>JASAUF010000073.1:0-316962 GCA_030180095.1 Magnolia changhungtana | reverse complement strand
CCTGTGCTGTCATAAAACCTCTTTCCAAATGGAGCGGGCACGATTTGGTTGTATCGTGTCTCCGATAGGGCTGTCAACAGGCTGGGCTTGGGGTAGGTCTCGGTTGGGAATTTGAACTGCTTTGAGGTGAGCCGTTGGGACAGGCCTATTCAAAATTCCATTTTTTAGGCTCGAGCCTGGCCCATTCATACCCCTAGTCTCCTATGTGAGAGGATGGATGAAAATGGATGTGTAAAGATGTATTTTACCCACATCCGAAGAATAGCAAGAATGATCTATTGAATATATCATTTAAAGGCATTTAAGCCTAAAATTAATATTTAAAAGGAATTTTCTAATATAAAAAAATCTAATTAATAATCATAATTTTAAAAATGCATTATAAAATTCACATGCTAATGAAAATAAGGAAACCTATTTGAGTTTTTTAATCAGCAGCAGATGAGTTCCTTATTGATTCGACTTGCACAGGGGCCTAGTCGAGCTGAGCTGAGTTGATTCAATGAGTTTTTTTAAAGCTATGATCACCTACGTTGGAAATCCCTAGCCTGTTTCTGATACTAGGACACATGCTAAAGTTGATCATGAAAATTGGCTTGGATGGGTGGCTCACGGGATCCGGTGGTATAAATGATATAGGACTTTTGCAAAAGCCAAATATCTATGATGCACGTCTATTGGTCTACTTAATTAATCAATATGAAAGCAGAAATGACTTATCATCCTTCTGATTATATGATTAAGATGGCCTTAGATTATGATCAATAATTTGGATCGTACAAGGATTGATCAAATGGACAAAATCAATGATATATTATTTCTAGATTTTTTCTCTGAAACTCTCGAAACCACAACGTATCATTTATGAAGGATCCCATCCCTATTTAGAGAGAAGGGTCATGAAGTTTTGATGAGGCTGAAAGTTATCTAATCTTGTTGGATCTCACATTATCCCAATATCAAGTTCGAATTCAAATTTAAACCTTTGAATTGGAAATTCAACTTTAAATTACGAAGAAAAATTAAAAGGGATAAAAGGAGTAAAACTTAAGTGGGAATTATCCACTAATGATTGCCCACAAGTGGGACCCATGGGCTTATGTCCAATATCTCTTACCCAATCATGTTATGGGATGGACACAATATATATTGTCCATCTAACTTATCTCATAAAAACCAAAACAAAAAAATCACCATAAAAAGAATCAGAGGCATGGGACCCACTAAAATACTATTATCTTCTCAAAAGTTTTTAAATACTAAGTGATTACTTAACTAGTACTCAATAACATAAGAATTTCAATGCTTGTTGTAGTCCGCATGATTAGATCAGACGGAGTTAACTCCCGATCTATAGTATTCAACCAACATACGCACTTATCGAACTTATCGAAATATTTTGAAAACTTAATTTTTCATAAACATCAATTTGAATTCTTTGAAAATAATAGTATATAATATATACTTCTTAAAAAAATATCATTTGCAAAAATTTGTATATATAAAAAAAGTTGATACTATTGGTGGATATTCTTTAAGTGTGCATTAAAAATTTTAGAAACTTGATTTAACTGTTATGAAAATTTCCCCATGTAGATATATAATTTAGAATCAATGAAGCTACTTTCCTATCATACCTGAGTCTGACCAATCAAGCGCCCTTCATCATTGTACATTAAAGTATTGACACTTTAATCTCATATTCTTAAATACAAAAGGAGGATAGCTAAGGACATGAGAAGTTACCTATGAAACTGACTACTCGCACATTGTAATAATTAGATCAAATCAAATAAATTTGTAAGTAGAAGGTTCCTACACGTGGCTAAAATCCACGCTGTAAAGTAAACAACCCTAAACATATGTCAAGTGTACAATACACGTGTCATC
The DNA here is from genome assembly GCA_030180095.1 of Magnolia changhungtana. NCBI lineage: Eukaryota > Viridiplantae > Streptophyta > Magnoliopsida > Magnoliales > Magnoliaceae > Magnolia > Magnolia changhungtana. The sequence goes on along the minus strand of JASAUF010000073.1, from coordinate 315,072 downwards.
TCGTATGAGGTATGATTCATCTCATAACATCATGATTGGACTCTTATTGAGGTCATAACATTCATCTCATGAAGAGTAATGAAGTGATTATGTAATTTGACTTAATTAGTCTCATCTTCAATCTTTTAAGACTAAAGGCAGATACGATTCACTTGTATCCTCATCATCTATTCTTCACGATAGAGTGAGGTTCACACCTCGACATATGAACATCACCCTGATTGAACCTCTCTTATACATTAAGGGTTGGTTAACTTGTGTGAGTGATGGCTTTGCGGATAAAGGTAGAAATCCAACACGATCTTAAGAAAATTGATGATAATTTATATATCTAGTCAATATAAGTGCTCAATACTAAATAAAAAGAATGTATTATTTGTTAATAAAGGATAATGAGTACATGATACAATCAAACCACTTAAGTTCTACTTAATCCCATCTGCCTAATGTGAACCTAGAATAACTCTCTAGTTATAGGTTTCATCATGGGATCATCCAATATCTCCTTAGTAGGAATATAGATCAAGGAGACCTTTTTATCTCTTACTTGATCATTGACATAATGATACTTGATCTCAATGTACTTAGACTTCAGTGGTGTATGGGAACTTTTGCCAAGTCAATGTGTAGAGACCCCACCTTGGGCCGATAAGCTTAATTAAATAGAAACCCCAATTCATATCCTTAACCCTAATCCATAACCCTAATACAAACCCTAATCCATACCCTTAACTCTAATCCAAATCCTGATCGATACCTAAAACTCCAATCCAAATCCTAAACATAGTCCAAACCCTAATCTAAACCTTAACAAACCCTAAAACCCAATTAACCCAATCCTAGTAACCTGACGAAACCCTAAACCTGGTCTCAAACCCAAAACCCTAGGAAAAACCTAGCATATAGAATCAACCTAATGAGTTAACTTACCAAGTGAACTCACCTAGTCAGCCCACATAACCTATCCAATCAACTCACCTTGTTAAACCATGCTCAGAACCCATTTTTGGCCCAAGCTCGTTCTAAATCCTAATTCGAAAAAACGGGAGACAGCAAGGAAGCTTCGGAGAGCCAGAGTTGTCCACATGTGCAGGAGGAACCAACCTCTAAAGCTAAAGCAAAGGAAAAAAGGCAAGAGGCACCTAGGGTGTCACTCACCACGTGATACTGGCCATATTTCAGCCAGCTGCTCACTCGTGTGTTGTTGTCCTCCCTACCTGTTTTATGCATGTATAAAATTTGGAAATCACTCCAATGCCCCTCACGTGAGCCAAAAATATTATACCTCATGTCATCCAAACCAACAAATGAGATCGTGTCATATGGCAATCTAAAATCCCAACCATCCAAACCCCTTTTAACCTTAAGCTTTGTAGGAACTATCAGAAAATCAGACTTGAGGGCTATAAATCCCCCCTTCCCGTCACATTTTAAGCATCCAAGATTCATCCACCCTCATTTCTAAGCCTTTTCACGCACTCCCTTAGCCCTTAGTCTAGCAATTTTCTCCCTCCACTAAGCAGAGGAAAGAGTGAGGAAGAGAACCTAGCCTAGGTCCAACCCTAACACTAGCTTCTTAAGCCAACCCAAGTTAAATTCAAGCCACTCGATATGATTCTTACGACACTATCGTTCATCCAACTGTCTTCAATCAGGCTTCATTTAGACGATAGCATATATATAGCATAACATTCATCCCATCATTTAACACACTTTGCACCAAATTAGCTCGGTAGTATGTTATGAGGTTTTGCAATCTAATTGGATCCTACCCAATAGAAAATCTGCTAATTACTTCACATTTTGTCACATGCATTACGTACATTCATATAAGAGAATTGAATCTTGACCCTCAAGAACAATCAAGATCCTAGGAATTAGAGATCGTGCATTTATATGAGTAGAGTTGGTGCGTAACACCTCCCTCTCTGTAACCGCGGTCCCTTACTTAAAATCTTTGATCGAAGAACCAAAGAGTCATCTTAGGGTAGAAAATCTTCGAATCCTTACCCTAATATTTCTATAAGGTCAAGCTAAATGTAAAAGTGAAGAAATTAGCTAGCGGTGGCTCTAGTCAAACATTATCAAACAATCACCAGCGCGAAAGCCCTTGAAAGAGCCAACCCGTGGAGCAAAGCGGCCCTTGAGTCAAATCCATCTCGGGATCCCAGCATCCATGGAATGGTGATTCCAACGAGGAAGCCTAGCCATACTAGTTGAGACCTAACTCTAAAAATAGGATATTTCCAATTTTCGAATAAATTGGACGTATGGATTAGATATTAAAATTCTGAGAGTGACAAACTGTCAATATAAAATGATTTTGGGAGTTTACAACCTTTTATATAAATGATGACTCTAAGGCTTAGGTTCAACAAGGGAAAGACCATTTAGGCTTACCATTTATTAAACCTAGTGTACTTTTATGGTCAAATAAAAAGTACATGATATTTCTCAAGAATCTAGAACGATCAGGACCACAGACTTATGGAATCATATTCGAGCAAGTTATAAGTGGTTTGATCTAAATACGAAATCACGAACGTTTACCAATGAACTCAATGCCTTCATCAAGCAGAAATTTGAGACCCATCCAGAATGTATGATACTAAAGAACTCACCACCCTGATCAAGCAAGAGTTCAGTCTATCAGGATTATCCATACTATAACTGTTTTTCTGTGTTGGTCCGAAACATTAAGAACAAAAGAAAAAAAACTTACTCTCGATGTGAGGGAAAATAATAGGTAAATTGCTATAAAATTTAATACTTAAATAGATAAAATAAATATACACATATAAATCTCGATGTCAAGATTTTTATTTGAGGGGGGTAGATTGTAGCATCCCGATTTTATGTAGCCAATTATACGCGCAACTATACATATATATCTACCTTGCGAAGAATACATTGAAAATTTAAGCATAATGAATCAATGAAAATGATAAAAGAAATTCAATTTCGGGGATGAAATTTTGTTTAAGCGGGGTAGATTGTAACACCCCGAACTTTTCAATACCCGAGTATTGAAAGTTCTCGAGTGTTACCATGAAATTTAACTTATTATGTATATGTGTACGATACCAATCTAGCTATCCTAACCTTACATCCATTCTCCAATACGAATTTAACCGTTGGGAATAATCTCCATTCATAGATCAAGCCATCTGACCTTTGATTTTGAATAGGATTATCATATACCCAAGTATTCTCACTTGTCCATCATAACTAACCATTCAGTCAACTATTCACCACTAAGGAAAGATATCTGATTGTCCACTCTCAGTTTGGACCACTTTTTTTTCTAACTTTTGTTGCTCTATTTTATTTTTATTTTTTAGAGAAAGATGTCATTTCATTGATAGAAAAAGAGCCATACAGCTTACAGGATGCCTTCGAGCGGCCCCTGGAGCAAAAAGGAAACAAGGGCGCCTATCATAAGGGCAGCTAGGACGGTCACCAAGGAAAAGAAAACCAAAAAGAAAAAAACCAAAAGACTCTACATCTTCACATGGGAGGATCTGATGGAACCTAAGCCGACCTTGTCTAGGAAGACAAGCCCGCGCACATGAAGAGGCAACTCCCTCAAATGGTTAAACTCAATGTCTCTCTGACTCTCGCTACCTGCCTTAGCCATGCCATCCGCCGGCCCATTACCTTCCCACTGAATGAGCCAAATCTAAACGGACCCTCTCCTCCCCAGATTTGTGATCTGCTTAACCCAGGGGCGCCATAGCCAGGACGCGCCCGGTTTCCCAAAGAGGAGCTCGGCCACCACCTCAGAGTCAGTTTCTACCTCTACTTTGTACAATCCTCTAACCAAGCACTGCATAAGACCATCATAGGAGTTCTGCTCTATTATTCGTGCTCACCCCGTATCCTCTAGAGAAAGTGAAAGCGAAGCTCCCATCATCTCTTCTATAAATCCCACCCCCACCAGCCAAACCTAGATTACCTCTTGCCGATCCATCCACATTAAGTTTCACCCAACCCTTAGCTGGCTTCACCCATTTCATGATGCTCGAGAGGAACTCCAGACCTAGCGGGGGTTGTCTACTCATAAATGTCCTAGGCATCACCCTAAACAAGATCGGATTGCCCTCGAGGATGGAACTGGCCCACCACTGAATCTGTGCAATAAATCTGCCCACGTGCATGGTGAAGCTGTCTTGTCTGGCCCCATTCCTGGCTTTCCAAAGCTCCCAAAAAATCAGGATGGGGATAATTCTTCTGGAATTGGCTGATGCAGAACCTGGAGTCGTAGCTTGCTTCCATTGCATCAGCCGCCCCTCAATAGAATGGTGAGGGATAGGAGAGATCCCGCAGATAGCTGAGAAGTCGGCCCATATCTGCTTCGCCGTATGCCCATTGAGGAATAGATGAGAAATCGTCTCAAAATCTAGCCTGCAAGGGCTATTGTGAACGCAACAAGAACACGATGAAGCTAGCTGAACGCCTCTAGACTACACTCTGTCATCCACAAGGACAGCACCCTACAGAAGGCTCCAAAGGAAGATCGACGTTTTAGGCGGGAGCTTCCTAAACTAGATCCAATTAGACCACCACCTAGTTGCTGCCGAGGTTCTTCTCAAATTCCAGACATATTTAACCGTGAAGGAACCAGAGAGATCGTGGGGCCATAAGCTCGACGGGCTCTCCTCCGATGTTGCAAAACCACCTTGGAGAATGAAAGAGAAAGCCTCATGAGGGATCACGGAGCAGGCTGAGGACTGGGGAAGAGGACTAGCAGGCCTAAGGAATTCTCTAACCTGTAACTACTGAATTGACGACGGAATGGGGCTGGAAATGAGCTATTGAAGGGACCTTAAACTTGTCTAATTGGAGCTCCACAGTTTAGCTCTCCTGTCCCAACATGCCATTGCACATCGCTAGTAAGAATAGGCAAAAAAATTCTGATTTCTTTCCAGAATGGGGACATGTTACTGGCCGCATCGGATACACCTTCAGATAATAGGTCGTCTCGATATTTGGCTTGCATAAGAGCCACCCAGGGGCCCTCTTTACCCTCATATTTGACTTGTCAGGCCAGCTTCATATGAAAAGCTGCTAGCACGTCTTTCAGCCTGTGAACCCCCAAGCCACCTTCCTCGATAGGGCAAGCCACTTTCATCCATGCTATCTAGGGACATTTCTTTTTACCTTATGACAATCCTGAGTTTGGACCACCTAATCATAGTAAACTAGCTACTTGATCTCAGTATCCAATCGTACACATGTCAAATTAAAATTCTGATCCATTCATCTTGTTCACCACCTATGAATATGCTTAGCCCACCATTAAAACTACAATCTGAGAAAGTTACATATGTGAACAAGTCACTTGAATCTAACAGTATACATGTTCTACCTCTTGATCACTCCAAAAACTCACTTGTAATCATCCATTTATAAAACTGACCGTACACCCACTTACATACATGATCAGAGTACAAGCCATCATGCTTTTGTATTTTTAATATGACATCTGACCATCCATTATGTTGATTGATATATGTATATTCCCTTAATTAGTTTGGTGAATAATTTCTTATTCATAATGATTTAGATATAAGTTTTTTATAAGAATTACTTAGAAATGTGCCTACAATCATGTAAAACCATTAGATTTCCCAAAACTCTCATAGCAGCAATAATTACGAAAATGACATTAACGTAGACCCTGAATTCTAGATCACATATTTTTCACAATCTGTTTGATGCGAAATTTTATACCATGCCTATGTATCTTAAATTAACTATACATGTCAAATTTCGGCCCTTAAATCATTATAAAATTTGACTATATTGACAAATCAGTCCCTTAACCATTGATTTTGGAGTCTATAGAGTGGAGAAACCTCGTGCGTAGTCGTAGTAGGATATTTTCCTTTATATGAATGACTTGAATTTTCCATCATATGGACCAAGTGTGAAATATGAAGACCCCACTTTAGTAGGCATTTCCATAGGCATGAAGTTATCCTGTTAAGGCCTACCAACTCCTTATAAATTTAGATCTTTCGATTTAACCACTTTCTTTCGTCTATTGCAACTAAAATTTGGACCATACTCTGGTCTCATATGACTACGAGGTTCTACAAAATTTAGGTCCCGATCTATGATCCTACACCGTTGAAGGTTGAAGCCAGTTCCTTCCTTTTGGTACAAAATGTGAAATTTTATATTTAGCTTTTTTCCACCATCAACCAACCACTAAATTTTATCCAACCATTTTCCTATTTTGATTACACATTTCTCCAAAATTGGGCCCTGATTATTAAGTGTGGACCATTAATTGAAATCAAGTTCGTTTTGGCACCTATTAGGAGAATTTTCAAGATTGGTCAATCTAAATTTTGGATTACCAAGAAAATCATATACCCCGGCTTTATTCGACAACCCTGACACAATGTACAAATCAAATTTAAAGAAAAATTGTCAGAAAAGGGCAAATTGAAGAAACCCAATCCAATTGGTATGGGAAACACACCCCTCTCACACACCCACCCCTTTATAAAAGGAGTGTTCATCCCCTCTCCACTCACACGCCCACCACCCAAGCGTCCAAGGAGAAGGAGAAGGAGAAAGAGAGAGAGAAAGAAAAAGAAAAAGAAAAAGAAAAAGAGAAGGAGAAGCCTAGACGTCCTCTTCTTTCTCCATATGTATGGTGTCTCCCTCTTGCTCAAACGATGCCATGATTCATGTGAAAGCTTTTCATGTAGAAGCTTTCCTATATGATATCTACTTGGGGTTTAGATCTAATGCTAAACTGAAGGATTCCTTTAAGCTTATATTAACTTGAGTTAGTTTAATTTATTCTGTTCCCTCGCATGCTTTGAATCCTCCCTGCAAATATTTAATTTACCACCATCAATTATTTATCCTTTGAGAATAATGGTTAAGGTGTGATGTTAATTATACATGATCTTTTCGAATTTATGTGAGGGATTCCTTTAAGCTTACTTTAATTTAAATTAATATAATTAATCTTGCTTTTTTACATGCTCTCATGATTCTCTCCTTGCAATTGTTTAATTTACCACCAACAATTATTTACCCCTTGGGATTATGGTATGATATTAATTACAAGTGTTATTTATTATTCTCATGTGGAGCGATGGATACAAGCCTTGCCCTTACCTTTACTAATTTTGTTGAGTTAGCCTTTACTACTATTCTCTTTGTTGAGTTGGCCATTGTCACTCTCCTCTTTATTGATTTGGCCATTACCACTCTCCTCTTTGTTGAGTTACTCATTGCTACTCTCCTCTTTGTTGAGTTGGTCATTACCACTTTCTTCTTTGTTGAGTTAGTCATTGCTGCTCTCCTCCTTATTTTATTAGCCTTGTGCTATCTACTTTTATAGCTTGAGCATGTGTCTTGGAATTCCAAAGCTCCCATGATTCAATTGATTTCCTCTTTGGTGCAAGTACTATGTTGGAAATCTCACTTCTAGCGATCAAGTAAATATCGTGGATGTAATGCAGTTTGGGTAGCGGCCCTTAGGTCAACACATAATTCCATAAATTTTGGATAGTGGTGCACAGATTGATGTAAGTAATTCGCAATGTATGTTACATCACTTTCGAAATTAGATGTCGCAAATAGTCACTCCATGAGCAGATCGTGTCACGTAATTCATCTAAGTTATGTGTTGCGTTGTCTTAGCATAACTACGTAAATCCACGTTAACGTGGAACACGCCGGCGAATTTCCGTAAAATGGGATGCGAGGTGAGCTGGATAACTCTAAATTATTTTCCACATTATGTCAATCGCTAAGTGTAATGAACCGCATATACTTTACGAGGCAGGCATCTCATGTAGGTTACATACGCATATTGATACCTCTCGTGGTTGTGGAGTACGAGACGTATCAGAACCCTTACATTACTTTTATAAATCTCTTGAATTACTGCTAATCTTAAAGGATAACCATCACTATGAGTAGGGTGTTGGCCCTCTCCAACCGTACAGATGATGCAAGTGATGCACAGATCGAAGACCTAGAGGACCATCTTCCTATAGATGATTATACTGAAAGAATAAGAAGATATTTCTATGATTTAGCTTTATATTTCGCTACGAACTCGTTAATGTAATAGGCTCCCATTGAGAGGACATTTGATAATTTGTTGAATTCTTTTACTCTAATGGAATAATAAATACAGTTGGTTTTACTCTCGTGAATAGTTACCATCGTAAATGTATCTAGATGTGATCTAAATAAAAATAAAAATAAAAGTAGGGTGCGATTTCGAAGCATCCAATTTATACATTATTAACACCCGGTTTTCTCGGATACGAGTATAAACTCTGGCCGTGAAAATTGCGGATGTTACAATGCACTCCCAGAAAAACCTTTCCTTTCGTAGTATTATTCAAACCAAGTCATATACTGCCATGGCCAAACGCGAGGAAGAAGTTCAACCCTTTCACACACTGAATCTCATAGAAGCTCAACCTCCACAATCACAGCAAGTAGAAGTCATGCCAATCATACAAGAATTGGCGCAAGGAGTCAAAGCAATGCAAGAGATATTCCTGCAATTCATACAAGCACAAGTCATCGTAACCAACCACCTAGTTGGTCCATCTAAACACAACCAAGTTTAAGGTTCTTTCCAGCTTCCAGTTTGAACCAGGCGCAGCCGTCAGAATTATCTGCACATGATTATCAATGCTAGTCGGCACAACACTCGACCATAGGGTTTTGTTAATACCCTTCCACAACTGGCAGTCAATCTCAAAACAATCCCGCAACTAGGATTCTCAGTCAATTTCTAGCCAACCTTGCACCCGGGGTTTCAGACCAATTCTCAGTAGATCCTACAGCCAAGATCCCCAGTCAATTTCCAGCACATCCCGCAATCGAGATTTAATTTCAAGTAGTAATGGCTTCCTCGACCAGAAGCCTAGGAGCAACACTAGTGAATGCCCACAATGAGAGTCAATGTCAAGTCCTCTATAACCAACAAGCAGTGGCGAATACCCAACAAGGGGGTCACTTTCCAGCTTCTCAGTCTCCCGCATAAAAGAGTGCCTTTTAATTCCAACAATTTTCCGTAGCCAGGAATACAATTACCTTACAACAAGTTCCCCTTAACGAGAGCCATAAGGTCAAAGAAATTGACCACTATGCTAAAAAGGTGAAACGAGCTCGGCTGCGAGAGATGTTGGTTTCTTGAACAAGCCGAACAGAAATAGAGGAGTTGCGGAAGTATCTCTAAGCCATACATAACCAACTTCAACGACAAGGGGTTGACCTCCCCTCGACAAATTCTAGGGATGTATGTCCCTTCCAAGATGCATGGGTACCTCAAAACTTTGAGGGTCCTAATTAGTTCAAGAGATACAATGGCAGCGATTGTCCTACAGTCCATTTTAAGGTTTTCTGTAAAGAGTTGAACGTCATGACAGGGAATAACGAAGCCCTCATCCGCTTATTCCAAAAATCTTTGAAGGGCAATGCTCTTGATTGGTATACATTATTGGATTGTCACCCTATCAGGACTTGGGAATGACTTTCCCAGGACTTCGTCGATCGATTCACATACAATCTCAACATGGCACCAAGGAGGGCAGATTTGACAACCCTAATGCAGAAAAGCGACGAGACATTATCATCCTATTTCGGTCATTGGCAAGCAATGGACGCTCGAATGTGAACCCCAATGGACGACGAGGAGAAGATCTCTATGATCGTGCACTCAGCAAACCCAAGTATTTTAGGGTACTTAATCTCGTACCCATATGCAAACTTCACCCAGCTCATCCATGCTAGAGAGTAAGTCTAGGCCGGAATAAGGGCCGGAACAATTTCCCCCTGGCCGCATCAAACCACCGTAAAAAAATGGAGCAAGCACAAGGCAAACCCTCGAGATATGGGAATGGAAATGGTTCAATTCAACATCCGACAGAAGTCAACAACATCATCGACATTGCTCAAGGTAGTCAGTACGCTCCCCAACAAGCGCACCAGCAGCATCATTAATACCAACCTCAGCAGCACCAACAATGATATCAACCCCATCCACCTCAACAAATTTCGTAACCACCACCATAGCAGTAGCAATAGTTCAGGGGTAACATACAATACCCCTATCGAAATCGACAGATCATGAGGGAACTTAGGAACTTCACCCCACTCACACAAACATACAGCCAGATCATGGCCATGTTGCTGTAGAAGTAACTTTTATCTCCTCTACAACCTAGGCGACCTCCGAATCCTCTACCATGCAACTATAACAAGCACGAGAATTAAGCATACCACTAGGGTCGGGGTCACACCACAGACTGATACTTCTCACTAAGCCATGCAGTCAAAGATTTGATCAATTGTATGAAGATTGTGATCTCAACTCTTGGAACAATCCTTTCTGCCACAACCACCAACATCTTTCAAAATCCTCTACCATAACATCAAAAGCGGGCCCCAACACATCAAGCGGCCTTCCCATCAATTTCCTTGAGGTGGAGAGCATTGATCTCTTCTTCTCCCCCATTTAGCCCATCCATATTATAACAAACACACCTTCAGTCTTACTAGGGGCACCGCAAGCCCCACCTCTAAAGCCCGGGCCAGTAATTCTCCAAGGGAGAAACAACCGTTATCTCCCCGCCCCAACTCCCAACAACAGTGAGCCATGGGAGCCTGTCATGCTGGAGGGCATACCCTCCCATTTTGAGTAGGTCATCCTTTAAGGGACATTCCCAGCACCTGAACCAATAATCCTAGAAGGTGCCTTCTTTCCTCACTCGTCAACATTCCCACCAGTCAGACAAAGCATTGTACTGGAAGAACCAGTGATCTTAGAAGAACTTCCATCAACATATGATCCAGTTGTCTTGTAAGGGGTAGCCGAAGCATGAGCTAGCGGCTTCCCCAAAACCTTTCCTCTCACGTTGCATCAACTAACTCACAAAAGGAGTCTCACATAAGAGCAGCGAGAGGTCATGCGAAAATGCTTCATTGGGCTAGTAGTCATCCCATGGGGAACCCCATCATCAAGGGCAACCATCAAAGAAGAACATAATCACCATGACAGGATGACCTTGCTAGAGTCCAAAACCTCAATAGCATCTTCAAAAGCACTAGTGGTCTTGGAGGGGTGAGAACCTCCTTCCTACAAGGCAGTGTCATGGCATTACCTAGAATTCGACAAGGTGGGGAACATGAACCCTAATGGGTAGTGTGTTTAAAGAGATGGGACAAACTGAAGTGACCCGAAAGGCACTCTGTCTGGTCTGGGCAACAAAGGAGAAGCATCATATGATGTAGCGGCATAACGGAAACAATCCCAGCCCAAATCTGTGTTTAGGAATTACTTTGTACATCATGCATGTACAAAGAATTGTTCGCCGAAATTCAGAGTGACGCACATATCGCCTCAAATACTCCACCCAAGATGATCACACTCATGATTGAACAACTTCTCGTGCCTCGGGCCATCACTTTTACTGACAATGAACTACCTCCTAAAGGTCAAAATAACAAAAGGTCATTAAACATAGCCTACGCTATAAGGACCTACGAGTCCCACTGGCCCTCCTCGACAATGGCTTAAGCATGAATGTGTTCCCTCTTCGAACCGTTATACGCCTGAAAATCGAGCCATCATCCTTTCGGCTAAGTAATATGAGCGTTAGATCCTTCGATCACTCCCGTTGGACTATAGAAGGTGAGATAGACATCAAAGTACAAATTGGCCCCGATGTTTCCGTCATCACTTACCAAGTCATAGATATCGTCATCTTGTTCAACATGCTTTTGGGAAGACCATGCCTTCACAAGGTTGGAGCAGTCCCATCCACCCTCCATCAGAGGGTAAAGTACATCCTCGATAACCGGGTGATTTTCATTATGGCCAAACCAGATGTCATCATCCATGGAAGTTATAACATGTCAAAGCCAAACATCCCAGTTACTAACATTCAGCACTCCAAAGAAGACATCACCTAGCATAGTTTTGAGTTTGAGACTGTGAATTTAATCGTCAATCCTTTACCGATGAATGATAAGTACGTCTTCTCACTTGTAGAATGCCAAAGTCTCAAATATTGTGTGAAAAACCATTATAAAACAAGGGAAATAAAGACAACATACAACCCAAGAAAGTGGGGGTTGGGATACTGGCCTACTTTTAAAAAGAAATGGAGGAAAAGAAGATTTTGGTGCACGCCCATCCAATTTATCAAACTAAGAATGCCTTACAAGGAGTCAGGACAAGGAGGACCAGCCACGCTAAGGAAACGCCTCCCATTATTCCTAAATGGAGTATCATGGCTGCCCATTCGATGGGAGACCATCCTCGGATTAGTGGGAAGAGAACCACATCGACAGAACAAGAAGAAGAAGAAGAAGAAGAAGAAGAAGAAGAGGAAGATGAAGAAGTGCCTAACTAGGGGCGAGACCGGGTATAAGATCTAGAGGACTATGGGGATGCCATAATACCTCTCCTCACCACATTACCAATCAGCCAGAGGCACGACCTGCCCAATCCAGTCAACCAGGGGCATATCCTACCAACTGCATTTCTAATCAATCAAGGGGACAACCTTTCCATCTTAGTCACAGTCAACTAGAGGCACAACCTACCCGTTCTAGCTAGTCAAGGGGACTACATCCCCATCTCATTCATAATCTATCAGGGGCATAGCCTGCCCACATCAATCAATCAAGAAGATAACCTCCCCATCTCACCCACAATCAACCAGGGGCACGACCTCCCCACTCTCGCTAGCCAGGGCATGATTTGCTTGCTCACATTCTAGCTTGGGATGCAACGCACCCACATTAGCAGCCCACTGCCAAGGGCAACGATACCATACATCCAGCCATAAGAAAAAGGAGTCCATCCATTGGACCATGAAAAGAAAATGGTCAGTCTTGGATTTGCCGATATCCAAGTGCCACAACCATTTGAGGAGTAAGAAGAACTCCAATGCGTGGTAAGCGACCTAGGAGGGATAGAGTACAAATCTGACCTTAATCTCAACCACAACCAGGTGAAGGTAATGATCATCGGTCCAGTCCATGATCCTTCACCCATCCCATCAACTTTAATAGAAAGGGTTGGGGGTCTTAGTTGGACTTCAGACCCCTTGACAATTGAATCAACTCGTGAGCCATCCAAGGGCATCAGTCTTAAAAAATGCCAATTTAAGTAGCATTTGGCATCCAAACCCAGGTCAACTTCAATCATGATTTGTAATGTCGACCTGTTCTGGATCCCTTGGATCTAAAAAGTCAAAAAAAAAAAAAAAATCCAAAATCCAAAAACATTGAATATTTCAACTTTACAAAACACCAAAACATCAATGAATCTTTCAAAACCTGCATGCAATAATCTGCCTAGTTTGTCTGTGGAGCCACATGAATTCGAGGTTGATACATATGATTTCAACATTGAGTTAGACTTTGAACTCATGGCTCTGGATGTAGTCTAGGATAGGGAAGATAATGACATGACTTCTGAGCTAGATGATCTCCTCACAAAGTTCGAAAACATGGCGAATGTTGTAGTAGATGACTTCGAGATTATAAACTTGGGGACTCCTGAGTTCCTCGAGAAGTATGCATCGGGAAATCATTATCTCCAAAATACAGGCAGAAGATGGTAGACTTCCTAACTTTAAGGTTGTCTAACTTTGCGTTCCCATATGAAGACATGCCTAGACTCGATAAAGAACTTGTAGTACATCACTTGCTGACTAAGGCTAAAATGAAGCCAGTTAAATAGAAGTTGAGAAGAATGAAGACAGGATGGGCTCTAAAGGTCTGAGAAGAAGTCATCAAATAATGCAACGCAGGATTTTTTTATAGTCTCCAAGTACCCTAAATGGCTTGCCAACATTGTGCTAATACCAAAGAAGGATGGCAAGGTTCGAATGTGCAGGAGTTGGAAGAGGTGATAAGGGTGAGTTCCTGTTCACTTTCTCGTCTGCTTATAGGATTGGATCGAATGTCAGTGTGAAGCTCCCGGAGATGTATGACGGGCTTTTAATCAGTTTCAGCTTGGGCTATTCTAAAGTTATGGTGGAATTTGATTCCCACTTGGTGGTTTCGTTCTTGAATGGAAGTGCTCATCCAGGATGGAAATGGGAGTACTGGCTGACTAGAATTGAGAGGCTTAAGTTCAGAGGGCAGGTGGAATTTGTCCATGTCTTCAGGGAAGGTAACGCACCGGGTGATGGGATGGCCCGTCTGGGCAGTGAGTCTCAGTTTAACTCTCTGATTCGTAACTTCTTGGATCTTCCTTCCCATGTTCAAGGTATGCTCTTCCTGGACAAGGTGGGTCTACGCGCTATCAGGTTTGCCCTGGATGATGGCTTTTAGCGCGCAGCCCGTCATGTCCCTTTTGGTTCCGTTTGTGTATAGATGTTGTGCAATCTTTTCTTTTCTTTTTCTGCTTCTATAATAGGCCTCCTTGGGTCCTTTTTTCCTGAGGAAGTCCGAAAGTGCCTTGATCCTGTATATGATTTCCTTTTGCAATGAAATGCAGGTTAAAAAAAAAAAAAGTTCAAATGTGCATCAATGTAACATCTCGGAAAAATCCGTACAAAGACCCGAGTACCACTTCAGGAAGAAATCGCTAAGGGTCAAATTATGTAGAAATTAGACGAAAATTAATTAAGTACTAAACTGAATTTTTTAGTAGATTAGATTGAACCGCTTTCTATACGAATTGTAAGACCCAAAACCAGTAAAATTGCTAACTCTACATTACCTAAAAACCTAGAATCAATCTCAAAACCCAGTTGCTCTCGGGAGTGCATTGAAACTTTGTATCGAACCTGTACCGCGCGTCGAAAGTCCGATAACCGCGAAACTATACGGTTATGACCACCTTACTGGGCTTGATAACCATGGCAGGAATCGAGCCCGAATGGTGTCCAGAAATGCACAACTAGAGCCCTGAGCGAAGTGTGTGAGAAACGCAAATATCTTTAGAAAATGAACTCGGATTTAAGTGAATTGGGCCGTTCGCTTACAGGCCAAGTTTAAGGTTTTAGACCATCAGAATTTGATCCAAATACACCCTCAAAGTAGGAAAATTTTTCTACACATGTCAGTGTACTTGTGTCTCTGATCGAGTGACAATGACCGTTGAACTGAAACTGGTCCTCCACGGTCGATCCACTAATCCGATCGGACCACAATTTCATCCTGACGTAGATCCATTGTCAGGAAAGTTTTCCAAATCGTAAGTAGGCAATGGACCTCCAGATGAGCCCTGTTGGCCCGAAATAGCCGCTTTTTGGCTATAACCTAAGTATACCATGGCCCTGGGGCTATTGACTTCACTTCTGAGCCTATATAAAGCCATAAACCCACCCCTCTCTCATTCCATACGAATTTCCTAAACCCTAGGTGAGAGAAGAGAGAAAAGAGAAGGAGAAAGTGAGGAGAAGTGAGAGAGAGTTGTGGTTTGTCGCCAGGATTTATTCCCGTCACTCTACGTGCTGAATCGCCTCTCCCTTGTTGCTACACCGGCGATTCCTTTTTTTTTTTTGGGTAAGAAATCCTAACCGTAATCTATTTTAGGTATCCAAGTAGATGAATCGATGAAATAGCTAACCTATTTCGTGATTTAGGTAGCCGTTGTGTCGTGACAAAGGCGTAGTGTTCAAACTGAGTTCGATTCAAGTTTACCGACGAAAGGTGCAGAATATAAACATTTAGGTTATGATTTTCAAGGCTTTCAATGTCAGTTAATGATTATGACTGACTTGATTGCTGTCACATGTACTTAGACACGATATTTTCTGTGTATTACACATATATATGAACTATGTTGAATTTAATGCATTCTATGTGTTTGTTGAAATGTTTGAATGAATATGGAATGATGATTTGTGCTTGACATGATTATTAATTGAGAATACATGATTGTGGTATGTGTGACAACTCTTTTGTGAAAGGATTTGCCGTAATATATGTTATAGCTAATTTATTATATGTATGCTGAAATGTGTAGTCTAAGTATTTGATAAAATGTCTGAATGAGTAATTATTTGATGAAATGCATTTATTAAAGGTGTTGATATTAGATTCTCAATCACCTTAGCTGTATGAGTAGATTCCTTCATGTAGTTAAATGCGACTAAGCGATTCATATATGAAATGCATGTGTATGATATTATGTTCACTATGTGTTTTATAAAATACTCAAATAATTGCAATGCTTGAATTGTCTGTTCAATACCGTTATGACTATCATATGTGAACGTTGTTGCATTGGAATGTGATTGGGACTACAACGTACTCCAGGCAATCGGTAACAATTTCCAATCAAGTGGCTGAATTAGCTTCGCCACATGGGCACGTCCGATGAATCCGAGTCGTGCGGTGATTATCGACAGTGGTTAGGCCATGAGGGGTGCGTATGCGTTCCATGTTGATTAACTCAGATGCGCTCATACCAATCGAGCTTGTCAAGTAACCCGATTGGCCTAATGTATGTTTACCATGTATGGATGCAACTGCTTGAATCTAAGGTACCACTTACCAATGTAAAACCCGTGTAAACCGTGGTACCACGATCTGCTAAGACTCATGAGCCGAGCATGATGGTATGGGACACCATGGTAGAGCTGTTGGCCTACGCTAGGGTGACGAGCCTCCCTGTAGTGACTAGTGAGCAACCCAAACTCGTGAGCTGAATACGGTGGTATGAGACACTGTATTCGAGTTGTCGGCCTACGCTAAGGTGACGAGCCTTCCCATAGTGACCTCGAGTATAAAATAGGCCTACGATCAAGTGACGAGCCTCTCGTAGTGACCTCAAGTATGAATTAAGTCTACGCTGAGGTGACGAGCCTCCCGTAGCGACCTATAGTGTAAACTCACGAACTTGCTTATCGTATGTAATTAACGGGGATTGACGACCCTAGATGGATCATTGTTTGGGTAAGTGATATAAATGGAAGTGTCTTAGCTTCCCGAACCTGCTGTATGAAAAGGTCTAATTAAGAACTTGGCTAACATGACCATGCACCGCATTGCATGTGCCTTTGGCGCAGGTGTTGAGCACAGTGGGAGTTAGCATGCGCGACTGTGAAATAATGTCGCAGAGGGAGTGCAGGCGAGGGCATGCATCATTAATACATATCATCCTTGCATTAACCAAAGTAGTTAGGAAATGCTCGTTGTATTGCTTTATCATTACTGCTTGACTAAATTAATAACATGTTAACCTTTGCCTTATAGCTCCACTGAGTTGATCACTCACTCCCACTCTGGGACGGAGTTTTAAAACACTAACTAGACTCTGTTGTAGCTGCACGTGACAATGAGGCTTAGGAAACGAAGCCTGTTTTCTACGATGACGAGGAGTTCTCCTACCTGCAACTCTCTGGCGGGTCTATCTAGACCTGGAGTTGCATCACCGGGGCTATAGGGTTATGGATTAGATGCCATCACATTTTGTTATTTTGTAAATTTTGGATCTATACGTGTAATTATTCAGCTGGATGACATGATCATACTCGGAGGTTTATATCCACTTATACACTTTATATATCTATCACAATCTTCCGCTTGCTAAATTTAATCACCTCTAGAGTATGATATGTTGATTTAGTATAATCTTATTCATGTTTAATGCACTAATATGGACAACATTTAATCATCATATTGTATGTTCCATAAGTGATGTAACGGATCTCGGGAGTTGAGCCTTTGCTCGGCCCTTGAAATTCGGGGCATACAATCAACTTCCGAAACCTCAACAAAGCCAGTCCTAAAGATGACTTCCCCCTACCACATATCAACACGCTGGTCAACAACACTATAGGGCACAAGATCTTCTTATTCATGGACGGATTCTCGAGCTAGAACCAAATCATGATGGTTGTAGAAGACTATGAGAAGATTTCATTCATCACGCCATGGGGGGACATTCTATTATAAGGTTATGTCGTTTGATCCGAAGAATGTCAAGACCACATGTCAACAAGCAATGATGACCCTGTTTCATGACATGATGAATAAGGAAATGGAAGTATACATGGATGACATGATCGTCATATCTCATACGATTGAAGGACACTTCGCAGACCTACAGAAGCTTTTTGACATGTTAGAAAAGTCGAGCTCCGTCTCAACCCTCATAAATGTCTAGAGGCAAAGTTCTCAACTTTATAGTTAGTAAGGAAGGCATCAGGGTTGATGAGAGAAAGACTCATGGAAATGCCACCTTTAAGGAAGTAAAAAAGAAATTCAAGGCTTCCTCGGAAGGATCCAATACATCAGTCGCTTCATCACATAGCTCACTTTCATCTGTGAGCCGATATGCAGGCTCCTACGGAAGAATTTGCTGATAGAATGGAATGAAAATTGCCAAGCTGCTTTCGATAAAAAATAAAAATAAAAAAAAACAAAAAAAAACTAATGAATCCCCCAGTTATAGTGCCACCAACTCCTAGACGACCTTTGTTGTTATACATATCAGTAGCAGCAGATGCCATCGACTGCATCCTCGGTCAATACGATGAAACGGGAAGGAAGGAACAAGCAATATTTTATTTTAGTCACAGGTTCACTGACTACAAGACTCGGTATTCAACACTCAAGAAGACATGTCTCGCCCTAGTCTGGGAAACTCAGTGACTTAGGCAATACATGATTGCATATCCTATCCTCCTTACTCGTATGGACCCACTCAAGTACTTAATCGAAAAGTTGGTACTCGTAGGAAGGATAGAAAAGTGACAATGACTTCTATCTGAGTTTAACATCACCTATGTCACTAACGAGGCAATTAAGGGACAAACTCTCGCCGATCATCTAGCTAGCCACTTGCTACCAGATTACCAACCTTTAGGACCTTCTTTCTAAATGAGGATCTCCTCTTCATCGAAGGGGAAGAGGTTAATAAGGTGGATGGGTGGACGTTGTTCTTCGATGGTACAGCAAACTCCAAAGGAAGAGGAATATGAGCAATCCTCTATTCTTGATGATTTCCATATCCCTATGTCGAGGCGAGTCAAATTCGAATGTACTAACGACATGGCTGAGTATGAGGCCTACATCGCCAGTCTGAGGGAAGCCATAATCTTCGACGTAAAGAAGCTTCGAGTATTTAGAGATTCATGGCTTATCATTAACCAAACCAATGATGATTGGAAAACCAAAGATGAGAAGTTGATATCGTATCACATATATCTCTAAAAACTGGTCAAGAAGTTCAAAGAAATCACCTTCTCACACATGCCAAGAGCGAATAACCAATTCGCAGACGCTTTCGCCACCCTATAATCAATGTTAGAAATTCCGAAAGGAGCTTCAGAATGAGAGCTAACAGTAGAGATCCAAGAAGAGACAGCCTTCTACCTGCAAATAGAAGAAGTTGAGTCCACCCCAAGAAGTAAACCCTAGTACATTGATATTAAGCGCTACATCGAAAGCCAGGAATACCCCAAAGAAGCTACATTAACAGATCGTTGAACCATCTAACGTTTGGTGGGACAATTCATGATCAGTGATTATAAGTGATCTTTCAACCAAGTCCTTCTTCGATGTGTGGATAAAACTGAAGCTATAAGAATCATGGAAGAAATTCACGAAGAAGTGTGCAACTCACATATGAACAGGCATATGCTGGAAAAGAAGATCTTACATCTTAGCTACTATTAGATGACAATGGAGACAGACTATTGTTAACGTGTCAGGAAATACTTCAATTATCAGGAACATGCAAACCAAATTCATGTCCCAGCATCATAATTATACAACCTGACTACACCCTGGCCCTTCTCTATGTGGGGTCTTGACATCATTGGAAAGGTGAATCCGAAAGCTTCAAATGACCATGAGTATATACTCTTGGCAGTCGATTACTTTACCAAGTGGGTAGAAATAGCATCTTACACAACTATAAAAACATCTCATGTGATCAAGTTCGTGAAGAATAATATCATCAACCGATATGGAGATCCACATACCATCATCACTGACAATGGGACACCCTTTGTCAACAAGAAGATTGACATTTTCTCAATAAATTCAAGATTCAACAACATCAGTCTAGCCCTTATTGTCCTCAGATGAACGGAGTGGTCGAAACAGCCAACAAAACACTCGTCGGAATATTCAAGAAGATGGTCAAAACATATTGAGACTGGTCAGAGATACTTCCATATGCACTCTGGGCCTATCAAATGTCTATACGGTCCGCTACATGCACAACTCCTTTCGAGCTCATATACGGAATGTAGGTAGTTCTACCAATCAAGATAGAAATTTCATCACTACGAGTATTGTTGGAAAGTAAAGTTGAGGTATGGGAGTTGCAACAAGCCAAATACAATCAATTACACCTTACAAACGAAAAGCACATGGGTGCACTAAGTCACTCCCAATGATGATCGCTCGGGCTTACAACAAAAGAGTCCGAAAGAGAAACTTCAAAGTAAGCAGCATGGTCATGAAGAGTGAAAATAAAGGGTCAAATAAGAAAGGAGTGAAAAAAAATTAAAAAAATTAAAAAATAAATTTTAAAGCAAAAATTATATAGGACATTTGCAAAGCTCAAGATCTACTATGTACGTCCAATGGCCCGCAATACGTGCTATAAATACAACAAGTGCTATAAATAAAGGGTTAAATCAGAAAAGTGAAAATACAAAATAAATAATAAACAATAAAAAAAGAGGAAACAATATAGAACCTTTGCAAAAGCCAAAGATCTACTATGTACGTCCAATGGTCCTCCTAACCATTATGGTTAAGGAGTTTGGATAAGGCTGAAATTTATCCTGTATCTCACAATCTCTGGTTTGAAGTGCAATTTAAACCTCAGAGTTTGAAATTCAAATTTAAACCACAGAGAGAAATCAGAAAGGATAAATGAGGAAAACTTATATGGGACCCATCCATTAGTGGTTGACCACAAGTCGGCCTCATGGGCCATGTCCAACAGATCAAGCATCTATGAACTTCATGCCCGTATAGCATGCACCATGCACCGGACCAACATCTCATCTGCTCTGCCATGGATGGGCCACTAGCGCAAAATTGTTGTGATTGGACTATCCTAACCATCTTCAAAATGATCAACCCTCTTCTTACTAAATGACAATAGTTACTAACTTACGATCATGCAAGCAGTGAGATTATTAGACTATGGACAATTCACTTCCTAATTAACATTTTTGATCTCATTCACTTATTCCCCATGTAATCCATTGACTTAAAGGCACTGGGGTCCACTCCCGTTATATATACTGTAAATGTTTGAACGCAGTAAGCATAAGAAATTATAATTTGAACCAAACATAATTAGAAAAACTTACATATGCTTCAATAATGATTGATGCTTTTCAATGGTGGATGGGATAGTACCAGAAAGCGTATTGTTTCTCAGGACTCTGTAGAGAAAGCATAAAAGTAATTTGAGTATGTCATTTTAACTTTATGAGGCAGGGAGGAAAAAAGAAAAATATGATCTAACAGATTTGTATTACTACGTGTGCTGAGATCATATGGTCTTACAAGTTGATTAAAGATGTCATATTCTCAA
The DNA here is from genome assembly GCA_030180095.1 of Magnolia changhungtana. Lineage (NCBI taxonomy): Eukaryota > Viridiplantae > Streptophyta > Magnoliopsida > Magnoliales > Magnoliaceae > Magnolia > Magnolia changhungtana. The sequence goes on along the minus strand of JASAUF010000073.1, from coordinate 293,546 downwards.
TAAAAGACAATGATGAGCTCCCGTTGGAACCGTTGGACACGTCACTGAGCCTCCTATATGGTTGCATGGTTAGCTTAAGGCTTTGTTAGGAGAAAAAAAATTTGCAATTTTGAGTCCCACTTCAAAAATCAAAATGATATTCACATGGATATAAAAGAGCTATTTTCTTCTTTCCTAGAGACCCATTTTGCAATCTTTGGAAATTCTACTTGGGGTGTATTTGGTTTCACCAAACATCATGAAATTTCACAATGTTTAGTGCAACCAAACACACCCTTAGAGCACAAATTCCAATATCAAAATTTAGTAATGTGAAGGAAGACTATTAGAAGATTGAAACAAGTTAATAAACACTGACACTCACAAATTTCTCAGTAAGGTCAAATTAGTAAAACTCGATGGTATGGGACCCTCGAAAGCATTGCCTTCCATACTCCTGCATCAACATTTTCAGCGTTACAGATACTCTTTAAAGAAGTATACCATGGCATATCAAGAAAATGAGATATGCTAAGTGCACTCGCTGTGTTACTCACATAGTAGGTCCCACTCGCAGGTATAAAAAAAAAAAAAAGTCTAGTTGTCCACATTTAATGTACACGGGTGGCCCACTAGATGACCGATCATTGAACGTGGTGGAAATTCCTATCCACATTCAGAACAGGATGTGGCACCAAACTTACTTTTGAGTCTGGATAGAATTCCTGTACCACCAATGGATGGTGGGAGACTTCGTTGTGCAATCCCATGCATACCAAATTTACCAAAGGAGAAGATAGGAGTTATAATCAGTGTAGAACTCGTGAGTACTCGCTTACAAATCGGTGAGAGGCCAACTCCCAATGAAATCAGGTATATTCCCTGTGAAGTTGTTATCAGATGCCCACCTGAAATCCAATCATATTTTCCACCGCAAAGGCAGATATTAATAAATTAAGGGATAAGAAATGATAGACATGTCATACAAGTAACAAAAATTGAACCATCCGAAATAATCATGGCCCCACAGTAGATGGGTCATAACCCCAAAATCAGATCAATCGAATGATATCCTAAGCTCTGGATAATGGGGATTAGTCTGTTGACTTCTGACCAATTCGAATTTTTTTCATTTTAATGCCCATTGGATTGCACACCATAATTAAGTTGTACTACTGCTGCTTCAAGAGCAATCTTAAGTGGGGCCTATGATTTCGATGGTTTCCATGCTAATCACGAGCTCTTACAAGATTTCCATGTTGCTTAAGTTAGCAAATGTTGAAGGAATTTTGCCGCTAAGCCCACTACTATCCATGTATCTGCAAAAAGCAAGCTTAGAGCATGAATCAAATTGTAAGATTTCTCGTGCTATTATCAACTACACGAATGCTCTGTTTTCTTCTTTTTTTCTTTTTCTTTTTTCTTTTTTCAAAAAAAAAAAAAAAAGGGATCATGCCCATGATCTTTGATATATAATATCAGGATGTACAGTAAGGACTTTCGGGTGGGCTCCACAAGAGAGGCAGGCCTCACCTATCATATCTCCTAAATATCAGAAAAGGAAAGAAAAGGCTATTATATCTCCTAAATATCAGAAAAGGAAAGAAAAGGAAAACAAAAGTGAGAAAAGAGGGGGCAGCAGCCCTCCCAGAGAAGGCCATGAACCAGAGAACAAACACTCCACCACTAAAGGCTATCCACCCAGAGAGTGAAGGCAGGTTAAACAACCCCCTACCAGCAGAACTCCAACAGGAACCAAACCGCTGAAACTGCTGAGAGGCCTGACTCAGCCAAAGACCCAAAACTACTCGAAGCTCCCAACAACTCGCAACCAGACAATGACCCAAAGCTACACGGATGCTCACACCATTTCAATGGACCGGAAGTAGCTGGTCATTGAGTAACATTTTTCAAATGATTGAAGCAGTTAACATGGCTGAAAGAGTGCTTTGAACAGCCATGTAAATGTAAACAAAGCGTCCAGGAAGGGAATTTAACTCATTCCAGCAACCACTCAAGACTAATATTTTTCTGTTACCATACCACAGTAAAACAATTCACCATTCAATCTCAGCTGCATCAAGGCTTCCTAACTCCTATTTTATGAGGAAAGGTTAAAAAGGAGTCTAACTGATAGCACAATAATTTACAGTCCACTTAGCAAATAAATTCCAATCTATGATGTGCATGTGACATCCATCCTTGTCTAATAAGTTCGCCCAATTATTGGGATTACATTGTGCAAAGATCACCACATCCTCCCATCAAGTGGACCACACTTGTATTTTGTTACTTATTAATGGTAACTATTGTTGTTATGGTGTGGTCCACCTAATGAGTGGATGGGTTTGATTTTTGTACAAGGCTATTTTCATGGTGGAGGCAACCTAAGGATTAGACGTCGCAAAAACATAATAGGCTGGAAATAATTCAATGGGTAGACAGTAACTTATAGCTTGACTGGAAAGCTTATGGAATGAAAACTGAATGAAAAGAAACCAAACAAATATATGACATATTAATCATTACGATGGATGGCAAATTTGAAATTCCAAACGCACCATATAATATTTCTGAAGAAGAATGATTAAATAGAATAATAATAATAATAATAATAAAGAACTTACAGATATTGCAGACTTGTCAAATTCCCCAGCTCAGGTGGGAGTGAACCAGAGAAGTTATTCATGCCTATATTCCTGAAAAGAAAAAAATAAAAATAAAAATTACTATATCCCTGAAAAAAAAAATTAATAATAATTAATTGTTTCATATCCCAGAGTACCCTGTTTTTGCCTGAAATCACTTACAATAACCTTCAACAATTTTCTGTTATTTGAGAACCGAACACGCACATGTAAGTACGCTAACTTGTGGTGCAGCCAAACCTTTCCTGCCAACGTGTTGTTTGTGCAAAACATCCATGCCATGCCAATATCGGTCCTATGATGAAGGGGAGCAAATTAGGTGAGGTCAGTCCCCACCCAAGATGATAAGGTCCTTACCATGGGACCCACTTTGACATATGTATTCTACATTCATGCTGTCCATCCAATTTGCCAGATTATTTTATGGCATGAGCCTAAAAATGAAGCAGATTCAATTCTCATGTAGACCATACTATAGGAAATGGCAGTGATTGATCATTAATGAGCAACATAAGTTTTGGAACAAGCAGGTTTATATGACCTTATTAACAAGTTGGATGGAAAATAAACACTAAGGAAACATTATAGTGGCCCTAGTAAGTTCTTAATGGTGGGGCCTTCAATCATCATTGTTTCCTACAGTATAGTCTGCTTGAAATTTGGATCTTATTCATTTTTAGGCTCATTACCTAAAATGATCCTAATCCGCAGATGGATGGTGTGGATATAGATTACATATACATCAAGGTGGGCCCTATGGTAAGGGCCGCACCATCTTGGGTGAGGCTGGGGCCATTCCTAATCCACCCCATGATGATGATCATCTAGCTCAATTAATCAGATGGGTCCATCATTAAGTTGGCCACGCCTAGATGTTGAGTCACCGTCGCTTATCCACTCATTCCAACGGTGCAGCCCACCTGTTGACGGGTCTGGCCTGATTTCTGTGCCAGGTATCTTCATGGTGGGGCCTACCATTTTGAATGGCGTCGATTCCCTACAGGAGCAGCATGTTGGCGGGAAAGATGTAGCTTCGTGACAAAATGTACAGCACCACCTAACAATTCAAACCGTTCATCTAGACACTCACACCATAGATGGCCCATCTAATATATATATATATATATATATATATATATATATATATATATATATATATATATATATATATATATATATATATATATGTCCTCGCCCTTTCTGATGCAAGGATGAACATGATGGGGATAATTACTCCGAATCCACGGAGCTTCTCTGGACTCCTCACAGAGACTTCTCGAATCCATGAGGAAAGAAAGTAGAAAAATAGAAATAAATTATAAGAAATTCAAAATTGATTAATTGATCATTGATAATTGCCTAATGTCTCCTTACACCATTAATATAGAAAAATAAATAAACTAAAATTCGTAATTACCAAAAATAGCAATATTCTAACTCTAATAAAAATCCTAATTCTAATAAAACTCTTCTAAGGCCTAATTTCTAAAAATAAAAATTGTAAATAAACTTTCTCTAGAAGAGTCCTAGTATAACTAAAACTTATTTCTATAAGGAAATAAAATCTAAAACTCTAAAAAATATTAAAAATTCGGAATTACTAAAAATAGTAAAAGTTTTCTAAAAATTCATTTTTGAGCTGAAAGCGCACGTTTTCTAACAAAACGGACAGACACGACCCACATTGTGGGTCGGTTCACCTCAGATGGCCCGTTTCAGTAAAGATTGATAGGTTGTATGCCCCATAACGATACCCGGATCAAAAGTTATGGTCAATTTAGGGTCCACCTCTTTTTAGCTCAACCGTACTGGGAATATCTCTGTGACACGTTCTACATCAGACCCCTCCACTTGAAAAAAAACTCGTCCTCGAGTTACGCAAGAGACTTGGTACATGAATCTGAGATAACTTCTGACGCCGATGTTCATTAGCCCTTTTTTTGTACTTGGCATTAAGCTCTTGAGCTGACATAATACATGTACTCATGCTTTTCTTGACTTGACTAATATTGATCAGTTCCTTCACATCTGACACAATACATGTACTCATGCTTTCCTTGACTTGACTAATATTGATCAGTTCCTTCACATCTGACACAATACATGTACTCATGCTTTCCTTGACTTGACTAATATTGATCAGTTCCTTCACATCTGTCGTTAAGATCTCATATTTTTTCTGATAATGTGGGCAATTAGGCGGACTTGCCCCTGAGACGGGATCAACGTGATTTTGTATATCTCGTATGGGAGGCAACTTATTGGGGGGTTCATCGAGCACAATCTCCTTGAACTCCTGCAACATTGGCTTCAAATCTTCTGGGATATTCACAGGCTCCATATATTCTTTCTTTTCAACTAATGGATATATATGTCTTGTTTCCTCAGATTGTTTAACAAAAGCTTGTTCAGTTGTAAGATACTGTTCCTCAACTTTAGAAGTCTTGGGTTGGTTCTCCCTTCCCATAGGGGCGAGGATAATCTTTTTACCATCTTTAATAAAGATAAATAGGTTATCCCGATCCCTATGTGTAGCATTAATATTATTTTGCCAGGGTTGACCAAGTAACATGTGACAAGCTTCCATGTCGACCACGTCACACATTACTTCATCCTTATAATATTTACCGATGGAAAAAGATATACGACATCGTTCAGTTACCTCTATTTTGTTGACCTCCTTGATCCATCCAATCATGTATGGAGATGGGTGTCTTTCTGTTTTCAGTTGTAGCTTTTCCACCATTATTTTCGACATGAAATTTTCATCGCTCCTGACATCGATGATCACATTACAGACTTTTTTTGTACGCAGTGCACCTTGTTCGAAAGATGTTGTCTCGCTGTAATTCTATTTCTACCTGTGGCATGTATAACGACTTCCTCATAATCGAAGTGGTGGCATGTGATTTACCATCATCTGATGGTGTTTTGTAGAAATTAGGATTGTGTCGTACAGCGGCCACGGGCGGTTGAGCATCACTTTGAGCTCGGGGCGGAATTAGCGCATCCGCAATACGGTTGAGGGTTGCCTGCAGCCCTTGCATGGTCAACTGACTCTCCCGGTGGAAAGCTTCCATTCTTTCCAAAAGATAATGAATCCCTGGATCACCGTCCACAGGATTTTGATTCATACCTTCATTGTTTGCCATCGGCCCGAGGGAAATCATCGCTCTGATACCAATTGACGCAGGGATGTACATGATGAGGATAATTACTCCAAATCCACGGAGCTTCTATGGACTCCTCACAGAGACTTCTCGAATCCACGAGGAAAGAAAGCAGAAAAATAGAAATAAATTATAAGAAATTCAAAATTGATTAATTGATCATTGATAATTGCCTAATATCTCCTTACACCATTAATATAGAAAAATAAATAAACTAAAATTCGTAATTACCAAAAATAGCAATATTCTAACTCTAATAAAAATCCTAATTCTAATAAAACTCTTCTAAAGCCTAATTTCTAAAAATAAAAATTGCAAATAAACTTTCTCTAGAAGAGTCCTAATATAACTAAAACTTATTTATATAAGGAAATAAAATCTAAAACTCTAAAAAATATTTAAATTTCGGAAATACTAAAAATAATAAAATTTTTCTAAAAATTCGTTTTTGATCTGAAAGCGTACGTTTTCTGACGAAACGGACAGACGCGACCCTCCTTGTGAGTCGGTTCACCTCAGATGGCCCGTTTCAGTAAAGATTGATAGGTAGTACGCCCCGTAACGATACTTGAATCAAAAGTTATGGTCAATTTACGGTCCACCTCCTTTTGGCTCAACCGTACTGGGAATATCTCTGTGACACGTTCTACATCACTTTCATATCAGCAATGATGATCCCCAACCAATGAAATTCTTTTCATAATGAGCTTATACTATGAAAGCTTCTAGATGAACGGTCTGGATCATCACGTGCTGAGGAGAAAGAAGGTACAGCCAGGGAGAGAGTATGAGAGCAATGGGCATGCGCCTAGCTACTCTACGACAAAACTTACAGGTAGCTCAATCCAAACCGTCCAAACAGTGGGACCCACTGATGAAGGATACATCCCTCTGTGCAGATTGATTAAAGCATCCTGACCTTTGATCAATTTGTATTTTCATTTCAAACTGTTGAATATTTTTCATCTCATTCTCATCCATCTACTAGTGTTCATCAATCAATCAGCCAGTGAGAATCATCTGTCCAGTGTGGATTTTCGGTGACCCATATAAAGCAGGCCCATGATGCTTCGATCAGCACAATGTCCCATGGTGGTGTGTCTGCATATGATCAGCACAATGCCTAAGGAAGATAGAGAAAGTCCTTTGATCGCCCTTGTAGTGTCTCGAGTACGGACGAATGGTTATGAACATCCGATGACTAATGGCGATCTGGTATATGGCACAGATTCCACATACTATAATTTTAAATATAAATGTGGACTACACTTATTTTTCTAGCATGGATAAATGGAATGAGATTCAGTAAACCCGAGAGGATGAAAATTTCATCTCCGATAAGAGATCATAGTGATCGGATGAATCCTAACCGTTGCTGTATAAGAGTTCTATCCAGTTATCGGAAGCGGATTGCGTGCAGAGTAAACGCCTTCTAGGATAGTGAGTAAACTCTGTGCGGCCCACTATGGATGTGTGTGTCTTATCCATGCAATTCATCTGTATTTTCAGATCATTTTAGGACATCAACCCAAAATTGAAGTACATCCAAAGATCTATTGGACGACACCAGATGAAACAATGGGGATAATGACTTCCACCGTTGAAACCTTCTTAGGGCCTACAGTGATGTTCATTTTTCATCCAAACTTTTCCCGAGGGCACGGAGACATGGATGAAGGTAAAAAACAAATATCGGCTTGATTTAAAATTTATATGGCTCCTGAAATGTTTTCCATGGTAGGCGTTCAATTCAAACCGTTTACTATGGTGTTGGTCCACTTGAGTTATGGATATGTTTAAATTTTACGATATTTCCCTGAACTTAGATAATAAAATGGATGGACGGCATGGATAAGACATATACATAATGGTGAGCCCCACAGAGTTTACTCAGTATACTATCTGCCCCTACGGTTCTCTTAAAGACACGTGTTTAAAATGTGGTGATCGGTAGTGTTGATCCTGTATCCTACCGTGGGGATGAGCTATAAGCCAAAATTCAGAGTGATTGGATAATGGTCAAACGTGACTGATAACCACTCCTTTTGTAGGCCACTTATCCGACAGCTATAAGACAGTCTACTCCCCCATCTATGGGATGGTCCAATAAGACAATGGTTCCAGTAAGACAATGGTTCCGATCACTTATCATACTGCATTCCCTTTTAAAAAAGGGTGCACAAAATTTACTAAAACCTGATCAATAATTTCTGCACTACATCCTTAGATGGTTAGGATCATACTATCATTTTAATTTTTCATCTATGGTCCGTTCCGGAGCCTTAAGAGGAATGAGTGGTTCAAATCATCACACACTTCACTATAAAGGATATCTTACAAGGAGGTTAGGTTCCGAAGGTTTCCCAGCTCTTTGGGGATGCTCCCTGATATGGCATTCATGCTAACGTCACTGAGAGAGAGAGAAAAAAATAAAAAAATAAAAATTCAAAGCAAATGTTAGATTCATAGTAAATTACACCATAAATCAGGCACACTCAACGTACACCTTTCACACACATATACATCAATCTGGACAGTCCAAAGTATGCCCCATCAGGCTATATGCAATTTTGATGGTGCAGATTAAGGTACATATATGCCATGTGTAGGATGAATTTGGTTGCAAATATAATCTACCATGTGATGTAGATTATCATATAATTCATCAATAAATACTAGGGTGATTGCACCAACAATATGGTGTGGGCATGATCCTTGTCTTTCATGTGAGGGTCCCACGCTATAGTTTCAGAGTATCTGAGAGTTTCTATTTAACAAATACAACTATCTAATCATATGATCAAATCGATTGTCGGCCCATAGTGGGACCCACAAAATGAAAGGTTGACTATCCTCCTACCTTGCTGGACTAGGCGCGGATTAGATACTGACAAGGTTAGTAGCCATATCGCTACTGAAGTTACGTCACCAAGCTATGTGGACCCCACCATGATGGATGTGTTGTATCCATGCCGTCCATCCATTTGGAGTGATCGTTTTATAGCACGAGAAAAATAATGAGATAGATCTAAATTTCAAGTGGATCCCACCATAGAAAACAGTGGCGACAGTGACATCCACAGTTCAAAACTTCTTAGGGGCCACGGAAGTTTCCGATCAAGCTTATATTTTTGTTTTCATTTCATCTATCTCTATGTTAACTTATGAATAAGTTGGATCTAAAACATACATCATGGTGGGCCCTATAAATGTTCCAACGTTGGGTGTCACTGATTCCATAGTTTGCTGTGGTGGGTCCACTTGAACTTTAGATCTATCTCGTTCTTTTTCTAATGACATAAAACGATCTCTACAAATGGTTGGACGGTATGGATACAACACATAATTTTTGAATATGATCCAGAGGTGTATAGAGCCATAATTTTGGCTACTGACCTATCAGTGACGTCACTTCAGTAGTGATTTGGCTACTGACCTTGGCAGTATATAATCCGCGCCCTGCTGGACTTGCCCAACCATAATTTTGAATATGATCCACAGGTGTATAGAGCCATGTCCATCTCTCTATATACCAGCACAGTTTTGAACATGGCACAGGTGCGCAGATCCGACCTTTCTATGAGGTGGACCTCACTGATTAGATCTTCTGGATCAAAAATCATGTAGGTTTACTCCTCAAGTGGGCCAGTGTACAAATCAAACTTCTACCTAAATCAATTTTTATCCAGCCATCCATTTGTTGTGTGTTCCCCCCAACTGAAAAAGACATGATCAGCAGATGGAAAGCTCCGATCCTACACGTATGCCATTGTGGGACATGTGATTGCATATAGACGGATGAGATTTGTATTCTTCATTTGTCGTGCCCTTGAGATCAGTTGTGACAGTCCAAATGCTGATCAGATAATCCTAACCATCCAACTGGAGGTCACCAACGGACGGTTAGAAAAAAACTGGTCATTTTTCCAAGTTCAACGGTTGTAAAATTACCTCTCACCGACTTCAGATGTAATGCTTTATAAGATACAACTAATTGCACCAGATACAAACCACTGTAAGAGTTAACTGCCACATTGGAAGTGGTGATGACTCTTTTGCATACCACATGGTACTCACGTGGAGCTATCCAGACCATCCAAATTGTGAGAAAACTGTGGATGGAGTATATATCTAAAATCCGGAGGATAAAGTAATCCTAGCCATCCAAGTGATGGTCATAGGGTGAACGGTTAAAATTAAATTAACGAGTGTTCCAAATTCAAAGGGAAAAGTCAGATGGATCCTAACTTATGGTTTAATTTTATATGTTTTCCTTGTGTATGCTGCATCCATGGATGTTTCAGAGATTCGGATGGTCTGGATCGCCCTACGACCATGCCACGTGGACTGTTAGCTTGTGATAAGTAATAGCAACAGCAGATATTTGGCTGTGGGAGAAATTTCAATACTTACAGGTCGGTCAAGTTTGTTAAATTGCCGATAGATGCTGGTAAGGGACCCGTTATGTAATTTTTTGAGACATCCCTGCAATATATAGGGAAAACACTTGTTAACGGTTGGAAAATTAGATCTCACCGACTTTAATGGGTCCACACTGTTACAGTTAAGTGGTGGTGGCTCATTCACATACCATGAGGCACTCATGTGCAGCTATCCACACCATCCAAATTGTGAGGAAACTGTAGATGGAGCATATATCTAAAATCCAGCTGATAGAGTAATCCTAACCATCCAATTGATGGTCAACGGATGAACGGTTAAAAGTAAATGAACAGGTGTTCCAAATTTAATGGAGAAGTCAGATAACTCCTACCAAGCTCTTGATATAATTTCTTTTTCCTTGTGTATGCTGCATCCACAAATGTTTCAGAGATTTGGATGGTACGGATTACCCTAAAGCCATGCCACGTGGACTGTTAACGAGTGATAAATAAAAGCAACACGCTGTGGTAAAATTTTAGATACTTACAAGGAGAGCATGCTCGTTATGTTGCCGATGAATGCTGGCAAGGGACCCAGCTATTAAGAGATTAGTATCTTGATTACGTTACACACTGGAATTATTTGACACATCCAACCCATCCAGTTTGACACCATGCAATATATATAGAAATTCAAACTCAGGTGACGTAACTGACACGTGTACAAGATAATGCCGCTCATCAGGTCAAGCTGTTGGGCCCCCACCATTTGTAAGTCATGTATGTCAAATATATATATATATATATATATATATATATATATATATATATATATATATATAGAGAAAACTCTTTTCTCATTTTTTTTTTTTTTTTTTTTTTTTTACATTTTCCTTTTCTTATCTAACCAACTGTGCCTATATCTTGGTCAAGGGAGATTTGTATCTCTCTCTTTGTCCAAGCCTTCAATCTAAAAAAAAAGTCTTGTGTACATGTTATTTTGGGCCTTGCATCATGTTTTTTCAATGTCATTTTACATTTGTCCATGAGATCAGTTATCAAAAAACCTTAGGATCTAAAATGAATAATATTAAATAGATCCTCTAGAATTGAAAAATAATTCTAGTTGGAATTCACCGATGGAATTAATAATGCAATGAACTAAATCCTGAAAATCAAAATCAAACCACATCACACTGAGAGATTTTATGGCAAAACGTCAAATCAAAGAGGTGAAAAACCACGGGACCTTGTGTAGATCAACAATCCACTACAAAGCATAAACCAAAAATGAGCATGATGTTACAACCGATCACAAGCACATGGTGGTGATTTACGCTTGGTTCAAACCTTCTTCACTCACCTGTAGGAGTGGATGGAAAATATAGAGAGAAACAAAAGAAAACGGAGAGATCTTTCCTTCTGTCTGATCTGTGAGATTATGAGGACGTGGAAATGCGTTGAGATATGGTAGATCACCTTCAGCTACGAGCATAGCCTCCCTTCCATAAGCTTCCTCTCTCTCTCTTTCTCTCTCTCTCTCTCATACCTTTTGATAGCCCTAAACCCTCTAAAAACCTTTAGGAAACTTAGAATGCCACTGGAATACACCCCATCCCCGTCTATCCTTCAAGACCTACACCCATATATATATAAGAATATAAAGAGGTGTAACCCAAATAGAAAACAAAATCCATAAAATCTGTTTCCACAATCACATCCATCTTTTCAGAACTCGTCGATGATATCGAAGGTCTCTTAAACAGCTATATGATGGCGTCGATATCATCTGAAAGTCTCTCGATCATATCGAGGGACGGTTATGAAAATGTCCCTGCAAACATTACCAGACTAGGTGGAAATTTCAACAATTATCGATTCCATCGAGACACTCTCGATATGACAAATCGATATGATCTGAAAGTCTCTGGATGATCATATCGAAAATCGGGACAAAAATCCTCCATCCAAAGAACCGGATGAACGGTGAAAAGTAAATTGTTACGCAATTATCGATGATATCGAAACCTGTTCGATTTCATCGATCCCAACAATGAGGAGAAATCCCCATCAAATCTCCCCCTTTTTGACTCAGGAGGAGTTCACCTTCTTCAAGCCAGCCCGGTTTCTATAAACCTCAAACTTGCTCTTGAGCAAAGCCTTTATCATTATGTCTTACCCATTATCATCCATATGGACCTTCTCAAGCTGTAACACCTTCTGTTCCAAACTATCCCTGATCCAGTGATACCGAACCTGTACGTGCTTCGACTTGGAGTGCTGACTTGGATTATTACTCAAGTGTATAACACTTTGGCTATCGCAATAAACCACGTGTTGCTCCTGCTTCAAGCTAAGTTCCTGTAGAAACCTCTTCATCCAAAGCATCACTCGGCCTCTGTCGTCGACAATGCTACGACCTTCTATAGCTTGCTCTACCAAGAAACCGCTCCCCCTACAAACGTGAACATGAACTCCGATGTAGACTTCCTGGAGTCTATGTCACCTACCATATCTGCATCTGTGTAGCCCTCAAACACAGGTTTTCTGTCACCATAGCATAAGCTCAACCTGGATGAGCCTCTTAGATACCACAGTATCCACTTCACCGCTGCCTAATGCTCTTTACCAGGATTGATAAGATACCGGCTGACAACACCAACCGCACATGTTATGTCTGGGCGTGTACACACCATAGCATATATCAAACTTCCTCTTGCTGACGCGTAGGGTATCTTCTGCATCTCTTACACCTCTGCCTTTGTCTTGGGACACTGTCTGTCGCTCAATCTGAAGTGATCATCCAATGGAGTACTGACCGGCTTAGTTGCATTCATATTGAACCGCTCTAGGACTTTCTCAATATACCGCTCTTGTGACAGCCAAAGATTCATGCTGCTTTTGTCACGGGTTATCTCCATTCTTAGGATCTGTTAAGCCGGGTTCAAGTCTTTCATTGCAAAAGATTTGCCCAACTCCTGTTTCAGCCTGTCGATCTTCTTGATGTCTTTTCCCATGATGAGCATGTCATCAACATATAACAGCAAAACTAAGAAATCATCATCTGAGAACTTGCGCATGAACACACAGTGGTCCGACTCCGTTCTGTTGTACCCATATTTCAACATAAACGAGTCAAACTTCTTGTACCATTGCCATGGAGCTTTCAGCTCGTACAAGCTCTTCCTCAACCTACACACCAAATGCTCTTTGCCCTTGACTTCGAACTCCTCTGGTTAGTGCATGTAGATCTCTTCTTTCAGGTCACCATAGAGAAAGACAGTTTTAACATCTAACTGCTCTATCTCCAGATCCATGCTAGCCGCTAACCCAAGTGACATCCGTATGGATGTCATCTTCACCACTGGTGAGAATATCTCTTCGAAGTCTATACTTTTCCTATGATCAAAACCTTTCACCACAAGTCTGGCCTTGAACCTCGTCTGTGAATTCTTCTGCTCAATCTTCTTTTTGAACACCCACTTGTTGCTCAAAGCTTTCTTGCCCTTAAGCAGTTTTACCATGTCATAGGTGTGGTTCTTATGCAAGGATTCCATCTCCTCTTGCATAACTTTCAACCACTCCCCCTTATGCTTGTCTGCTAGGGCCTCAGAATAATCTTCTGGCTCTCCCCCATCAGTAAGCATAATGTACTCATGCGGCGAGTACCTCTTAAATGATTGTCTGTCCTTAGATGACCTCCTCACCTGTGGCTCAATAGGTGGATCAAGTGGGGGCTGCTCCCCCGGTCCATCTTTTGTAGGAACTCTCTCGTCCTCTGCACCTTGCTGTACTTCGCCGTCATCAGGTACCACGGGAGAAATAATCGCATTCATGTCCTCTAGCTCACCTGAACTAGGCTGGTTCTTCTCTGGCTTACCAATGTCTTCTATACACTGATCTTCAAAGAAAACCACATCCCTGCTCCTGACAACCTTCCTCTCGATTGGATTCCACAATCTGTAACCGAACTTTTCATCACCGTACCCTAAGAACACACACTCCTGATCTTCATATCGAGCCTGGACCTCTCGTCCTTTGGTACGTGAACGGATGCTCTGCATCCAAACACCTTGAGATGACTGTATGATAGATCATGTCCAGTCCACACCTTTTCAGGTACTTCTCCATTCAACGGAGCTGATGGAGACTTGTTTATCAAATACACTACCGTGTGTATTGCTTCTCCCCAGAACATCTTGGGCAGCTTCGCATGGGATAACATGCATCTGATTCTCTCAACAATAGTACGATTCATTCGCTCAGTTACACCATTATGCTGGGAGGGTCTTGGGAACAGTCTGTTCATGCCGTATACCCAGGGAATTGCAGTACTCATGAAAGTCGCCAATGTATTCACCACCATTGTCAGTGCAGATGCACTTCAATGATCTACTTGTCTCTCTCTCGACCATAGTATGAAACAGTTTAAACACACCAAAGACCTCGTCCTTGGATTTCAAAGCATAAACCCAAACCCTCCTAGATGCATCATCTATAAAAGTGACAAAATACAATGTCCCACCCAAGGTTTTTGTCCTCATAGGACCACAGACATCAGAATCAACCAAATCTAATACATGCACTTTATTAACATGAGAAACAGTTTTAATGAATGAAACTCTATGTTGTTTCCCTGATAAACAATCAAGACAGGTTTTGAGAGACATACCTGTCACGTCTGGAAGGAGTTGCTTCCTCGCTAGTAGCCGAAGCACCTTTTCACTCATGTGGCCTAGACGCCTGTGCCACATGTTAATAGCTGATTCTTCCGCTGCGTTCAACCCACCCTTGCACATACTGACACTTGCCTTGTAAAGGGTGCAACACTTCTTTCCTCTGGCCACGATCAACGAACTCTTCATAAGCTTCCAGCGCCAACCAGCAAACCGGCTTTTATAGCCATCATCATCCAACCTTCCAGTCGACATCAAGTTGAGGCGAAGGTCTGGGATATGTCTCACATCCCTGAGAACCAATGTGCAGCCCACATCGGTCTTCACACAAATATCACCGACTCCCATGATTTTCAATACACCAGAATTTCCCATCTTCACGGTCACATAATCACCTGACTTGTAACTTGTGAAGAAGTCCCTGCGTGGAGTCGCATGAAAAGAAGCTCTTGAGTCTATCACCTAGTCGGTGTCCTGACCCGTAACCGTGAGACATACATCGTGATTTGCTGAAAGAATAATAACAACGTCGCCATCTGAAGCGACCGCAGTGGAATTTGATTCATCTTCCTTCCCATTTCCTTTACCTTTCTTGTCGTTATTCATACCACGACATTCATGCTTGTAGTGGCCCATTTTGTTACAATTTCATCAATCAATATTCTTTCTGTTACTCGACTTACCTCTTGATTTATCTCAGGCCTTCCCGCCCTTCCTGTTCTTTCCTCTTCCTCGTTCCTGTGTCACAAGGGCCTCTTGCTGAGTAGACCCCTGAGACTTCCTCATTGTCTCTTCATTGAAGAGACAGCTAGTTACCTGTTCCATGGATATCTTTCCGTCTGGCGCGGAGTTACTTAGGAACACCACCAATGTCTCCCAACTGTCAGGCAATGAACTAAGCAATAGTAAAGCCTGCAATTCATCATCCAAGACCATCTTCATAGAGGAGAGTTGGTTCACTATATTGCTTACCTCATTCATGTGCTCAGCCACAGAACCACCATCCTTAAACTCGAGATTCACAAGTCACCTTATCAGAAAAATCTTATTATCGGCTGTCTTCCTCTCATACAAATTTCTAATTTCACCATAGGCTAGCGGCTGAGGTTTCCGTAGACACATGGTGGAACACAGAATCATCCAGCCATTGTCTAATAAACCTCACTGCCTTTCGATCCATCTTCTTCCAATCATCATCAGTCATATCCTTGGTTTTTACTGATATGCCTAAAATTGGAAAATATAGGTTCTTACAATAAAGCAAGTCCTCCATCTTAACCTTCCATATGGTCCAATTAGAACTATTGAGGCTGATCATCCTTGATGAGTCACCTTCCATAATTCAAACCGATCCTACCCGTTCAATGAACTTAACTCTGATACCACTTTGTTAGGGGCCTTGCACAAAATCTTAGGATCTAGCCTCCCGAAACAAACCAGAATTATGGAATAATAATGCAATGAACTAAATTAAAACATAAACTACATCACACTAGCTAGAGATTTTTACGTGGAAAACCCTCAAAGAGGTAAAAACCACGGGACCTTGTCCAAATCAACAATCCACTATAAAGCAGAACGTTACAACCGATCGCAAGCACACACCGCTTGGATCAAACCTTCTTCACTCACGCAGGAGTGGATAAACAATAAGAGAAACAAAGAAAATGGAGAGATCTCACCGATTACGAGGACGTGGAAGCGTTGAGATATGGTAGATCACCTCTACGAGCATAGCCTCCCTTCCACAAGCTTCCTCTCTCTCTTTCTCTCTCTCTCTCTCTCATACCTTTTGATAGCCCTAAGCCCTCCTAGAAAACCTTTAGGAAACTTAGAATGCCCTGGAATACACCCTAATCCCGGATATACCCATACATATAAGAATATAAAGAGGTGTAACCCAAATAGGAAACAAAATCTGCAAAATCTGCGTTTCCGCAATTACATCTGCGGAACTCGGCGATGATATCGAAGGTCTCTCGATAACAGCGTCGATATCATCTGAAAGTCTCTCAATCATATCGAGACGGGACAGAAACTGTCCAATGACTAGGGGTGGAAATTCTAACAATTATCGATTCCATCGAGACACTCTCGATGACAGCCTCGATATGATCTGAAAGTCTCTCAATCATATCGACAAGACCAAAAATTGTCATCTATCCAAAGAACCAATAATGTAAAAATTCTGCAATTATCGATGATATCAAAACTTGTTCGATTTCATCGATCCCAACAATGAGAAGAAATCCTTATCAAATCTAATCTTTGATTTTATTTTATTTTTGTAATTGTTTGAAAGTATAAAATTTTGAGATTTTGAATATTTGATTCGAGGGTTGGGTTGGGTTGGGTCGGGTTGGGTCGGGTCGACTCGATTTACTAACTTGTCTCGAGCTTGCCTAAAAAAGTTTGTCAAACAAGACAAGCTCTAATGGTAAACTTAAGGGTGAGCTCAAATTCAAAGAGAGCATGGATGAGTCAAGCCAAGCTTGGCCCACCTCAACTCAATCGGTTCAATGTACAACCCTAGCTAGGAATAAGGAATATCTATACTCAGGTGCTTAGAATGTGTACATGTGGCATGCATTAACTCAAATAAACCATACAAAACATTTGACTCACTTTATTCCAGTAAAAAGAGGTCTGCCACCTGCCAAGCTGCTCATATATATGATAGGTTCAGTTATCCACGCTAACAGGAAGCGGATTGGATACTGAGTACCAGAGTACGCTGAGCCCTACTGAGTAAACTCCACTTTGTTCATCCATTTTATCATATAATTTTAGGGCTTGAGCCCAAAAATGATGTATATGAAAAGCTTAATTGGACCACTCCACTAGAAACAGTGTGAATTGAACGTCCTTTGCTGAAAATTTCCTGAGGGCCATAGAAGTTTTGGATCAAACTGATACATACTGTGTTTTCCCTTCATCCATGTCAGTGTGATCTTATGAATAGGTTGGATGACAAATAAACATCACTGGAGGCCCTGAGAAGGTTTCAACAGTGGAGATCATTACTCTATTGTTTCTTCTAGTGTGGTCCACTTGAGCTTTGGATATGCTTCAATTTTGGGCTCCGCCCTTAAAATGAGCTGAAAAAATGGATGAACAGCATGGATAAACCACATAAATTCACAGTAGGACCAACGGAGTTTACTTAGTATCATTAATAGTACTAAGTAACTCAGTATGTGTGGCCCACTGAATGGCCGAGCTTTGGACATGGCGGGAATCCCTATCCACATTTACAGCAGGATGCGGCAGGAAACCTAGTTTGAACGTGGATATATAGAATTCAAATCCACCACCAGTGTATCGTTGGAGACCCTTGTTAGCAATCAATGAGAAGATAGGGGTTATGCTGAGTCTAGGACCCGTAAGTATAGCTTACAAATAGGTAAGATTCCAATTCCCAATGAAATTAGGTATCTTTGTCAACTGGCTACCAGATGCCGACCTGAAATCCAATCAGATTTTCCATCATAAATATTAATAAATAAAGGATTAGAAATGATAAACATGCCATATAAGTAACTAAAATTGAACTGTCCGAAATTATGGGGCCCACAGTAAATGAGTCATAACCCCAAAATCAGATGGATCCAACAATCCTAATCTCTGGATAATGGGCATTAGTAATCTGTTTAATTCAGACAATTATGAAGTTTTTTCCATTTTAATGCCCATTAAGAGCAATCGAAGTTGGGGGGCCTATGATTCTTTGTATAACCATAAGTTCTTACAAGATCTTCATGTTTCCCAACTTAGCAAATGTTGAAGGAATCTCCCCACCAAGCCCGCTTCTACTCACGTATCTGTGAAAAACAGGCATAGATCATCAAACCAATTGTAGATATTTCTTGTGTGATTAAAAGCTAGAGGAATGCTTAAACCATCTCAACAGAAGTTCAGTCTAACATATACATACACCGTGATTTGTGTACCACTTGCTTATAGAAAACCAAATAAAAATAAAGATTATTATTTATTTATTTATTTATTATTATTATTATTATATTATTATATTATTATTATTATTATTATTATTATTTACAAAAACTAGAGACCACCTTATGGTCCAACCGGCTGGACTTGAAATCTTCTCAAAAAGAAAACGAAATAGTAAAATAAAACCTACTGCATATTGATCATTACAAAATGGGTGGAAAATTAAAAATTACAAACACATCATATGGCAATTTTGAAGAAGAATAATTTAAAAATAAAAAATAAAAAATTACAACTTGTGGCTGTTGCAGGCCTGTCAAATTCCCACACCTCGTGTGGGATAAAACTAAAGTAAATGTTGTCGCTTATATCCTTGAAAATAAATAAATAATTAAATTTTGATATTTATCAATGGCTAAAACTTGTTGCTATGGTCTAGCCCACCTAATGAGTGGATGGGACTTGTTTTTGTACAAGGCTATCCTCTTGGTGGAGCCAACCTATTGAAAGGGTCGGCTGTCATATGAACATAATAGGTTGGAAATAAGTCGTTGACCAGACAATAACTAATGGTCCGACTGGTTGGACTAGAAAATTAGAATGAAAAAGAGTAAAATAAGATTCTCGCATAATAATTACTATCAGGTTAGGTGGAAATTTTGAAATTCTAAACACATCATATGGCATTTCTAGAAAAGAAAACCAAGTCAAAACTTACAGTACTTGCAGACTTGACAAATTCCCCAGCTCAGGTGGGAGCAAACCGTTGAAGCCATTGTAGCTTATATACCTGAAAATAAATAAATAATTATTTTTTGTCACTTATCAGTAGCTAAAAAGTTGTTGTCATGGTCTGGGACACCTAATGAGTGGATGGAAATGATTAGTACAAGGTTATATATATCCTCATGGGGCAACCAACTTATTGGAATAGTTGGATGTCACACTGACATGGAATAGTGACTTGTTGTCCAACCGTTTGGACTTGAAAACGTCTCAAAAAGGAAAAGAAGAAAATAAAAATGCCACATATTAGTTACTACTAAATTGGCAAACTTAAAATTTCAAACAGATCATTAGCGTTTCCAAAGAAGAATAATTAAATAGAATTAAATAAAAAACAGAATTACAGTTGTTGCAGACTTGACAGATTCCCCACCTCAAAGTGGGAGCAAACCCTTGAAGCTAGCCCTCGTTATATCCCAGAAAGAAATTAATTAATTACATGCATTTTGTTGTCATGGGTCTAGCCCATTTAATGAGTGGATGGGACTGGTTTTCGTACAAGCCTATCCTCATGGTTGAACCAACCTATCGGGAGGGTCAGATGAGGTATATGAATATAGGTTGGAAAAAAGTCATTGGCCAGACAATAACTAATGGTCCAACTGGTTGGACTAGAAACTTAGAATGAAAAAGAATAAAATAAGATTCTCGCATAATAATTACTATCAAGTTGGGTGGAAACTTTGAAATTCTAAACACATCATATGGCATTTCTAAAAAAGAATAATTAAATACAATTAGAAAAACAAAGTCAAAACTTACAGTTCTTGCAGACTTGACAAATTCCCCAGCTCAGGTGGGAGCAAACCGTTGAAGCCATTGTTGTTTATATACCTGAAAATAAATAAATAATTATTTTTTGTCATTTATCAGTGGCTAAAATTTTTTTTATGGTCTGGCACATCTAATGAGTCGATGGAAATTTTTTTAGTACAACGCTATCCTCAGGATGACATGATGCCAGCACTCCCTATATTTTGAAGCCATTGTAGCTTATATCCCTGAAAATAAATAAATAATTATTTTTTTGTCATTTATCAGTGGCTAAAAATTGTTTTTATGGTCTGGCACATCTAATGAGTGGATGGAAATTATTTTAGCACAAGGCTATCCTCAGGGTGCAACCGACGGATTAGAATGGTTGGATGTCACACTGACATGATAGGTTGGGACTTAAATCGGTAGGTGGACAGTAACTTATAGTCCAATTGATTGGACTCGAAAACTTCTCAAAAAGGAAAAGAAGAAAATAAATATGCCTCGTATTAGTTACAACTAAGTTGGTTGGCAAATTCAAAATTCTAAGCATATCATCGGCATTTGTGAAGAAGAATAATTAAATAGAATTAAATAAAAACAACATAATTACAGTTGTTGCAGCCTTGACAGATTCCCCAGCTCAGGTGGGAGCAAACCCTCGAAGCCAGCTCTCCTTATATCCCTGAAAAAAATTAATTAATTATATTTTGTTATTTGTCAATTGCTAAAATTTATTGTTACAGTCTGGCCCACCTAGTGAGCGGATGAGAATGATTTTCATGCAAGGCAATCCTCACCTATTAGGAAGATTGGATGGCATTAGGACATGATAGTAACTTATGGTCCAACTAGGTGAACTTGAAACCTACTTGAAAAGAAAAGGAAAAAAATAAACTACTGTATAATAACCGCTACTAGGTTGGCAAATTCAAAATTCCAAAAACATCATATGGCATTTCTAAAGAAAAATAATTAAATAGAACTAACAAAAAAAGTAAAAAAATAAAAAGCCAAAACTAACTGTTATTAGTAACCTCTGAACATATTGTAGCTTATAATATTTTTGAAAATAAATAACTAATTAGATTTTGTTATTACCAATGCTAAAAATTGTTTTTGGTCTAGCCCACCTGATGAATCAATGGGAATGATTTTTGTACAAGGCTATCCTCCAGCCAACTTCTTAGTAAGGTTGGATGTTATAAGGACATGATGAGATGGAAATAATTCATTGGGTAGACAATAGCTTCTTGTCTAACTGGTAGGACTTAAACCTTCTCAAAAAGAAAAAGAAGAAAATAAAAAATGATGCCTATTAATAACAATGAAATTGGTTGGAAAATTAAAAATTCCCAACATATCCATGGCACTTCCAAAGAAGAATAAATAAATAAATAACAGAACTTACAAGTACTCTAGACTTGGCAAAGTCCCTATCTCAGGTGGGAGCGAACCATTGAAGTTATTGTAGCTTATATCCCTGTAAATGAATAATTAATTATGTTTTGTTATTTATCAATGGATAAATATTATGGTTATTTATTAAGTTGGAGCAAACCAGAGTAGTTATTTAGCTTATAGCCCTAAAAGTTAATAATTATTTATTTAATCCTAAGAATAATTGGAAACCCTGCAATTTCTATCATCTGAGAAGTGAAGGTGCAGCTGGAAATAAGCTTACTTGTGGTGCAGCGAAGCCTTTCCTATCAACATGCCACTTGTGTTGAAAATCGTACCATGCCAATGTTCGTTCCAATGATGAAGATCATCTAGCTTCAAAAATCATGCGGGGTCTGATCATTAAATTGGCCATGCCTGGATGTTGAGTTAGACCATCGGTTATCTACTCATTCCAACAGTACTGCGACCCACCTAGTGAAAGCTTTGGCCTGATTTTCGTGCTAGGTGTATCTACGGTAGGGCCTACAAGTTTGAATGGTTTGGATTGCTGAAGTGACATCTTGGTGGGAAAGATGTGGCTTCAGGACAAGTTGTGTCCCACTACCTAAATGATTCAGACCGTTCATTTTGAAGTTTCCACAGTGGTATCTCCGGTTCGGATGAATGGTTATGAACTTCGGCACAGATTCTACTATAATTTAATCACGTGAACTGCTGAATGGTTTTGAAAGGATGACCAGCCTCATCCATTGTAGACATATCCAACCATGGTTTTGATCATCCAGACATGCATTGAGCCTTGTCCAACTCTACACAACCGCATAATATGGCACATGTGCTCAGATCTGAGCTTTCCATGAGGTGGGCCTCACTGATTAGATCTTCTAGATCAAAGTGGGCCATGGTGTACAAAACAAACTTATAGCTAAAGTAGTTTTTTCCAGCCATTCATTTGTTGCGTGACTACCCCAACGGTGAAAAGACCTGATTTTTAGACTTGAAGATCTACACAACGTCGTCAGCGGACGAAATGCCCCGATATTACGCATATGCCACTGTAGGACATGCTATTGCATATAGATGGATGAGATTTGTATTGTTCATTTGACGTCCCATAGAGATCAATCGCGATATTCCAAATGATGCTGATTAAATAATCGTAACCATCCAACTGGAGGCTACAAATTGACGGTTAAAAAGAAACTGGTCCGATTTCCATATTCAACGGTTGCATAATTAGATATGATTTTCCCCTCAAGTGAGTTTTGGTGTATGAACCATCAAGAAGGGGTCCATGATTAGGACGGTCTGCAGATGATTTATATATAAAAGACACGTTTCATTGGGTGCATCCTAGCCACCAATTGAAGGCAGTGGTGGACTTTTATTTATAACTGTCAATTACCATCCTCCAAAGTCTTTGAAATCGGTGGCTAGGATCATCCTGACTAGTGCAGTACTTTTTGGTGCGGCATATTCCTTGCCCAGCCCAACAGATCAACCATAGGTCTTATCACCGTGTATGAAGGTGTAAATCTTTATAAGATACAACTGGTTGCACCGGATACAAATTACTGTAACAGTTAGCCGCCATTAGGAAAGTGGTGGTGACTTATCCACCTACCATGTGGCACCCGTGTGCAGCTATCCAGACCATCCAAATTGTGGAAAAACTTTGAATGGGAGCATATTTCTAAAATAAAGTTGATCAAATTATTCTAACAGCGCAATTAATTAATGCTTTATCAGATTAACAGTTACAAGTAAATTAATGTGAGTTCCAAATTTGAAGGGAAAAATCAGACGGCTCCGGACCATCCCAAAATCAGATGATCCACCAATGTTTTAGAAGTTTGGGTGAAATTAATCAGTGATCCAGATTGCCTAACAGCAACAGCAGATATTTTGCTGGGAGAGAAATTCGATACTTACAGGTAGCGCAGTTGCCTAAAATTACCGATAAATGATGGCAGGGAACCCTCCATGCTAGTCTCTGACACAGTCCTGCAATACATAGAAAACACTGGGTAACACATGACACGTGTACAAGACCAAAACCATTTATCAGGTAGGGGCTAATTTGTAGAATCCCTAGTTAAACTTAACAAAGGTATACCTCTAAATTAATAGGCCATACATGTGCGTTGAATGTTTGCCATCGGTCAATTTCCCTGGCCATCCGACTTTACATGTGTGGACCACTTTAGGAGTAGATCCATTGAATTCCTGAGCCAATAACATGGTAGGCCTGAGCCTAGGACTAAGGAGGGCGATGATTAAGAATTTTAGCCTGGGTTTGCATGTAAATAGGCTGAGCTCACTGTCAGGCATGACCGGAACAGCTTGGAATCCGGGCCTAAGCCAACCCAAGATCTGCCGGTGAACATCCCTGGCTCAACCTTTTCCGATATTAATACCAATGAGCTTAACCCTACCCAGTCTAATAACTAACCGGGTCAATCTTTTAAATGAATCAGATGAGATAAATGCGTCTCGTCTGAGTTGATTTGGACTCGGTCTGACTCATCCAGTTCCACACCATGAGTCACCCCTCACTGGTGCGAGTCAGGTAAATTCACTCCATGCTTGGGTGAGTCGCGACTCGACTCGAGACCAGATGGCACAGTAGGTAGTCCGGTCCGATACTTTCTCTGCGACATCGTGATCACCATACACAGTCACCTAGAATGTGTACACGTGGCATGTATTAACTCAAAGAAAACGGCCCAAAAACAAAGACCCAGTTAAGATAATTTCTTCTTTAAAGTTGGATTAATTGAATGATCGTAACCTCTGATTAATGAATACTTTTCCTTAGAATTCAGACCATTGAATAGCTTTCATTTCAGCACTACATCAAATATCCACCAAGCGGCCACTCAAGAAGCCAAAAAAGCTTAGGGCTTTTTTATCCAAAATCGATTTAAACTAGGTCCCAATATGTGGACGGTTAATCTTAGTTACTCATACTTCAGTTTTACAAAATCTTAATGCCTGAGTTTGAACTATAACACTCTGCCAGAGCATCAAACCGCTTCTCATACAAGTACCCCCCATTAATAACAACCGAAAAAAGGTGGGAATATCCGTACAGATTTGTAAGGAATGTCAGGTTCTGGAGCTCTTGCGGAATTACCCGTCTGTCTCCCGAGTAGTACCCCCGCACACTCCTGAAAGTAAGAAGAGCAAATATAAGTATGGCCCGAAGGATGACCTGAATTGGTAGTCCGCTAACCCTTTAAGCACATGTGGCATATATCCTCAATGATCCAAGCCATTCATCTGATGGTTCCCTCTATGGATGAACCATCAAATTGACCAGGAAATCCTAAACAGGCAAGACCCATCAGATGGTCCACTTTGATTAATAATATTTTTGTACCAAGTTGGCATATCTGAGAGTGTGCACGTACATTTCGGTTATGTGGCAGGTGCCTCCACCGTTGGAAGAGCAATTACATTTGATCCCAGGGTTGCTGATTGCTGATAAATTATTAATGGCGGTCCCAGTACATGGGTCTCCACTTATGTTCCATTCATCAGGAGGAGAAAGACCCCAATGTTGGAAAATGGCATCAAGAGCTATCGCTGTCCATACACATGAAAAAAAAAAAAAAAGCCCATGAGAGCCATCAAACGGCTTTCGAGAAGAGAATATTTTGGAAAATGAGCAGAAGCAATCATATGTTCCAACTGTAGGGTCCACCTGTTATGTGCATGTGGAATAGAGAAAGTGTATATGGTGTAATTCCTCGTGTGAACTACACGTCCCAAGAATCATCCACAACAAAAACTCAGGTGGGATATAGGAGGGGTAATGCACAATCACCCCTAAAACATACCTATTCACTTGTTGTCGCCCATCTAAATTTAAAAATAGGTTGGTATCCGTATTATCCCTTCATCTTAGTAGGATTCACGTGATGACCGGGTTGGATGACATATAAACAACATCCTCCACCCCATATTCCATTTGGCAGGCATCCCCATCATCCTCTACTTTTCCGCTTTGTTGCGGCTCACCTGAGTCATGGATCAGGGGCTGAATTTTGTGAGTAAGCCTACAGTTGGGGTCTGCATATAATGGACTGGTTGGATGGAACTCGCACATAATAGTGGGTCCCATAATCTGGAACATATGGTAACTAATGTTCCACAGCATGATATCATTACAGGAACACAATTAAATGATAATCATGTTCATATGTTCCAATGTGGTGTTTTTTTGTCCCATCATTGGCAGACCCTCGTATGCACCGTTTGTATATTTTCCCGGAAGCGGATTGGCTGGTGTACCACACACCAGCTATATAGCTGGTGTATTGACGTAAGCAAGTTCTTTGGGTCCATCATGAGATATGTATTATATCCAAACCGTCCATCCACTTGGCGAGATGAAAAATAAGAAAGATCTAAAGATCAAGCCGACTACACTGCAAAAAGCAGTGGAAGAATGAACGTCTACCATTGAAACCCTTTTGGGATCACAGAAGTTTTGGATCAATATGATACTTGTTTTTCTTATTCATCCAGGTATTTTTGAGCTTATGACCTGTTTGGATGGAAAATAAATGTTATTTTAGGCCCTTCGACAGTGAAAATCATTATCCCCGCGTAAGCAGATTGCTTACTGAGTAACTCAAGTGTACTGAGTAAACTCTGTGGGTCCCACCATCATTCATACATTTTATCCACTCCATACATCCAATTTATCAAATAATTTTAAATCACTATCCCTAAAATTAAGAATATCCAAATCTCAAGTGGACCACACCACTAGAAATAGTGCGAATTTAATGTTTACTGTTGAAAAGTTCTTGAGGGTCACGGAAATTTTATATCAAGCTGATATTTGTATTTTCACTTTATCTATGTCTTTATGATCTTATGAACAGATTGGATGACAAATAAACATTATTGGAGGCCTTAGGAAGGTTTCGACAGTGGAAGTCAATAGTTCCACTATTCCTGTGGTATGGTCCACTTGAGCTTTGGATATGCTCCAATTTTGGGTTCAACCCCTAAAATGATCTGGAAAAACAGATGTACGGCGTGGATAAACCACACGCATTCATAGTGGACCTAACAGAGTTTACTCGGTACAATGACACCATACTAAATAACTCAGTACGCAATCCGATTTCTATCCCTGCTGCTATTTGTGGACTATTTGTGGTGTAGCCCAGTTGAGCTTTTTATATGATTAGTCTCATTCTCTAAAATGATCTCAAAATATAGATGAACGGTGTAGATATAATCAATGCATCATTTTGGGGCTATGTAACTTTGATCTCTTTGAACTGTTTGTACAACTCGGAGCTCAAGGACCGTCTGCGGTTGTCTTCACACCACACGAAGTACACCAGCCATTCCGCTTCCTATTTTCCAATACATCATTTTGGGGGCTATGTAACTTTGATCTCCTTTAAACCGTTCATACAACTCGGAGCTCAAGGACCGTCTGCGGTCGTCTTCACACCACACGAAGTACACCAGCCATTCCGCTTCCTATTTTTCAATACATCATTTTGGGGGCTATGTAACTTTGATCTCCTTTAAACCGTTCATACAACTCGGAGCTCAAGGACCGTCTGCGGTCGTCTTCACACCACACGAAGTACACCAGCCATTCCGCTTCCTATTTTCCCCACTGGTACGGTTGCTAGATATAATACATCATTTTGGGGGCTATGTAACTTTGATCTCCTTTAAACTGTTAATTTGTACAACTCGGAGCTCAAGGATCTTCTGCGGTCGTCTTCACACCACACGAAGTACACCAGCCATTCCGCTTCCTATTTTCCCCGTTAGTACGGTTGCTAGATATAATACATCATTTTGGGGGCTATGTAACTTTGATCTCCTTTAAACTGTTCGTACAACTCGGAGCTCAAGGACCGTCTGCGGTCATCTTCACACCACACGAAGTACACCAGCCATTCCGCTTCCTATTTTCCCCGCTGGTACGATTGCTGATGAGAAAGGGAAGCGGATTGCGTATTGAGTAACTACTTTGAAAACTCGATGGGTCCATGTTTGTGTGATCTTATGAACAGGTTGGATGACAAATATGACAAATAACCATTACTGTGGGCCCGATCAAGGTTTCAACAGTAGAAATTATTATTCCCTGTGTTACATGTGGTGTGGTCACTTGAGCATGCTTCAATTTTAACATCAACCCCTAAAATGATATGAATAAAAAACTAATGGACCACGTGGATAAACCATATACATTCATAGTGGGCCCAACTGAATTTACTCAGAACAATAAGATCTTACTGAGTGACTCAGTCAGCAGTCCGATTTCATGAGAAAGACCCCATGGTACCTCCTGCTCATCAGCACGTGCATGATTCTATAAATGCTGAGCCATGGTTCAATGATCAAGACCGTCCATCAAGTATCATGAACAGTGGACGGGAGATGTCCTAAAAATCTCTAAGATTGTAAATCCAATTCCGTGGATGGCATGGATAGCATGCCCATGTGCCACTTTGGCTCATGTGGTTGCGAGTACTTGAGATTCCTCGCACATGCGCGTGGACCATGGATCCTCTCGTCCCTTTCTTAAAACATCGATATCAGCTCACGTAGGTGGGCCACAGTCCAATTGAACAGCTCCATTGCACCATGTCAGCATCATAGAGTCGGAAGGTATGCAGTCCACAGCTTTATTTTGGACTTGGGTAGGCCACACGATTTGTTTGATTAAGATAATGGAAAGAAAATTTGAAAAGCCCAATCACGCTCAGCCACGTGATAATTGACCATTTTTAAGTTTTGGTATCTCATTCACCGTACATAGTGTCCATATTTTCCCATCTGGACCATTCAAATCTTGGGTCCCACTTCGATTTAAAATTGGTCGAAATTAGAGCTGATCAAACCAACTTTATCATCTTGTTTTTCTAGTTGAATTTGGACCGTTGATGTTTTATTTCCAGTCATCCATTTGATTTCCACCAATTGGATCATTGGGACAGTTCAAGTAATTATTGCAATCCAATCCTATAATGCATCCAAACGCAGCCTAAGCATCTCTCCCCGATCTATGGATGTGATCACTTGTGATTTCGTGGACACCCAAATATGCCAAAGACGCCCAATACTTTTATCTCCCGGTATACGTTTGTATATACCATACGACTGAATTGGATATGCAAATCCAATAGCCCCACCATGATGTATGTGTTTTATCCATACCGTCCATCTAATTTTCCATATCATTTTATGATATTAGCTAAAAAATGAGATAAATCCAAATCTCTAATAGACTATACCACAAGAAAATAGTGGTGATTGAGCGCTCACCATTAAAAACTCCCGGGACTCACTATTATGTTTATTTAGCATCTATTGACTAGGTCACACAGGCCTAGATGAAGGGCATGCAAACACAAATATCATCTTGATTAGAGTCTTCTATGTCTAGAGAAAGTTTTCAACGGACAGTTTCTTATCATGTGGCCAACATGAGTCTTAGATCTGCCCCATTTTTTAGCCTCATGTCATAACATGATCTATAAAAATGGATGGATGGAGTGAATTTCTCAAAAACATCACAGTGGAGCCCACCTAGATTTTCAGTCGACGCCTTTGGTAGGAATCGGCATCCGATTTAATTTTAGTAGAAGCGGATTTTGTGGTGTGCCAGATACCACCTCGGTGATGTTTTGGCGTCACTAAGTTATGGGGTCACCAAGAGCTACCCACCTGAGAAGCTGCAGGGAGCGAATATTCTGTGGACCACACCACAAGAATTTTATATCAAGATCCAACAAATGAAGTAAATACAAATCTTATGTGGACCATGTCATGGTAAAAAGTGGTGATTGAATACCCACCATTAAGAACATCTTGGGAAGTAATGTTTATTTTCCATCCAACCTGTTAGTAAGGTCACAAATTAAGACCGGGACAAAGGGACCACACAAATATCAGCTTGATCCAAAACTTTCATGGCCCACGAGAAGTTTTTAATGGTTAATCACCACTATTTCATGTGGTTTAGTCCACCTAAGATTTGGATTACTTCATTTTTGGGATCATGTCATAAAATGAGTTGTCAAAATGGATGAACAATGTGAAAGTAAATAAATTAAATTATGGTGGGCCCACAGTTAGAGAATTAGCAAATGTATCAAATTAACATATTTCAGACATTTGTTAACAAACAGATTGTTTCAAATTCAATACTTAATTTTTTGACTTTAGCCTCTCTTTTGGATAGTTACCAGATAGGTTTTCAGATTTCAAACTTTAGATTTAACAAAAAAGCCCTAAGCATTATTTTTGTATTAAAAAAATATGAAAAAGAAATTTTAGATTCCACCGCTATGCATGTGGTGTATAGAAGATACAAAACATCTATCTGGTGGCCCACAGCATCGATGGGCCTCAGCCCAAGAAATTGCACCACCCACTTGATCTACAAACAAATGGTCATGGGCAAAAAATGATGAAAAATGATAGGCAACTGGGTAAAAGTGCAATCCCCAAATACTTACAGTTGTCCAATTGAGACAACTTTTGGTCCATGGCTCATATATAGTACAGACCAGAAGATGGATGGTCGTGATTGCATTTATCTCCATCTGATGCCTTGACGCATGGAAAAAATAATAATAATTCAATTTCAATTTGATTGCCTTCATGTCATCTAAGCCATATTCCAATTAATTGGAGTTGACTATGTGACGTATCCTGTTCAGCACAGGATTCATAAGAAATGCCAGCAGCCAACCTAAGAGAAGCCTGGTCCTTTTTCTAGGTTTGAGACCAGCAGCAAGAGCCAAGGCTCCCAGTGGCTGAGTTCTCAGATAATTCACATTTCTACTTCATTAAGTAAAAGAAAATATATCAAAACAAAGTGACACTTGGTTTCAATCAAATGATTCAAAACAAGAGAAAATAGAGTTCATGTTACGATGAAACTCTAAATTTTCATAATAAAGATTGAAATTCTAAGAATGCATACCTTCATCTGGGTCTGTAAAATTAGTTCGAGCTTGAACTTTGCATCTCTCTACCAAACACAAGAAGTATGTGCACCAAAAGCAAAAGGCAAGCAGTGTATGAGATGGAGATTTTGGCACGAACCTTTTCATCACTCCAGGCACAGGTGTACTGTAGCTATAGAACTTAAAATCCCAGGATCCTTTAATATATAGATGTGTTTTGTCTTTTATTACAAGAGTCTCCTCCTATAATATCTTTTTTTTAAACCCTTGTTATTTTTGTGTTAGAACAATTCCACGTGCTCACCCGTTTATGTAGTAGCTGGTAGTATTATCCTTTTTTTACTTGACCCATTGAACTCTTAACTCCAGTCGTTTATTTAGTAGCTGTTAGTAGCATCTTTTCTTACTTGACCTCATGAACTCTACTTCAATTACTCTTCTGTAAGTTCATTAATTTGGCCATCTTACTAGCAGTTAGCTTCGAATTGACTAAAGAATGCCCACTAGACCACGAAATGACTAGGACCGAGGAAGAAGGGAGACTTCCTATAATAAAGACATTTCTTCCTTCTCTCTCGTGATCTCATCTGATTAAATGGAGACGAACTTCATGCTGCAGTGGGACATGGGCATGAAAGTAACTCAAACTGTTGAGATGTAGGTCATCACTTTATATAAATTATTAGCTGTGCCCATGAACCAGAGGTTGAGACTTTTCAAAAAAATAAAAATGAAGAAGAAGAAAAATAAAGAAATACCCAATGGTCTGGATTCAGCAACAAGGTCCCTTGAACCAGAGGTTAATACCATTAAAACAATATGATAGTTGGGATGATGACCTATCTTGGACAGTATCACTTGATTTAATGTACACCAGGTGTACAGTTTCTGAGTGCCTGCTTATCAACCATCATAGTTGGCTAGAGTATCAAACGCCTCCTAATCAAATGGAAACTCATGTGTAAATAAATGGACATTAAAAGAAATTGACCAACAATTCACCTTCAAAATGCATGCGCTGCCTGCTGGATGAGTATATTGGATAGATTTTACTGCGGGCTGAGTTGAGCAGCGGATAGAGTCTCTCACACGTGTTTCTCCACAACACATGTGAGCAGCAAGTAGTATGGCATCTTTGTTGCGCGTGTAGGTGATTGCCATGAAAATTGCAAATGGACGGTTGAAGAAATGAAAATATTCGGCCGCACATATTTCATCAGCCTCGGAAAGGGGTGCTCATAAGGTATTTCTACCGGACCAGATTGCATATTGACACTCTCAGTAGCTACTCACTACTGGATAGTGCTGTGAGCCCCACCATGATGTATGTGTTTTATACAGGCCATCCATCCATCCATTTTTCCAGTTCATTTTAGGGCCTGAACCCAAAACTGAAACAGATCTAAATCTCATGTGGACCGCACACAAAAAATGGCGATTGAACGCCACCATTAAAAACTTATTGAGGGCTGCAAAAGTTTTGGATTAAGCATATATTTATGTTTTCCCCTCATGTGGGACTGTGACTTAATCAACAAGTTAGATGGCAAATAAATATTACAATAAGTCTTAAGAAGTTTTTAATGATGGGCCTTCAATCACCACTGTTTTCGTGTGGTGTGGTCCACTTAGAATTGAATCTGCTTCATTTTTCAGGTCATGCTCTAAAATAATGATCTAAAATTGGTGGACAGAGTGGACAAAACAGGTACATCATGGTTGGATCCACAGAGTGCATCCAATAATGTCAGTATGCAATCCGCATTTATTTCTACCAGCATATACGAAAAATACATGTATCACTTTGATCCAAAACTTCTGTGACCCGTTTAAGGTTTCACGGAGGTTATGGACTGCTTGAGTTTTGGATTCATCTTGTTTTTGGGCTCACATCTTTTTTAAGATCCTGCAAAATTGATTGACCAGGTGGATGTGTCTCACGAACAATCTGGGTTAGCCCCACAGAGCTATGGGTTACGAGGGTTGAAATAGCCGGTGTTACAAGCAACTGGACGCTCTGATAAGTTGACCTATAGCTGCTGTAGGTACGTGTCTTGCGAAGACGAGCACTGACGCTCCTTGAGCTCCGAGTTGCACGGACGGTTCAAGGAGATCAAGTTACATGGCCCCACAGTGATGTATTTATTATATCTACATCATTCATTTATTTTTAGAGATCATTTTAGAGCATTATCCAAAAAATAAACCATATCGAAAGATCATATGGACTACACAAATAGCAGCGGAGATTATGATTTTCACCATAAAAAAATTTATAGAGCCCACCATAATGTTTACTTTCCATCCAATCTGTTCACAAGGTCACAAAGACCTGAATGAAGAGGAAAAACAAATTTCATATTGATCCAAAACTTACGTGACCCCCAAAAGGGTTTCAATGGTAGACGTTCAATCCACCACTGCTTTTTACAGTGTGGTCCGCTTGATAGTTAGATCTATCTTATTTTTTCGTCTCAAGCCTTAAGACTAGCTCGCCAAATGGATGAACGGTTTGGATATAACACGGACCTCATGATCAGACCCACATAACTTGCTGAGATAAATACAGCAGCCATGTAGCTGGCGCGAGGCACACCAGCCAATCCGCTTTCCAGATTGCGTGGCAAGCCTAGCTCCACGTAGCCAGGATGGCGTTCCGCTAAGTCGACGCAGCTGTGTGGACGCCAATTGCCTGCCAAAGCTTTTCTACGGGGCTTCTCGTGACTGGAGCCTACGTAAGTCCCACTATATTTCCGGGCGTGGTCTCAAAAATGAAGAAGATAGGAATTGCGGTGGACCACACCACTTGGAACAGTAGTCGTTGAACGTCCGCCGTTAAAAACTTCCATAATATAAAGGGTTTTGATCATTGAAAGAGTACCCAGATCCAAATGCTAAAGTCACAACTCATTCTATTTTAATATATGGTGATATACTCTAGCAAATCTCATCACATACATGCATATCCGAAGCCGGTCGTCATGTCCTCCCGGAATTGTTTATAACACCATGGTCTGTGGGGCCCACCATATTGTATATATAAATTGAATTTGTCCATCAGGTGAGAAGCCTTAGCTTTATCCCTGTGATTCAAACTTAGTTGACGGTTTTGATTAAAGATGCACAATACTACAAACAAACTTATGATTAACATTCCGTTCCCATTATTCCATGCGATGCGGCTCACCCGAGATATGGTCCTAACTGAGGATAGAACCTGATGGACACAATGAATTTTGCTGTTTGGGTGCTGTACAAGCTGCCTAAAATAAGTGTTGCAGAGGATTCGGATCCCATCGTTCTGGCTACAGTAACCAGGAGATCCTGGCACAACTGCCAATGCAATCAGGGTTTAGGATATGCTAGAACTCCACCATTCACACAGCAGGACCAAATTAATTAGTGGCTTAGATCGTCTACACGTACCCCATTTCATAGGCGAGAGTTGTATTAATGAAGCAGGGAAGGACGTGATGAGGTCGATCACTATCTTCCTCATGGATAATTAATTACTCCGAATCCACCAAGCTTCTCTTGACTCCTCATAGAGATTCCTCAAATCTAAGAGGGATGAAAACAAAAATAATTGAAAATAAATTGATTCATGATTACAAAAAATGAAATTAAAACCCCTTAAACAGTAAACCCAAACGTAGGAGGAGTTTCACACTCAAAACTCCCTAAAAAGTTACTATAAATAGTAAACTTACTATTTATAGATGGCCATGATTCTACTAGACTTCATAGTTTTCAGCAAAAAATAGTAAGCATCCAATTTGGCCTAACCACGTTATTCTCCTAATTTTTCTAAGCCATTTTCATGTTGGGCATGACTCCTAAAACTCAAAGGATCAAGAGTTATGATCTAACTAAAACTTAATATTTATAGTAAAAATGAAAATAGTTAGATATTGAAGTAAAAAAATTATAGAGCTGAGTTGAGGTGTGACGCGAATCACTTAGCTTGAAATCTAATTTGCTCCCCTTGAATAACATCCCAAGTGAATAACATTACAAGTGCAACAGGTTTCCAGAGCAATTGATGTCGAGTGTGAAATATTGCATATTTCTCCATATAATTATACATTAGTTTTATAAACATAAATGTGTTTAATTGATCTAATTACACATGTTTTCTCTTATGAGATAATTTTGAGAGCTAAGGAGAAAAGAATGCTTAAAGCGTGGATTTAATGCTCAATTAATTATCAAGATGAAGATTGGATCTTTGAAGGTCAAGATTGAAGATTTCAAGAGTTTGAGATCCAATGAAACCAAGTGAAGAAGAAAGAAAATTGAAGAAATCAAAGTGCTGAAAATTGGATTGCTGAAATCGACTCCTTGATGTCATCGATAACAGGTTCAATGACATCAAAGAGTGTTCGATGTCATCGAAGCCACTTCGATCCCAATCACAAAAATTAGATAAAAAACGAATTTCTTGTTGGACATATTAGAGCATCCTTCAATCCCATCGATTTAGTATTCAATGACATCGAAGCCGGTTCGATGACATCAAAGGCAGTTCGATGATATCGGAAAAATGTTGAGAAAAGTCTTAAATCTGAAGGTTTTGAGGTCGTTCGACCGGTCGTGGGAAGCTTCGACTGGTCGTAGGAGAAAAGGTTCGAGCCTTGTACGAAAAAGAAAGTTTTTTGTTTTTTACCGTATTTCAAGGTTACACTGCCGTAGGAGAGCCGAGACTAGTCGTAGATTACTTCAATCCCATTTCGTCCTTTCGCAACCGGGATGCGGAAGGGAAGTTTCAAACTATAAATAGGTATCTCTGGGCTTTTCTAGGGTATGGTGATGAATGCATTTCTAAAAGGGTTCCGGGTTTCTAAAGGGTGTAGCAAGGTGAGATTCGAGGTTGTTCAATCAAATTGATGCTTTCATAGTGGTGATCTGTCGCGATTTTCCACGTTAAATCTGTGTGTTCTCTTTTCTTGTGTGTGCTTGGTGCCATTGGATTACCATCATAGATCTAGATCTGTGTGATTCCGCAGGCCAAAAATCCCAACAAAAAATACACAAATTCAAAAGTTCGTTGCTGGACAGTTTTACAATTTCACTCGGACTCTTTAATGGGAGTTCGGTGACATCAAAGGTGACATCGAAGGTGAGATAGTTGAGTAAATTGAAGTCGATTTTGAACTCGGTGCGAATCAAGCCTATTTAAAAAGATGTCGTAGGAGTTTCTAAGCACGAATTAGGGTAGAAGGAGTAAAGAAAGGAGTTGTAGAGTTTGAAGGAGTCCTCCCTCATCTTCAATCATTCGGTTTTAAATAGTTTTTATATTTTTCTTTAAAAGTTTTAGTTCAATCATGTCTTTGATTGGCTAATCTCTTAGCTAAAGCTAAGAGGTGAAGTTTGTAGTTTTTCTTAATGTTTATTTTACTATGATTCAAGTTATTTAATATATATGTTGAACAATTAATTATTTTAGTTTGAATGAGCAAGTACTTCTTGTAATATCTCGAAATTTTCATGGCTCGAGTACATACTCGTGCCCGAGAATTCCAGGTGTCAATAATGTAAGAATTGGATGCTTCGAAATCGCACCTTATTATTATTATTTTTATTTAGATCACATCTAGTTACATTCACGAAGGCAACCATTCGCAAGAATAAAATCAACTGTATTTATTATTCCATTAGAGTAAAAAGTGTATAAATAATTCTTTAATGCCTTCTTAATGGGAGCTTATTACATCATCAAAGTTTGCAGTGGAAATAAACAAAACTAAACATAAAGCTATCTCTTTATTTATTCATAATAATCTTTCGTAAGGGGATTGTCATCCGTTTCTTCAATCTGCACCTCACCCGCATCATCTGTACGGTTGGAGAGGGTCAATGCCCTACTCATAGTGATGGTTATCCTTTAAGATTAAGAATAATTTAAGAGATTCATAAGAGTAATGTAAGGGCTCCGATACACCTCGTACTCCACCATTACGAGTGGTATCGGTATGCGCAACCAATTTACATAAATACATGCCTAGCAAAGTGTGTGCAGCTCATCATATGTAGTAATCATCACAATGTGAAATATAATTAATAGAAAACCCAGTTCGCCCCGCATCCCATGACTACAGAGATTCGTCGGCATGTCTAACACTACTAAGGATTTACGTGAACACCTCGAGGCAGCACAACACAATTTGTTTATGGAGCGACTATTTGCGACATCCAATACCGGAAGTGATATAACACGCGTTGTGAATTATTTACATCGATTTTGGTACCACTACCCAAAAGCCATGGAATTACGCATTAACCAAGAGGGTCACTACCCAAAGCGTATTACGTCCACGATAAAAATTTTGAATCACTAATTATGATACCTCTAACACATCACTTGCACCAAAGAAAAAATAAATTAAACCATGGTAGTTTTAGAATTCTAAGACACATGCCCAAGCCATAAGGGAGGTAACACAAGGCTAACCTAATAAATGAGAAAAGTAGCATTAAGCTATCTCAATAAAAAAAAAAAAAGAGTAACAATTAGGATAACTCAACAAGAATAAGGGGAGAGGAGCAAAAGGCCAATTCCATATAGAGTGGAAGCACACGTCGCTCTCAAAATTGACAAATGGCAAGGCTTGTATCCATCACCTCACACAAATTCCTAAAGATCATGCATAATTAAAATCATACCTTAACCATAGTTCTCATATGATAAATAATTGATAATGGTAAATTAAATAATTGCATGAAGGATTCACAATAATATGGAAGCATGTAAAAACAAAATAAATCATATCAACTCAAATTAATGTAAGCTTAAAGGAATCCCTCACCTTAGCCTTAAATTTAAATCGTAGGTAGATATCCATGTAGCAAAGCTTTTATATGAATCACGACATCACTTGAACGAAAGGAAAATACCATATGTTTGGAGAAAGAAGCGGATGATGGACGTCTAGGCTTCTTTTCCCTTTCTCTTTCTTTCTCTTTCACTTTTTTTCTTTTTCTTTTTCTTTGTCTCTCCTTCTCCTTCTCTCTCTCTTTCCTTCTCTTTCTCTTTCTCTCTCTTCCTTGGGCGTTGGGAGGTTGGGCATGTGAGTGGAGAGGGAAACGCACACCCCTTTTAAAAGGAGTGGGCGTAAGAGGGGTGTGTTTCACATCCTACTTGGATTGGGTTTCTTTAATTTTCACTTTTTTGACGATCTTTCTTTAAATCTAATTCATCCATTGTGTCAGGGTCATCGAATAGAGCTAAGATTTATTATTTTCTTGGTGATCTAAAATTTAGATTGGCCTATCTTGAAAATTCTTCTAACTGGTGCCAAAATTAACTTGATCTTAATTAACAGTTCACACTTAATGATCAGGGCCTAATTTTGGGAGAAATGTGTAGTCAGGATAGGCAAACGGTTGGATAAAATTTAGTGGTTGATCGATGGTGAAAAAAGCATAAATCTAAAATTTCACATTTTGTACTAAAATGAAGGAACTGGCTTCAACCTTCAATGGTGTAGGATTATATATCGGGGCCAAAATTTTGTATAACATTGTAGTCATATGAGAGCAAATTGTGGTTCAAATTTGAGGTGTAATGGACGAAAGGAAGTGGTTAAATCAGAAAATCAAGATTTATAAGGAGTTGGTAGGCCTTAACAAGATAACTTTGCACCTAAGGAAAAACCTACCAAAGTGGGGTCTTTATATTTCACACTTAGTCTATATGATGGGTAATCCAAGTAGTTCATATAAAGGAAAATATCCTACTACGACTACGCACGGGATTTCTTCACTCAATGGACATCAAAATCAACAGTTATTAAGCTGATTTGTCAATTGGGTTACTATTACAATAATCTAAGGGCTGAAATTTGACATGTATACTTAATTTATAATACATAAGCATGGTATAAAAATTCACATCAAACGGATCGTGAGAACCATGTGATCTAGAATTTAAGGGTCTAGGTTAATGACATTTTCATAATTATTGCTGATATGAGAGTTTTAGGAAATCTAATATTTTTACATGGTTATAGGCAAGTTTATAAGTAGTTCTTACAAAAGAATTTATATCTAAATCATTATGAATAAATAATTATTCACCAAATTAATTAAATGAATGTACATATATCAACCAACATAATGGATGGTCAGATGACATGTTAAGAATAGAAAAAGTTGATGGTTAGTACTCTGATCATGTATGTAAATGGGTGTACAGTCAATTTTATAATCGGATGATCACAAGTTGATTTTTGGAGTGATCAAGAGGCAGAACATATATACCATTAGATTCAAGTGACTTGTTCACATGTGTAAGTTTCTCATATTGTACTTTTAATGGTAAGTTAAGCATATTCATAGGTGGTGAATAAGATGAACGGATCAAAATTTCAATTGATATGTGTACGAGCGGATGTAGATATCAAGTAGTTAGTTTACTATGATCGGATGGTTCAAACTCAAAGTGGACGGTCAGATATCTTTACTTATCGGTGGATAGTTGGCTGAACGGTTGGTTATTATGGACAAGTAGAAATACTTGGACATATGATAATCTTGTCTTAAAATCAATGGTCGAATGACTTAATTTATGGATAAAGATTATTCTCAACAGTCAGATTCGTGTTGGAGAATAGATATAAGGTTAGGATAGTTAGATCGGTATTATACACATGTATATATTAAGTTAAATTTCATGGTAACACTCAAGAACTTTCAATATTCGAGTATTGAAAAGTTTAGGGTGTTACACTTCTAGTTTGTTTTAGTCCATTCTTGACTCCAGGCACATTGGATGCTTATGAAGACTATGAGTGCTTTCTTACCTATGAAGTTTTGATCCGCATAATTCATTTATCTATTATTGACTCAAGACATGATAAATGTTTTGAATGAACTACTATTAATTTGTTGATGCTTTATGAGGGAACCAATTCAATGAAGATTCGGATATGTTTGATGACATGATAACCTCGACCCTCAACACATGACAACCTCAACCCCGACCCTTAACATTATAAGGATACTGTCTGTGGGGTCTGCCATCACATATGTGCAGAATTCACCTGATTCATTAACTTCAGAATTTCATGAAGGTCATGATTGGAAGCACGATTAACATCTGTCGGCCACATTGATCACATTACAAGAAAATAGTTTGTATCAAATTAATACCATTATAAGTTATCAAGTTTTGTGGGCCACAAAGAGATACTGTCAACAAGAAGTTAACATCTTTCCATATAAATAAAAGACTACAAAGAAATTGAATGGATTGAATCAACTTCCATCTACGTCACTTTCTCGAAATTGAATACTACGTAACTTCTTATTCACTCAAAAATTGTACTACTACTGATCCAAGGATAAAGGCAATTTAGTCTGAAAAACTTTTCAAGACCTGTCGGATGAGATGACGACCTTGAGAATATTTGGAACTTCCCTTTGATTTAGAGAATTCCACCATACCACAATCCTAGTACAGTCAAAATCTCTGTCTTATGAAGTAGCTATTCTATGCTAGACAATCATATCTAAGTCATCAAGCACTCACTTCCATACACGTGTCATGCAGGTGTAAGGTTACTGTGGCTGAGCTATCCACAATAAATACTGCTGGTGGGATGATCTTAGCCGTCGATCGGATGCCTACATTACCCTATCTTTTGGACTTTCGATTAGCTGTCCATTTCTAATTCTTGAGTGCTGGTCGTGGGGTTGTCAATGGGCACCCGCCCTTGCAATGGACCCAATCTTTTCAAATAGGGGAGGTCCCCTTTTAGACCAGTTAACAAATTGGTTCGGGTCTTACATTCTTGGTTCTGATATAAAAAAAAATCAAGTCTAGCCACGTCAGGGTCCGTCCATCAACTTTTACCTTATCAAGATTGGGTTGAGTTAGGTCAACTTACTTTTTTATTATATTATTAGTGGGTCATGCTATCTACATCATGAATGGACCACCGTTAGTTGACCATGACTTCAAAATCATTTTCAAGATAACCACAGCTGTTGATTAGTGGAAAAAAATGGCCAATTTGATTGATCATATTGGAAAAATGTCACATCATTGATTTGCTAGATGATGTATCCCACCTTTGATTGCATGCCTTTCCAAAAAAATAAAAAAATAAATAAAAATAAAATAAAAATAAAAAAAAAAAAAGGTATACACATCTCATTAATGTTTGCAAAAATGAAAAATCCATATAGGTTACAATCGTAGATAATCCGATTATTAATATGGTCCATCCATTATCTAGGTTGGGCTTAGGTTTTATTTAGGTTTTATTTCCTATCCATCTCAAAAGTCAATTCAATAGGATGATCGTAATCAATCTATTATCAATTGTTATGAAAATGGGTAGGCCATATTGATAATACTAAAAACGGGTCAACCCATTGATTTGGATCATCCATGTTATTGGTCTACCATTGATTGCCCTTTGCTTCTAAAATCATCCTAATCTAATGATCCCAGTGATCTAATTAATAGACAGGAATGGATGGTCCTATTTATTATATTATAAAAGGTTTGATCAACAATCTGGACCATAAATCACGTGGGCCACACCTCTGATTGAGGATTCATCACAATACACACACACACACACACACACACTTTGATAGAGGATCTTAGCCATCCGATCACCACCTAGAAAATGAATGACAATATTTATTACATAGAAAATGGTGCTATTTATTAAAAATAATCTTGACAATATTTCAGGATGATACGTGCTTGTACTTTACATTATATATATTTTGCTCTTTGCTTTTGTTATACCTTCTTGGAAATTACAATGAATAAATATGGCTAATACAGGCTTTAGTTACAACGGTATATTAGTCAAGTGATTTTTAAGCCACTCCACTTTTGAACCAACCTTCTCTAAAGCAATAAACTTGGATTCCATAATCGACCGATCGATACACTTTTGCTTGGTAGACTTCCAAGAAATTGCTCATCCATCCCGAGTGAAGACATATCTGCTGGTGGATT
Organism: Magnolia changhungtana; assembly: GCA_030180095.1. Taxonomy (NCBI): domain Eukaryota; kingdom Viridiplantae; phylum Streptophyta; class Magnoliopsida; order Magnoliales; family Magnoliaceae; genus Magnolia; species Magnolia changhungtana. The sequence continues at coordinate 251,850 of JASAUF010000073.1, read as the reverse complement.
TTGTTATTTTGTTTTATCTGAATCAGTGATCCAACCCTGTTTTTATATTTACTGAGGGTGAGGAGTTTGTAATCCCTCGAAACTCCTCCCTTTTACGTTGCACACGAGTTTATGATTCCTAGTCTATCCAAAATATTGTGCAAGTAACACAATTATAGTGCACCACCCCTACACAATTATAGATCAATCACAGCTTTAGTGGGGTCCACCGGTATGCCCAATCAAATCATCCAACCCATATGGAGATCCAGACTGTTCATCAATAAGGCTCACGTTAGAGAATTCCTATATTGATTTGATTGGTTGTTGTGTTGGATTGGTTGTTCTACTGTTCATAGAGTTTTGTGCACCTTGTTCTTCTAGAACATTCTTCTATTACCGTAATGGATACAGAAGTCGAAAAGTCATCCTTCCTTTGTTATGTTTCTTTTTATAATAGCTTCTCTTATGTCGGTTAAGATTTTGTTCCTTTTGATCACCTTTGTATCTTAAATAGCTCAATCACATTTCTCTCTTCGCTTATAACACTCTGCCAACCATTCCCCTTAGGTGTAAAATTGAATTTATGCTGTTATAATTTCACAAAAAATGATCCAAGTATCTTGAAGATTTTTCCATCCACTTTCTATTCCTCGTGTGATGCAACTTGCTGCTAATAGCTTCCTACCATGGCACGTTGCTAATTTCCTACCATGGCAAAAATAAGGTACGGCACTAGGCCTAACCTAGTTGTTATAGAAACTCGTTCTTGTTCCAGGCCATACGATAGATGGACTAGATATGATAGTTATGTTTCATTCTGCACATATGGTGTAGCAAATCTCGTCATTTCTGTACAGCAAGATATCTGCATGAAATGTCACTATTATAGCGTTGGCATACTACGCTAGCTACTATACATCCTAATGCATTGAAATAGTAGAAATCGTGAATTTTCTAAAATGAACTGGCAAAATGAATGGAAGGAGTGGATATAGATCACATACATCGAGATAGGCCGTTTCCCATGCTCCAAACTGTAAAGATAATCCTCGCACAACAGCCCATGCGATCACGGTCCAGGACACCTTAGAATCCCCCAATGCTATCACAGTCTAAGACACCTTAGATTCCCTGCCATCCACACAGTGGGACCCGCCTGATGAGTGGCTTTGATTTTGTACACGTGACAGGTTGCCAGACGTGAGAGTTGGTTTGGCAAAAAAAAAAAAGAAAAAGAAAGTGCACCGTGTAGTGCACGCAAAAGAAGTGACATTTGCTTTTGTCTCCATTCACCCAAGTTGGCTGGGCCTATTGCCATCGCTATCCATTGACTACATTTTCTCTTATGAAATAGCTATCCTATGCTGGACAATCATATCTAAGTCATCAAGCACTCACTTCCATACACGTGTCATGCAGGTGTAAGGTTACTGTGGCTGAGCTATCCACAAAAAATCCCACTTCTCCAATGATCCTAGCCGTCGATCAGATGACTAGATTGCCCTGTCTTTTGGACCTTCAAATGGCTGCCCATTTCTAACTCTTGAGTGCTGGTCGTGGGGCTGTCAATGGGTATCCGCCCTTGCAATGGACCCAATCTTTTCAAACAGGGGAGGTCCCCTTTTAGGACTGCTAACAAATGATTTCGGGGCTTACCTTCTTGGATCTGATAAAAAATAAAAAATAAAAAAAATCGAGTCTATGTAGGTCAGGATCCGTACATCAACTTTTTTTAAAAAAAACACGTATACACACCCCACACACACACGCTTACACACGCACTCACACCCTACACACGCACGCCGTGGGATTTCACCACTGGTGGGCACTCGAACCCTTGACCCGGTGTTGAAACTCCTGAGAGTCTACCACCCGGGTAAGAGTAAGAACCCCCGTACATCAACTTTTACCTTACTAAGATTAGGTTGAGTTGGGCCAACTTACTTTTTTATTATATTATTAGTGCGTCGTGGTATCTACATCACAAGGACCACCTTTAATCGACCATGACTTCAAAATCGCTTTCAAGATAACCACAGCTGTTGATTAGTGTTAAAAATGGCCAATTTGATTTATCATATTGGAAAATGTCACATCATTGATTTGGATTCTGGACGATGTATTCCACCTTTGATTGCATACCTTTCCAAAAAACAAAAAATCTACAGTATCCACATCTCATTTATCATGTCTACAAAAATGAAAAATCCATATAAGTTACAATCGAGATAATCCGGTTATTAATATGGTCCATCCATTATCTGGGCTGGGCTTAGGTTTTATTTCCTATCCATCTCAAAAGTCAATTCAATCGGATGATCGTAATCAATCTATTATCAATGGTTATGAAAATGGGTAGGCCATATCAATTTGGATCATATGTTATTGGTCCGCCATTAAAAATCGGGTCAAGCCATTGATTTGGATCATCCATGTTATTGGTCAGCCATTGATTGCCCTTTGCTTCTAAAATCATCCTAATCTAATGATCCCACCAGCTCATCTAATTAATAGACAGGAATGGATGGTCCTTACTCTTGCATGAAAAATGGACCATCCATGCTGCTTTCATTTATTATATTATAAAAGGTTTGATCAGCAATCTGGACCATAAATCATGTGGACCACACCTTTGATTGAAGATTCATCACAACAAAAAATTACTTTGATAGATGATATTAGCCATCCCATCAATTATTTTTTACATGTGTGTGGCCACCATGCTAGAAAATGGATGACAATATTTATTATATAGAACATGATGCTATTTTTTCCAAACATCATGTTATCCATCCGTATCAGTTTAAGAATTACTCTTGCATGAAAAATGGACCATCCATGTCTGCTTTCAACCACATACATCATGTGAGATCTACTTCTGATTTCCTTTTTTGAAATAAACAAATACAATTTTACTAAAATCATGATTATAACCATTTAAGTCAATGGTGATAAACATTTTATTTTTTTGTGCAACGACTTTGTGTGTGTTGTGTGATGTGCGGATGTCTGAATATCCTGTGGCACGACGTGGATGAATCTGTGCGAGGCCAATTAGAAGGCAAAAGGAAAACGGATTGGCTACTCCGCCTGACACCAACCCCGTGGCTGGTGGTCGGTGCTCTGTGGGTCCATTCATCCATTTTTACGTATCATTTTGTAGCTTGATCAAAAAATGAGAGGGACATTCCACCATATGAAAACAATAGTGATTGATATTACCATTAACAGGCTGTCGTTTAGCATAAATATGGGGTCATACAGACCAAAGCCCATCAATGTTTACTATTGGACAATTTTCCTAACCATTCAATAATGTTTTTCAACCATTGAGATAGGGATATACCTCATTTTTGGTCTCGTACTGTAAAATGATCTGTAAAAATAGATGGACGGCATGGATGAAACACATACATCATGGTGGGACCTGCAAAGCACCGACCACCAGCCATTGGCTGGTGTCAGGGGGAGTAGCCAATCCGTTTCCAGCAAAAAGATATACAGCATGGATAAAATACAATCACAGTACAGTGGGCCCTACAGAGCTTGGCCCACGCTGAGCCATGAGGAGACTACAACAGGGATTAAAACTTGTTTGGACAAGGAACCAGTTTACTTTTAACCATCCGCGCGTTTAAGAGCCATTAATGGGACGGTTTAGATTGCTTGATCAATTTGATTTTAATGGTTTAGTTGGCTGTACGCAGCGCCACATGTACATGTGAGGAGGATGAACCGCCACCATCTTTTGAATGGTGGCAAACTATCACGGGAATGTAATCCCTTAAAATAAGATATGTAGGTCTTCTGTAATGCGACTGAAATTGATATATCGTGCGCTTTGTGACTTCGGCTTCTCGACTCGTCCGGGTCGACCTGGACTCGTTCTGGTTCGAAGTCAACACAGTAATCCTTGACTCGGTTGAGTGAGTTGGGTCAATTCATCATTGAGTTGGGTGAGTCCTGACTCAACTCAGACCTGAATGGATCAGGTCGTCTTTTAATCATTCTCCTAATTACTACAGAAGTAAAGAGAATCATGTCAGTCTTATATTTCTACGGTTAAGATGACTCTCAAATTACTCATTCTGGATTTAGAGTTGGTTTTAAAGTTGGGCATGAGTCATTTGGGGACTTTGAAAGTTCACGCCCAGGCTGTAGTAGGGATGTCAATAGGCTGGAGTCAGGTCATCCCACGCTCCATCAAAATCAACTGATGTGCTGCTACGATTAGGGAATCCAATTTCTTTTGGGACAGGGAATCTACCCTGGGCTACCCACCTGATGGGTGGGTGAAGGAAGTTATTTGATGCTCCGTCTGAGAGCGACACTTGTTATGGGGTGTCATTATCACCATTGCATCCTTTGGTTAGTTCACTTGAGCCTTGGATTTACGTCTTTATTTTTTGGGCTTGTACTCTTCTTCTTTTTCTTTTTTTTTTTTTTTTTTTAATTATTTATTTACACACCCCACACACTCACGCTAGTGGAATTTCACCACATATGGGTACTCGAACCCTAGACCGGGTGTTGAAACTCCTAAGAGTCTACCACTCGAGCAAGAGTAAGGACCCGGTAAAATGTACTCCTTACTCTAAGATGATATGGTAAAATGTATGGATTGTGTGGATAAACTCCATACATCACGGTGGCCCCTCAAACCCCCCAGTCTGTTCTTAGTTAGGGACAGGCCTTGTAGTGCCCAATCCATGTGCTCCCACAACACACGAATTTCCCTGTGACTTCTGGCAGAGAGATATCTCTTTGCCCGGTTCTGTATGGGTCCTGAGAAATGACGCTGGAAAATACATTCGGTTCATATGTTTCGAAAGATAACACTTGATTGGATTTTTAAAATCAAGCGTATCTAAAACTCAGTTGGACCGTATCCACTGTTGAAACTTTTCTTGATTTGACCATGATATAAACTGTAGGAACGAAAATCATCCATCCCTACTGTTTCGTATGGTATGGCCCACATGAGTTTTGGATCTGCCTGATTTTTAGCATCCTGCCCTACCGTGGTCTTTTAAAACAAGTGGGCCGAGTGGATTTTTCACGGACATCTCTATGAGCCTCACACAGCTTGCGTCACAGAGATATCTCTAGGCCCGGGTCACACGCAATCTGCTCCCATGCACATGAGCTGCCTTCGTACGCACGGGTGCATAGCAAAGCTCATCATACCACGTATAGTAAAAGTAGTGACATGCACTATAAAATATGATACATCACAACTTTATCAGTTGAATCCCCACCATTCAATCCCCGGGGTTTATTTGTAAAGTTTCTATTCCTTGGAAATCGAAGCCCAAAGATTCATGAACTAGTTCATGATTGACTAGTCAGCTAGATGAACGATCCTGCCTCTTCTTGATCTCTCACACATTTTTACAAGTATTTCACATTTATAAAGATTGACCCAGTACTGTTTGTTATTCTACACAAACACACCCTGCCTGATTCACTGATTTGAGGAAAACTGAACTTTTGTATTGTATTTGAAAAATGTTTTAGTAGATATCTTTGAAGTAGAGGGGGATTAATAGAGTAATTCTTGATCGTAATTTTCAGAATGAGTACTGCGTTGGCACAAAACTTATGGTTGATAGTAAAACATAGATTTTCCTATTGAGACCCAATTCTATCTTCAGAGATTTCTCGAGATACTTTCTTATAAAGTTTCGTTATAGCATGTACAACCAACCCAACAAGTATGACAAACCCGATAAATAGAGATCCACAAGATTTAGCTTATTGACTCCACCAATGTTACTATAAGAATTGGTACTGAACATCCCTCTTGTAATAGGTCCCAAAATAATGACATATTTTGGTTCAGGTATTTGCTCATATAATCTCTTTCTACATGGATTTGGTTGTGACTTTGGATAGAGAAATGTCTCTATGCCCGGGGCTGTATGGGTCCACAGAAATAACCCCAAAAAATACATTCCATTATTCTGTTTTGAAAGATCACAATTGATAGGATTCTAAAAATCCGGCACATCTAAAACTCAGGTGGACCATACGAATAAAACAATGGGAAAAACAACGTCCATGGTTTTAAACCTTCCTAGAGTTGACCATAATGTTTACATGCCATCTAAGCCGTTCATTGAATTATTACCACTCAGATAAACTGCAGGAACGAAAACCATCCGGATACAAAACTTTTGTCACCACTAAGTGTTCGATCTCGACTATTTCCTGTGGTATGGCCCACATGAGTTTTGAACCTGCCTGATTTTTAGTCTTTCAAAACAGGTGGGCGGAGTGGATTTTTCACGGACATCTCTGGAGCCTCACACAGCACCGGGTACAGAGATATCTCTGGGGCCCACACAGCCCCGGATTAGACGCAATCTGCTACCGTGCACCTGAGCTGCCTTCGTGCACGCGGGTGCGTAGCAAAGCTCATCCTATAACGTATGGCAAAATAGGGACGCGGTTTTCCTGCGAAAGCCTTTCGCATGAAGTTCATGCGCAAGGATTCTGGATGGGGCCTACTGTGATGTTTGTTAGAAATCCAACCCGTCCATCCGATTTTTGAGCTCATTTTAGAACATGAGACTGAAAACGATTAGGATCCAAAACTCAAGTGGGCCATACTAGATAAAACAGTGGGGAAAGGAATTCCTACCGGTGAAACCTTCCCAGGATCCACCTTGATGTTTATATTCCATCCAAACCGTTTATAAGGTCAATTTCACTGAGATGAAGTGAAAAAGCCAAGAAATTAAACCCATACAAAACTTTCGTGGCTATATAAATGTTTCAACGGTGGTCTCTAAATCTCCACTGTTTCCTGTTGTGTAGTCCACTTGAGTTTTTGATCCTCCTCATTTTTAGTCCCATGTCCTAAAATCAACTTGAAAAACGGATGGACGGAGTGGCTTTCTCCCAAACATCGTAGTGGGCCCCACACATAATCTTGCGCAGGAACTAACTGCGAAAGGCTTTTCGCAGGAAATCCGCGTCCGCAAAATAGCTACATTCACGGTCTTCTGCCCAGCTAGGGACGCGGATTGCGTCCAACCCGCGCAGCTTTGAGTGGCCACCGTGATGTATGGGTCTTATCCAGTCCATCTGTTTTTTTCACATCATTTTTGCGTACAAAAAATGAGCTTGATCCACGGCTCAAGTGGACCACACCATAGGAACCAGCGGTGATAATGATTCTTACCATTGAAACTTTTCTAGGGCACACCGTGATGTTTATTTTCCATCAAACCTATTCATAAAGTTACATAGACGTGGAAGAAGAGAAAAAACAAATATCAGCTCCATCCAAAACTTCTATAGCTCCCAAGAAGTTTTCAACGGTAAGATTTTAATCCCCATTGTGTACTGCACTGGAGCATTGGATCTGCCTTATTTTTGGGATTATACCATGAAATGAGGTGAAAAAATGGATGGACGGTGTGGATAAGACCCATACATCAGGGTGGCCACTCAAAGATCCCGCCCATTCCCAGCTGGAGATGGGCGGGGTCAGGACGCAATCCGCGTTCGCTAGCGTGTGGCCCAACGCAGTAAAATAGGATACATCGTGACTTTATCAGTTGAAACAGGGTCTTTACAAACGGTTTATATTATGTTATTAGTGGGTCATGGTATCTACATCACAAATGGACCACCTTTAATCGAACATGACTTGAAAATCGCTTTCAAGATAACCACAGATGTTGATTAGTGGAAAAAATGGCTAATTTGATTGATCATATTGGAAAGTGCCACATCATTGATTTGGAGACTAGATGATGTATCCTACCTTTGATTGCCAAAAAAAAAATTAAAATAATAAATAAATAAATAAAAATCTGCAGTATCCACATCTTATTAATGTATGCAAATTTGAAATTTTCACATAGGTTACAATCGAGATAATCCGATTATTAATATGGTCCATCCATTATCTGGGGCCGGGCTTAGGTTTTATTTCCTATCCATCTCAGAAGTCAATTCAATTCAATAGGATGATCGCAATCAATCTATTATCAATGGTTATGAAAATGGGTAGGCCATGTTGATAATACTAACAACGGGTGTAGCCATTGATTTGGATCATCCATGTTATTGGTCTTCCATCGATTGCCCTTTGCTCCTAAAATCATCCTAATCTAATGATCCCAATCATCTTATTAATAGACAGGAATGGATGGTCCTATTTATTATAGTATAAAAAGTCTGACCAGCAATCTGGACCATAAATCATGTGGGCCACACCTTTGATCGAAGATTCATCACAAAAAAAAATAAAAATTACTATGATAGATGATATTAGCCATCCCATCACCGGCTAGAAAATGGATGACAATATTTATTATATAGAATATGATACTATTTATTAAACATCATGTTGATCCATACCGTTTAAGAATTACTCTTGCTTGAAAAATGGACTATCCATGCTGCTTTCAAGCTTACATCAGGTGAGATCCACTTTTGATTTCCCTCTTAAAACTCAATTTTACTCATGATTATAACCATTTAGTCAATGAGATAAAAAATGACACTTTTTTTTTTTTTTAATACAGTGATCCGGAAATCATTCCCCAAAATTTCCCACGAATTCGTGTGACAGCGCTGTCGCAGCTAATTGGACGTCCAGACCAAAGCCCATCAATGTTTACTATTGGTCAATTTTCCTGACCATTCAACACTTTTTAACATGTGTGTCCATTCCTGGCCATTCAATTCTTTTTTACATGTGTGGCCACCCATGGGACGTGAAGTGCCTGCCAAAACCTTTCCCAGGAGCTTCAGGTAATAGGAAGCTAGGTGGGGGCCACCATGATGTTCATAATCAATCCACCCTACTATCCGTTCTGCTGGATCTTGTTATGACGCATGACAGGAAAAAGTGCTAGGGAAATGCCTACCTTTAAAACCCCCAGTGTCCATTTTGAATTTCATATGCCATCCATTCAGTTGATAACGTCATTATTAGCTGGATGAACTGAAAGCACTGAAATTTTAGCCTAATCCAAGACTTCCGTGGCACCTGTGAATATGCTGTGGAAATGCTTTCCCAGGCAATCCGTGTCCCACCCAGATCCATTTCTAGGCCATTAAACATAGCGGGCCCCTTTCAGTGAGCTTAAGACTCATGAGGGCCATGATTAATGACTTTAGCCTGGGTTGCTTGTAGTAGACCAAGCCTAACCTAGGGCTGTCAATGGGTTGGGCATAGACTCGGCAAGCCCAAACAGTTCAAAATCCGGGACAATGCCAGCCTCAGGCCAAGCCCATTGACAGCCCTAACCCGACCTGACCAGATATTAAGAACAATGAGCTTAACTCCTACCCAACTCAATTACTAACCAGGACCAATCTTTTAAACACCCGTGAAGTCTCGACCTTTTTTTTTTTAATTTTTTAATTTCATTTTTTACACACACACACACACCCCCACACACTCACGCCATAGTGGAATTTCACTACCTATGGGTACTTGAACCCTTGACCGGGTGTTGAAACTCCCGAGAGTCAACCACTGGTACAAAATCAACAACCGGAGTTGTTTGCCTATGATCCTCCCTGCCCGAGGCTGTGTGGAGCCCACAGAGATCGATGTTCGTGAAAAATTTGCTCTATCCATTTGTTTTGCAAGACCAAAATAAGACTGGAACCTAAAACTTGGGCATATCCAAAACTCATGTAGGCCATACCACTCGTAATAAGTGAAAATGGTGATCTGATCCAAAAAATTGTATACCAACTAGGTCAGTTTATTAATCAAGATCCAACCACTAGTTGACTTGGCTTTAGGTAAGTCTTTATTTAGTTATGGTTGTCTTGATTAGTTAGTGATAGGCCAGCTAGATCTAGACCCTATATGGATAGGTCACAAGGTTAGATCCAAGATTTTAGTGATTGGGCGTATTCATTAGCTTCCTACAGTTAATTAATCGAATTTGTATAGTTATTTACTAATAACACCCGTGTATAGACTAGCATCAAGTATTAAAGGTCACTAAGTGACAAAATAAGTTAATTTTAGGAAACAAAAATTTGAGAATTTTTTAAATCCAAAGTAATGAAAATACAAGACGTTAAAAATATACTATTGAAAATTTTTAAAAAATAAAAAATAAAATAAAATAAATGAGATAAAAGACTTATAAAGTTGAATCGAGGTGTAACGTGAGACACTCGGCTTGAAATCAAATTTTTTTTCTCCGCAGGCAATCCACTAACCAAAATCTAAAGAAAAGCTGTACAAAATTTACAGTTGTCATTCAAAACCTGCGCCCAATAATTAATTTCACCACCACTGCTAGAAAGTAGCATGCACTTCATCACCCATCCATTTTGCGAGCTTGGCCATGTTGTGCCACTGGGACATCAACAGGGCTACCACGATGCATGGCTTTATCCACAAGGTCCATCCATTTTGCCAAATCATTTTAAGTTTGGAAGCCCAAAAATAAAGCAGTGCTAAGGCTCAAGCGGACTATACAATAGGGATTAAAACTTTTAGAATGCCACAAAAACTTTGGATCAAGTTGATATTTGTGCTTTCCCTTCATCCAAGTCTATATGACCTTATAAATAGGTTAGATCGCAACTAACTATCAAAGACGGCCCTAATAAAGTTTCAATTGGGGTGTCATTAGTTAGGGACAGGACTTGTAGTGCCCAATCCATGTGCGCCCACAAGACACGAATTTCCTTGTGACTTCTGGGAGAGAGATATCTCTATGCCCGGTGCTGTATGGGGTCCTCTGAAATGAAGTTGGAAAATACATTCGGTTCATATGTTTTGAAAGATAACACTTGATTGGATTTTACAAATCAAGCATATCTAAAACTTAGTGACCATATCCACTGTTGAAACTTTTCTCGAGTTGACCATGATATAAACTGTAGGATCGAAAATCATCCTGATACAAAACTTTTATCACAACGGACTGTTCGAGCCCTACTGTTTCGTATGGTATGGCCCACATGAGTTTTGGATCTGCCTGATTTTTAAAATCCTGTCCTACAGTGGTCTTTCAAAACAAGTGGCCGAGTGGATTTTTCACGGACATCTCTATGAGCCTCACACAGCTCCCGTAGGAGAGATATCTCAGGGGCCCGGGTCACACGAAATCTGCTCCCATGAACATGAGCTGCCTTCGTACGTACACACGGGTGCGTACCAATCTGGGAAGCGAATTGGCTAGTGTACCTCACACCAGTAATAGAGCTGCTGTATTGAAGTCATCAAGTTCTGTTGGTTTGATTATGAGGTATGTGTTATATCCAAGCTGTCCATTCATTTGGCGCGCTTGTCTTAAGGCTTAAGACTAAAAATAAGACATATCTAACCATTAAGTGGACCACACTACAAAAAACAGTGGGGGATTGAACATCTACCATTGAAACCCTTTTTGGAGTCACAGAAGTTTTGGATCAATATGAAATTTGTTTTTCCTCTTAATTCAGGTCTTTTTGACCTTATGAACATATTGGATGGAAAATAAACGCACGGTGGGCCCTACGAATTGTTTAACGGTGAAAATCATTATCTCCGCTGCTATTTGTGGTGTGGTCCAGATGATCTTTGGATATGATTCATTTTTTGGATAATGCTCTAAAATGATCTCTAAAAATAGATGAACGGTGTAGATATAATAAATACATCACTGTGGGGCCATGTAACTTTGATCTCCTTTGAACCGTTCGTACAACTCGGAGCTCGAGGAGCGTCGGTGCTCGTCTTAGCACGACACGAGACACGTACCTACAGCAGCTATATAGCTGCTGTGTGGTACACCAGCCAATCCGCTTCCAGCAACCTGCTCCCATGCACATGAGCTGCCTTCGTACGCACGGGTGCGTAGCAAAGCTCATCATATCACGTATAGCAAAAATAATTACATGCACTGTAAAATATGATACATCGCGACTTTATCAGTTCAATCCCCACCATCCGCTCAGTGGACCTACCTGATGAGTGGCTTAGATCTTATACACGTGTCAGGTTACCACACGTGAGAGTCGAATTGGCCATAAAAGTGCACCGTGCAGTGCACGCAAAGAAAGTGACATTTGCTTTTGTCTCCGTTCCGTTGAGCCAAATTGACTGGGCTTGATTGCCATTAGTACCTATATTCCGCATTTCTTCTCATCGAGTAGGTATCCTATGCTAGACTATGGTATCTAAGTCATCAAACACTCGCTTTCCATACACGTGTCATGCCGGTGTAAGGTTAATGTGAACGGAGAATCCACAGAAAATCAATTGGTCGGATGATCCTAGCCCTCGACCAGACGCCTACATTGCACCGTCTTTAGTACCTTCGCCAGCTGCCCACTTGTAATTAATGCTGAAGGCTATTTGTAGGGTTGTCAATGGGTACCGGGCCGTGTAATGGATCCAAACCTGTTAAACAGGTCCGGGTCTCCTTTTGGACCTATTAGCAAACTGGCTCGCGGGTCTTACATTTTTTAACCGAGTTGAGTTGGGTCAAGTTAATTAGTTTTTATAATACTATAATATGAATTAAATATATATTAACTATTTTAGCAATGAAGCGAGTTTCCAAACAGGTTTAATACTATAATATGACTTAAACCTACCATGCATGTGTCAAATTAAGTAGCACCTATGTGTGATCTAATCATCCACCTAGTGGTATCTATTATGTAAATGTTCTTATTTGTCTCAAACTCAACTCAAAGCATAGATCAAAAAACTTAATGGATATTAATTCTTCAAAAAACGTGGTCCATGCTCTTTTTTTTTCTTTTTCTTTTTTCACACTGCTACTCACATCCCACACAAGCTCATGCACTCACACCGATAGTGATTTTTCACCCTTAATGGTACTCAAACTCATGACCTCATATTGAAACTTTATATATATATATATATATATATATATATATATATATATATATATATATATATATATATAGGGAGATGGTCACCTGCGCACCTTTTCACGTGAGCACCAATGAGCACCTTTGCACACGTGTCATGTGCACAGAATTTGAACCGTCCAAGTGATGCCGCACCCCTTGAAATACTGTAGGCCCAATTTTCAGCCTGATCCATGACTCTGGTGAGCCATAGCAAAGAGAAATGCAAATCAAGGGAGGAAACTGTTTCCTTTTGCCATGGCCCACCAGAGTTTTTGTATCAAGCTGAAAATTAGGCCTATGGTATTTCAAGGGGTGCGGCATCACTTGGACCGTTCAGATTCTGTGCACATGACACGTGTGCAAAGGTGCTCACGTGAAAAGGTGCGCAGGTGACCATCTCCCATATATATATATATATATATATATATATATATATATATATATATATATATATATATATATATATATATATATCATTATCTCTCTCTCTCTCTCTCTCTCTCTCTCTGGGGGGTGGTCAAGCTGTGTGGGCCCCACTGTGAACTGTGATGCGTGTCAAAAATCAACACCGTACATTTGATGGGTCCCCTTTAAATTATGGGATGTCCCAAAAATGGACACATATAATGAATGGTTTGGATTTGTGAACCATACCTTGGTGGGCCCAACAAATGATTATAAATGTTTTAATGGGAGGGTAACCCCTCTCAACTTTTGTCCGTGGTGTGGCCCACAAAAGTCATAGATTGACTTGATTTTTAAGCCCACTATGGGGCCACACAGCTCGACCACATGGGAAGTTCCCATGAGCTCGCATAGAACTTGTGTATGAGTACTATAGGACTCAACCCGTTGACAGCCATAGATATTTGGTCGCAAAGGAGCAAATTATGTGGTGTTTTTTTTTTTTTTTTTTGGCAAACTCAGGAGTGTTAAATTTTAAAATTAGCTTAATGTGGAAATAAGGATTTTTGATTGACACATTGAGTTTTGATGGGGAATAAGAAGAGTTTTAAATTGCGTTTGGTTCAAGCTACGGTTTTTCTTGGAAAATACTGTAATTTGGTGGGTCACAGCATCTCTATCACATATATTGCGCCTTTAACCGACCATGACTTGACCATCGCTTTAAAGATAGCTCCAGCTATTGATTAGTGGAAAAAACAGGCTAGTTTGATTATTCGTATTGGAAAATGTCATCTCATTGATTTGGATTCTCCATGACTACTATCCCACCTTTGATTGCTCATCTCTATGGAAAAAACCACTTTATCCCCATCTAATCAATGTCAAAAATGGACAATCCATATAGCTTACAATGGAGATAGTCCAACAGGGACCATCATGTGGGGCCCATCGATCTCAAAAGTCAAGTCATGGGATGATCCTAACCAATCTATTATCAATGGTTATGAAAATGAGCAGTCCCTATTAATTATACTAAAAACAGATCTAGCCATTGATTTGGATCATCCATGATGTTGGTATGCCTTAGATTACCCTTAGCTTGTAAAAGCACTCATGATCTAATGATCCCAACCATCTTATCAATACACAGGAATGGATGGTCCTATTTATTGTTGTATAAAAGGTCTGATCAGCAATCCAGACCATAAATCATGTGGGCCACAGCTCTATTGAAGGTTCATACCGAAAAGTTAATTTGATAGAGGATCTTAGTCATCCTATCAACAGCTAGAAAATGGGGGACAATATTTATTATATAGAATATGGTCCTATTTATTAACCATCATGTTGGTCCATCCTACTTTAAAATTACTCTGGTCAAATGATGTTAACCATCTGACCAATGGCTTGAAAAATGGACGATCCATGTTGATTTGGACCTTACATTATGTAGGATTCACCTTTGATTTCCCTTTTAAAACTCACTCTTATTGCATGATTATAACCATCTAACCAATGGGAAAATATTAGAGAAAGGGATTCCAGAGGAATAACAAAACACAGTTAATGAGACAAAACTAAAAATATTTTTCAGTGAGACTTGGGAATTCTAAGCCAAGACAACCTTACCTCATCAACCAAACAGCCTCAACAGACTACCTATCAATGGCTAGGAATGCCCAAACAAGTGATTCTTATTTTTCGGGTATGCCCTGTCCATAGTACGGCCCAATAGATAAGCGGCTTACATCTCATAAATGAGATGTTTTGTTGTCTCGATGCCTTTATATCACCTTTCGGCCCATCTAAAATACTATTCATCATCCTTCCTTGACTCTTCCATACATCCACATCCAACCTACTACTCGTTAATACAGCTTCCCCCTCTTTTCTCCTCAGAGATGGCAATGGTCCAAGCTAGGACCTCACCGATTTACTTCTCATTAGTATCCACACCCACATCCAACCTACTTCTCATTAAGATATTTCCCCCCTTGTCTCCTACCCCGCCCGTCCCTCACGCCCAAGCCTTAATCAGGCTAAAAATGCAAAGTTAGGAAAAAGATCAAATTAATCTACTTATTGATGGATTTTTTATTTTTTATTTTTTTTTTGTAAAACACAATGAAACATAAAATGTTTTGAAAAACCTAATTATTAATTTTAACAAGATTTCTATCAAAATTAGTCCATGTTTCTTAAAAGAAGGAAAAAAATTACTTTCTAATCATATTGAAAGTAGATTTGTTGATCGTTCTTGTTGTTGATATTCTAACACTGAGTCTCTCCCATATCTATCTTAGATAAAGAGATATGAAATCTTCCATCTATATCTTGATAGAAGCTAAATCAGACCAGATCCATCTATATGACAGACCTTAGATAGGAAATATGGATAATGTAGACCTGAGGGCATGTGGATGTGGCCCACCTTCTCTTCCTTCCTTACTCATTTTACTCTAGGGAATTGGGGACGTGTGAATGTCAAGCTCCCTAAACTCTCCCTTTGAGATCATAGGATCTTATATGATAGACTGATCTTATACAATAGACTAAGGTTTCAAGAGAAACACACCATATGATACTTCACCACCTACAAACATCAAGTACCCATGTGAAGGATATCTATTTACCTTCTTAATCTATGCACTCCAACCGCCAAATCGCTCCACTATCTGTAGTCACCATCCCTACGCAATTTTCATACCACCCAATGTATAAATCAAATTATATCTTAACTATTAAATGTCCAAGCATGATTTGAAATAAATCAACAGTTAAAAATAAATGTTAACTATTGAAGAACCACGGTTAGCTAAATAGAAACCTCATGTTAAAATTGTGATACCAAAATCACTATGGGTTTATTCACTTTTTATTATCCCATATGACCCATGTTTCACATGCTAACAAGGCCCAAGTGTTAGCGGACCCTTAGATGGGTATTTTTGATATTTTTTTTCTCTTAAAAGAGTGGCTTTTAGAGTAACTTATGTTAGGGTTAAGAGTGTTACAATTTTATATTGTTTTTTGGTGTTTTAAGAGCCTCCAAGGAGAGAGAGCTAGGATATTTTTATGCAAGTTCTCTCCATCCCTATAATATTCTCTGAATTGTAGATTGATCGTTGCTTTGTTCCATGGTTTTCTTTTCACAAGGGTTTTCCACGTAAAAATAGTGTGTTCTCTTTCATGGTTTCTTTGATTTTTTTTCATTTTCTCTTATTTATTTCAATTTGGATTAAGATGCTTTCGCGGGGCCAGTTCACAAACAAGTGGTATTGGAGTGAGGTTGGTTTGTTAGTTTGGATTTGAGATATGGCATCAAGGGGATCAAATGTGAAGTTCAAGATGAAGAAATTTATGGGTAAAAAAAACTTTGAACTATGGAGATTGAAAATGAAAGCACTCCTAGATTAGCAAGGGCTGCACTATGCACTCCTTCGGAAAGTGCATCGTCCTGAATCTATGAAAGAATAAGATTGGGATGAACTGGATCAAAAGGAAATTAGCACAATTCGATTGTGCTTGGCTAATGAAATCATTTACAATGTCATGGATGAGATGACTACTACAAGTTTATGAGCAAAGTTGGAAAGTATTTACATGAAGAAATCTCTCACCAATCGTCTATTTCTGAAGAGATAGTTTTATACTTCAAAAATGGCGAAAGGTTCGGATCTATCTGAACATATTAACAAGTTCAACAAAATGGTTTGCAAGTTGACGAGTATTGAAGTGAAGATCGAGGAGGAAGATAAAGTCCTAATTTTATTGACATCTCTCCCTAAGTTGTTCGAGTATCTGGTTAATACTCTTTGTCATAGTAGGAATACTTTAGGCACGAGGCCGTTACTGAAGCCCTCCAGTCGAAGCGGTTGCGACGGCAAAGTGTCGGTGAAAGTACCTCTATGGATGGGTTGTTTGCTCAAGGAAGATTATTTGAGCGAGATAAGGGAAAACCACGATCTAGATCCAACTCAAGAGGCAAAAGAAAGTTAAAATGTTGGAATTATCAGATGATTGTTAGTGCCGGAAGGATAAGAAGTCAAATGATTCACCGAAGGAAGATAATTCAATTGAATCTAATAAAGGCTCAAATGGTTGTGATGTATTGTTGATAACCAAGATCGAGAATTTCTATCAAGAATGGATCTTGGATACTAGGGTATTGTACCATATGTGTCCTCATCAGAGTTAGTTTACCACATATAGCGAGTATAATGGTGTGTTGGTTCTTATGGGCAATGATCATGCCTACAAGATTATTAAAATTAGTTTGATTCGTATCAGGATGTTTGATGGGGTGGAGCATACTCTAACAGATGTGAGGCACGTTCTAGACTTAAAGAAGAATATGATCTCTTTAGAAAATCTAGATACAATTGGTTGCAAGTTCATCGGTTATGATGATGTCTTGAAGATTTCAAATGGAGCTCTTACAGTAATAAAGGCACAGTAGAGCAGTAATCTTTACCAGTTGATCGGAAATACTAGATCTAGTGGAGCTGTAGCGTCTGTAGTAGATTTCACATTGGCATAATTATGACATGTGTGCATTGGCCACATGAACGAGCGGGATATGAAAGTACTTCTCAATCGTAAGTTAATGCATAGTTTTAAAAGTTTCGATTTCGACATATGTGAACATTACATATATGGAAAACAGTCGAGGCTACATTTTAAAATCGAGAAACATGTCAGTAAATGGTAGCTTAATTACATGTATTATGATATATGGGGCTATCACCAATTATTTCTGGAGGTAGATCATGTTACTTTGTCACATTTATAGATGACTTCTCTAGGAAGGTTTGGATTTATATTTTGAAACGTAAATCTAATGTGTTTATCACTTTCAATATATAGAAAGCGATGATTGAAAAACATATAGAGCGGAAAGTGAAAGTTTTTAAGATAAATAACAGCGAAAAATTTACTTCAAGAGAATTTGATCAGTATTACGAGAATAAGGGAATAGTCAGGCACAACACAGTGAGTCATACACCAGAGTAAAGTAGTGTGGTAGAACGTATGAACCGGACTCTGTTGGAAATGGCTCAGATTATGTTGAGAAATTGTGTTAAGTAAAGAGCTTTTCGCCGAGGTTGTTTCTACAAATTGTTATTTGGTAAATAAGTTTCCCTCTACAACTATTGATTACAAAATTTCTTAAGAAGTATGGAGTAGTCAAACAATTGATTACTTGGGTTTGAGAATTTTTTTATTATAATATCTATCCTCATGTATTGTCTATTGAGAGAGATATGCTACACCAAAGAGGAAAAAGAATTAGCATCTTTGTTGGCTATGGTGATAGGGTGAAAGGTTACAAATTATTATATTGTGCTTGATAGAAGATCATTATTAGTCGGGACATCAAATTTTATTAGGGTTCCTTGTTTCAGAAAGATGAGTGAAAGGAAACGAAAAATTTAGTTGTTTCTAAAAATTAACATGTTGCAAGCTCAGTTATCCAGGACGTTTGAAATAAAAGATTTAGGGGCCGCAAAGAGGATTCCTGGCATTGATATACATAAGGATAAGTAGAGGAGCAGGATATAGTTGTCTTAAGAGGAGTATCTTGAGAAGGTTCTAGTCAAGTTTGAACTGAAAAAGGTGAAATCGGTTAACACTCCTCATGCTGCTCACTTTTGACTTTTTTCAAAACTATGCCCTACATCAGATGAAGAAAAGAGGTATGTCTCGTGTACCCTATTCGAGTGCAGTTGGCGGTCTTATGTATGCCATGGTCTGTACAAGACAAGATATTTCACATGCAGTTGGTGTTGTGAGTACATACATTTCGAACCTCGGCCAGCAACATTGGGAAGCGATGAAATTGTTATTTCGGTATATATGTGTAACATCCCGAATTTTCACGGCCAGAGTTTATACTCGTACCCGAGAAAAACCGAATGTTAATAATTAAATGAATTGGATGCTTTAAAAAATCGCAACATTTTTTTCATTTGGATCACATCTAGTTACATTCATGAAGATAACCATTTATGAGAATAAAATCGACCATATTTATTATTTCATCAGAGTAAAAGAATTCATCGAATTATCAAATGTCCTCTCAACGAGAACTTATTACATTTGGGAACTTATTACATTATCGAGTTTGCAGCAGAATATAAAACTAAATCATAAAACTTTCTTATTCTTTCAGTATAATCTTTCATAGGAAGATGGTCCTCTAGGTCTTCGATATGTGCATCACCTTCATCATCTGTACGATTGGAGAGGTCAACGCCTTACTCATAGTGATGGTTACGCTTTAAGATTAACAATAATTCAAGAGATTCATAAAAGTAATGTAAGGGTTTTGATACGTCTCGTACTCCACCACTACGAGTGGTATCAGTATGCGAAACAATTATATATATGAATGCATGCCTAGCAAAGTGTGTGCGGCTCATCATACATAGTGATCATCACAATGTAGAATACAATTTATAGAAAACCCGACTCGGCCTGCATCCCATAACTATGGAGATTCGCCGACGTGTCTGACGCTACCATAGATTTACATGAATACCTCGAGGTAACACAACACATGAGTCGGATGAATTACGTGACACGATTTGTTCATGAAGCGACTATTTGCGACATCTAATCCTGGAATTGATGTAACACACATTGCAAATTACTTATATCGATTTGTGCACTACTACCCAAACCAATGGAATTAAGCGTCGACCAAGAGGGTCACTACCCTATGTAGTTGAATATATTTCGAGTATTATGATGAGATCTAGAATTAAATTTTTTAAAATTTAGAACTTGATTGGCTGAGGAAAACATTGGATAAGTTCTATTAATGAATTAATTGGTAGAAAGTTTGAACATCAATTGAGTCTAGCTCACAAATCACACTTAACTCATTTTCTATGAAGAGAACTTGAATTCCTAACTTTAGCATGTGTATTACTAAAAAGTGCTAAGAACCAAGTCTGGATATCCTTATCTACCTTAAAAACAATGAAAAAGAAGAAAATACCCAGCTAAAAACAGTGAGATCAGCAAAAAAAGGTTGTATAAGAAGTGTTTCAATGAGAAGACTGGAAAATGTGAAAGTCGTTAATATAAAATCGAAAATATGAAAAATAAGTGAAAATGAAATAGGTTCGGAATCAGTACTTGTGTTGATATGTTAGCTTTGAAGTAATAAACATGGCTAACATTATGAACCAAAAGTTATCTTTTATGGAAACATGAGTTGGGATCCACTGAACACATTAGGAACTTGATGTTTGAATCCATTCTATTGGTTAGTTGATAAAGGAGGAAATAGTTCATTTGCTCACTCATAAGATTTAACCTTTGGGTTGTCAAATTTTCATTCTTTCATCTTTGAATTTTATTCATTCATACATGATTGCACAGAAGGTTGTTTTCTGAAAAAGGTTTGAAATTTGAAAGTTTGAAAGATTGTTTCACGCATGTTTTACTCAAGACTAGCAAAATGCTAGTTGGGGGTTGTGTTAAGTGAGAAATATTGCATAAATTCCCCCTGTTGTAACTTGGTTTTATGAGAATTAATATTCTTAATTGAGCTTATTATGTGTATTCTCTCTTGCAAGATGATTTCAAGAGCTTAAGGTGAAACGGATGCTAAAAGCATGGATTTGATGCTCAAGAATTACCAAAGCAAAAAATGGATCTTTGGTGGCTAAGATTGAAGATTTCAAGAGTCCAAGATCCAAGAAAATCAAATGAAGAATGAAGAAAATCAAAATTGCAAAGTGCAGAAATCAGAAACTACTGAAATTGATATGGTTTGATGACATCGAACACAACTTCGATGCCATCGAAGTGTTTGACGTCATCGAAGGAGGCTTGATCACATCAGATTTTCAGAGAAAAATCAAATTTTGTTGCTGGACTATTGGGTGATCTCAATTCCATCGAAGCCCAATTAATTATCAGGAAATATGGGAGAAACTCGCCGGACTGTTTCGTTTCGATTCCAGCAAACACATATTCGATGACATCGAAGCCAGTTCGATGTCATCGAAGGTCGGGCGATTTCATTGAAGGACTTGCGTAGGCGGTTATTGTCAGTTTCCGAATCCGAATTGAACTCAAAGGTAGAGCTTCAATGACATCGAAGTCTCATCGATGGTGCCATCAAAGCTACATAAATCGAAGTTCATTTTTCAAAAGCTTATAAATAGTAATTCCCCGAGTTCTTCTAAGCACAAATTAGGGTAGGAAGAGTAAAGCAAAGGGTGGTGCTTCTTCCAAGGAATTCTTCTTCCTTTTCTAGTTAGTTTTTCATGTTTTTCTTTAAGAGTTTTAGCTTAATCATGTCTTTGGTTGGCTAATCTCTTAGTTAGAGCTAAGAGGTGAAGCTTGTAGTTTATTTTAATGTCTTTCTTACTTTGATTCAAGTTTTATGATCTTCATGTTGGATATTTCATAGTTTATGGTTTGAATAAAGAAGTATTTTGAATTACTTTTATATATCGTCGACTTCGGGCATGGTGAATGCTTGGGAACTGCATGAATGTTTTCTCTTCTATTATATGATTATTTGATCTATAGAATTATCTAATCTATCATTGACTACGGGTACAGTAAATGCTTTGAACTCTCTACAATCAATTCAACAAGACGATTATATGAAAAATTGTTGCTTTGAATGTCTAGAATTAGACTTGAACCTATTTATGATGTTTTAACCACTCTATCATCCAACTAGATAGATTAAGACTTCAATTCCAGTTGAAGTATTGATTGAATCAAGGATGCATTAAGATAACTACAAGTGGATCCTTTGCTCTCTAGTTTTCATTATTTTGATAGTTTCAATTCACAACAACTTCTCTTTCAATTTACAGAATTAGTTTAGTTTCTGATTCTAAATCTAAAATAACTCAGGAAATCACACACATTCAGTCCCTATGGGTTTGACCTTGGTCTCACCGAGATTATTACTACTTCGCAACCCTGCACTTGGGTTACAAGCAAACAATGTCTAAGCTTCAATCCCTTGTTGCACTTTCCACTACTGAAGTTGAACACATGAGAGTAACGGATGCATTCAAGGAAGTTGTTTGGTTAAAAGGGATGATGAATGAGTTGAGGGTTCAATAGGGAGTTCTGCCTGGGCATTGTGACAACGAGAGCATAATTAATTTGGCAAAGAACTCGGTATATTACTCCCTGACTAAACACGTTAATGTTAGTCATCACTTTATCCGGCAGATGGTAGAAGAATGAGATATTACTCTAGAGAATATTCACACTAATGAGAATTCAACGGATTGCTTACAAATGTCATTCCTATAGAAAAGTTCAAGTTTTTCTCGACTTCTTTGCGCTTGGCAAGAAAGGAATAGAGATGGAGTAAGCGATGATGGTGATTTTTAAAAGAAGATTGAGATGGAGTCATTTTACTATCAAAGTGGAGATTGTTAAATTTGTGATGCCAAAATCACTATGAGTTTATTCACTTTTATAAGCCCATATGACCCATGTTTCACATGCTAACAAGGCTCAAGTGTTAGTGAACCCTTCGAGGAGTATTTTTGATAATTTTTCTCTTAAAACAGTGACTTTTAAGGTAAGTTATGTTAGGGTTAAGATAGAGTTATGATTTTTTTTTTTTTTTTTTTTTTTTTGTTTTGAGAGCCTCAAGGAGAGAGTGCTAGAGTTTTTTGTTGTAAGTTATCTTCATCCCTATAATCTTCTCTGAATATTAGATTGATCATCGCTTTGTGCCGTGATTTTTTCCCGCAAGAGTTTTCCACATAAAAATAGTGTTCTCTATATGGCTACTTGAATTTTTTTTTCATCTTCTCTTGTTTGTTTCGATATAGATTAAGGTGCTTACGTATGGTCGATTCTCCAGCACCTTAGAAGTGTTGACTAACCTTTAAATACTTGGATCGATAATCCAAACCTTATAAGATCAATCACATATTCATGTCCTACATCGACTAAATGAATTGCATGTTGGATTGTATGTATTGCGATGACCCTAATGAAGACACCCGGCTACACCCACTTTCAGTAGTGACAATCCAATAGTCTTATAAGGAAACTCAAAACATGATCAACCAAATCTCTCCATCCACAGATCCTCAAGTTATATGAGGATTTGATGAAGCTTGTGCAACCAAAGCCTATTTAAGTTTGAGCATGATAAGTTTCTCAACCTTGATACTTACAAGTGATCTTTGCCGGTGAAAGTTACAAAAGCCCTATCCAAAGAACCATCCATGGCACACTTACTTGCGTCGGGTAGGAAAGAATACAAACTAACACTAAGTTAGCCCTGATGTCATTACAACAAAAAAGGCATTTAGCTCAGTTTAAAACCGTGGCTAAAAACGTTAAAAACAAAGGTTAAAACATTTAGCCTCGGTTTTGCCTCGATTATCCGAACCGTGGCTAAAGGCTTAGGCCTCAGTTTTAGCAACTAAGGCTAAAAGGGCTTGTATAGCCTTAGTTCTTCAAGTGAAGCTAAAAGAACCCTTTTAGCTTCAATTGCCTCAAAATGAGGCTAAATCAAACTTTCAGCCTCCTTTGTTTCCAACCGAGACTAAAACTAAATTTTAGTCTCAGTTGACTCCAACCAAGCTAGGCTAAAGCCTTTAGCCACATGAGTTGTAGCCTCAGTTCATCAACTGAGGCTAAATTTAGTTTTTAACCTCAATTCTCAACAATTAAAGCTAAATTCAGTTTTTAACCTCAGTTCTCAACAACTGAGGCTAAATCATTCATTTTAATACATTTATAAATCTGTGCATAATTATTCATTTTAATCCATTCATAAAAGCACAATACCAACAAAAAAGTTATGTCTATTTAAAGTTTTCAAAACAAGCTAGAGATGCACCCTACTATATAAAACTGTTACATAACATTAACATATAAACATCGAGTACTATAAGGAAACACACTCGAAAAAATCAAAGTATGGTGTCATTCGGCTTGCAACAACTGATATAGTTAGCTCTAATTAGTTGGGCCTCTCCTGTCTGTCCAGCTCATTGAAAAGCAGGTTGAAGCACACAAGAAGACAAACATCTAGAAGCCAAAGAAATCCCCTGTTGCTACAAAATAGATAACAAATACTATACGTTTAGCTTAAATTCATAAGTAAATAGTGATAATCATGAAACTGCTCTGATCCAGGACACATGGTTTTGTAAATACAGATATAATTTCCAAATGGAGAAAGGAAAGAGTAAAGCTTCCTTTGCAAAACTGCTTTGCTTATGTTCCTTTCAACTGAACAATGTGGATGCAACGAACAACATCATCCAATTACTTTTTTATAAGCTCATTAAAAAGCATTACAGAACTATTCCAATCACATATTAAAAGACTTTGCAGAACAGGGCAGCATTGTTGTCATGTGCAATCGCACATTCGCATATGTGATCGCATATGTGCACTGATCGCATATGCGATAGTGGCATATGCGATCACATATGTATGCAATCGCATACAGCATATGCGATCGCATATTAGCCAACAGTCAGAAATCTGACCATTTTCTGACCGTTGGAATTTATTTATTTTTAAATCCTGATTTTTTTTCTCCATAAAAAGGGATTCTAAGCACTCCTACATGCACTCAAAGCTTAATCTCTCTTTCTATCTCTACTTTGCTCTCTTACACTCTCTTACACAATTCCAAGCCTCAAGCTCCACTCTTCCAGCCATATTTCTTTCAAGAATCAAGATTGAGATTGAAGTTTCAATCAAGAGACAAGTACATACATTCACAAGGATACAAGAATCAAGATTCAAGAAATATTACAAGACAACCAAGCTCTCTATCCATTAAATTGAACTATCTTTCTAGTTTCTAATTTTTACAAGTTATAAATATTCACACAACACACCCACCACTCTCTTTTTCTAGTTTCTAATCTATTATCTATATCTCTTTCTATCTCATTCTCTCTTAAAGTTTCATAATATCCAAGTTCTATGTTTTCTAACAACTTCTAACATTTTTTTTTAGTTTGTTTGTTACTTTGTTACAAGTTACAAGTTAATGTTGTGTTAGTGACTTAGTGTTACAACTTACAACTTACAACTTACAACGACACAACTTTACAAGTCTACATTCTACATAATTCTAGAATCAAGATCAATACTCAAGTCAAGGGTCAACGACTCAAGGCAAAGGTGAAGAGAAGACAACTTAGACAAGAAGTGAAGATTGAAGAATTTGGAACCTTTTTTTAAATTTGTAATTGTAATTTTGGTTCGTGTGTAAATCTCTCTCCCCTCTCTTTTCTAAAAGTCTACAAGTGTAACTCAACTATCTCTCTCTCTCTCTCCTTTTCTTTTCCCTCTTCTCCCTTTCTACAAGTAACTCAACTCTCTCTCTTTCTCCCTCTACCTCTTTTTCTTTTCCCTCTGCCTTTCTAGTTTCTACTAGACTAATGCTAGTCTACTACTAGTGTAAGTGTGTGTGTGTGTGTGTAACTCTCTCTCTCTCTCTCTCTCTCTCTCTCTCTCTCTCTCTCTCTCTCTCTCTCTCTCAAGTCTCATCTCTTTAGTCTCTTTACTCTTAGTCTCTTACTTTAGTTTTTACTTTTTATTTTACTTTCTAGTTACTTTTTAGTACTAGGCTACTAGCAATCAATACACACACCACCAACATAATGTCTTTTTCTCAATCTTCCTCTTTGAAACCCAAGTCGAATGACTTAGGTTGGAAGTATGGGCACCACCGTAGTGTTACAGAAAAGACTCACATAGTATGTGAATTATGTGGGTATGTGAGTTCCGGTGGCATTGCAAGGCACGAGCAACACCTTGCACATTTACCGGGGTCAAATGCAAAAGCATGCGACAAAATTACTCCAGAAATCCGAAGGGAGATCATGGAGTATATGGAAAAACAGTCAAGAAAGATGCGATAGTGCCCTACGTCAGGAGGAATATTTGGAACAAGATGCATATGAAGATATAAATGTAGTTAATGTAAATGAAGCTAGTCTCACTCCCCCCACTTCGACAGGCCGGGTCTACACCACAAGTACAACCAACGGTCTCGAAAAGAGTCTGAGGGCAAGGGCTCATGGATAGATGGTGTAGACCACACCTCAAGGATGTCATCGACCAATGGGGTAGAGGGAAAGGGCCGGCTCAAACAACTTTAGAGAACCGGTATAAACAAAAAGATAGGAAAACCACTATTCAATATATTGCTAAGTGGTTTTACCAAACAGGCATTACTTTCAATACTATTAAATCAAAAAGCTTCAAAATAATGGTTGAGGCTATAGGTCAATTTGGACCTGGGCTTAAACCTCCTTTATATCATTAAATGAGGGAGACATACCTAAAAATTAAAGTTGAATATACACGATCATTCATAACTGAATATAAGAAATCGTGGAAAACATATGGGTGTTCACTAATGGCCGATGGATGGACTGATAGATCCGATCGGTCTCTCATTAACTTTTTGGTAAATTGTCCAACTGGGACAATGTTCTTAAAGTCCGTGAATGCATCAGGTTATTCACACACAGGAGAATATTTGTTTAGCTTACTAAATAGTGTAGTTGAAGAAATATGTGAGGAATATGTTATACAAGTAATTACAGACAATGCAGCCTCGTATGTAATGGTCGGTTGTCTTCTTATGGAGAAGAGGCGACGTTTATTTTGAACCCTCTGTGCAGCCCATTGTGTTGATCTTATGTTAGAAGATATAGGTAAATTATTTATAAATGTGATTGCGATGGCTAAAAGAATCACGGTCTTTATGTACAAACACACCCTTCTTCTCAGTTGAATGAGAAAACACATTGGGGATAACTTGTTACGTCCAGCAATCACCCGCTCCGCTACAGCCTTTTTAACATTACAAAGATTACATGCAAAGAAATCAGAACTTAGAAGCTTTGTAGTGTCGGCCGATTTTACAAGTTGGCATTGGTCAAAAAAGGCTAAAGAGAAACAGGTTCAACAAACAATCATTTCTCAAAGTTTTTGGACACAAGTGTTAAGGCGCTAAAAGCATCCGAGCCCTTAGTCACTGTGTTGCTATTGGTGAACGGGGATGAGAAGCCTGCAATAGGCTACATATATAATGCAATAGAAAGGGCGAAAAATAATATCATAGACCATTTTAACTATAAATACCGTGATTACAAGCCAATTTTAAATATTATAGATAGAAGATGGGGGAGCCAAATGTCATCTTCATTGTATTCGACTGCTAACATCCTTAATCCGGCCTGTTTATTCACTTCTGTTGATCTAGTAGAAACACTAAATATGCATATGGTTGGATTTATTGATCTCTTGGAATAAATGATTCCAGATAGAGGAGAACAGGACTAGATCTCAACTTTGCTGAACTTTTACACAAAAAGTGAAGAGAAATTCTCAAGGGATATCCTAATAAGGCATCGGACAATGAAATTACCCAGTAAGTACTATACTACTATGAATGTCAGTCATAGTGTTTTACAAATAGTTTTTCTAAAAAGTGTCTCTAACCTACTTAAACTGTTTTTCTCAGCTGACTGGTGGGCTGCTTATGGAGTGGACCCGAACAGGAAGGATCCAGCTCTAAAGAAGCTACTATGAAGATTCTTGGACTCACGTGTTCTGTCAGTAGTTGCGAGCACAATTGGAGCACGTTCAAGGCGGTAAGTTTAAACTGTTTAGTAATTGTAAACTTCAATTTTTTAGTGTAAGGCCGAAGCTAAATTAATTACCTAAATAGCTAATGTCAAATGCACTTTCTTTCTTGCAAATTCATACCAATAAAAGGAATCGTCTTTAGCAAAAAAAGCTCAACGACTTGGTTTTCGTTCAATACAATTAAAAATTGCGAGAACGATTCCAAACTAGGAAAGAAAAGCCCAGTTTCTTTGACCCTACCTGCTTAGATGAGTTGGATGCAGATAACGAGTAGCTCTTAGAGACGGAGGACCTAATATTTGCTGAAGAAGACCTGATATGGGCACAAGTTGAAGATGTCGCATACGAATCGGCACCTGGTGAAGGTAGTAACCACTCGAAGGCGAAGGATGGGGAGGAGCCGGGAAGCGAGTAGTAGTCGTCAACCCATTGAAGTAATTGAGGAGATAGAAGAAGGAGATGGTGATAATGATGATCAAGCTGAAGATCATCCATCATTAGATGTTGATGAAGTATTAGTACGTACAGATGATGAAGAAACGGAAGAAGAAGAACTGTATGTGGAAGATGGAGATGACTCGAATGATGATGATGATGATGGTGGTGGTGGTGGACCTGGTGGTGATATGCCACAATGGCAACTAGATCAATGTATATAGTATATGATTAGATGAATAATAAATAAATAACTTCTTCATTTTGTTTACTAAGTGTGTTGATATTGATTGTTGATGTATATGTAGTGTTGAATATTGAATGTTGATATTTCATATTTGTTAAATGTTAAGTTAACTATATTGTAGAATGTAGAATTGTTGATGAATGATGACTTAATATTTAATTCATTATGTAATTGGTTTTATTTTACTTAAATTAAATGTATTTCAAGGGCAAATGATATATAATAATTTATTCATTTTTTTCTTAATTTATCCCTATTTTTCTGATTTTAAAAAAAAAAATTTGAAAAATGTTAGCAATAAATAAATTTTAAAAAAATGTGCGACCGCATATGCAATTGTGCAATCGCATTTGCAATCGCACACAATCACATATGTTATTTAACAACATTGTCGGGCAGGCATAATTCCATGGAGTAGGATGAAAAAGAAGTTTGAAATCTCCCAATAGAATCCAACCTCAGATTCTTAGAAAAGATAAGAAATTGATGAAGTCCTTTCCACAAAATGACATAGGAGATAGAATGCCGGGTATCCCTTCCATGGAAGATAGGGGAAGCAAAGAAGAGCCAGAACTTAGTACAAAAATTACACATCTTGCTACGAACATTAGAGTTTGGGGAGATATAACAGATACAGACAGATAAATAGAAAACAAAATGAATTGAATATCAAGTTTGAAGGTTACCAATTTCTGAATATCTTTAGCGACATATAGTAGCAAGCAACACGCAGTTGTCAATATGTAGATGAAGAATCTGGACCATCATGGCAGCAAATAGTTTCAGATCATCTGCATGGGGCCCATTTCTGTAGCTATGATAATTCATTCAGCATGGTCAGAAGCAGAAACCTTGAACATCCTTAGCACCCAACTCAAAAAGATAATTTCTAGAAATAGGACCAGCAGATGCTGAGTTGACGAAAGCCATTTATCAATCAAGTTTTGTAAGAGAATGGTCAGAATTTGGAATACCATATGGATTGCTGACTCGTATGAGTGGACTTGGACTCGGTAGAGAGGGATCAACGCCCTAAATATGCCAACTCGACCTGAATCAGACGAGTCACCGCCTGACTCGACTCAGGAGGACCAGATGAGTTGGTCCAAGTCACCGATTCAGAAAAACCATCCATGACTTTTAGAAGTCGATGATCACACTTTAGCTCTAAGAACGCGTTTTCATCATTTCTAGCTGACTATCCATGTATGGCTTTTAATGATAAAATGAACTATCAGACATGAGAGTGTCGGCTAATTGTCTGGGTAACATTCTGGCTACAATGAGGACATTATAGCCAGTCTAAGTGTGTCAGTTATCCTTGAAATCTCTTTTGGGGCCTGTTTGGATTGTGGGAGAAGAAAAGAAAAGTAAAATGATAATCCAATGATGGATTCCATGGATTTCACAAGGACTCTGAAACATGGGTTTCCCATGGATTCCTTTTTTGGGCTCTTATTTGTATAGGAAGTGGAAATCCTATATTCCTCTGACACTAATTACCTCATATGTTGTGCATGAGCATTGGACTGCGGAAAAGGCTATTTCCAATCTCACCATTTCCTTTGCTACCCAAACAATGCAAAAGATCCAAACAATGGAAAACCCATGAGTTTTCTTTTCGTTTCTTTTCTTTTACCACAAACTAAACATGCCCTTATTTAAATGAAGACTTCAGAAAATGCACTAGAAATCAGTAGTTTGACCCATTAGTTTTGTATAAGAGCCCTAGTCATCGCCAAAAGCAGTAATTTGCCATTCTCTAAATCTGACATGTTTAGGAAATTAGATTTATCAGGCAATTGCAAACAAATTGTAAGTATTTGGGGATTACCTGAAATAATTTCATTGGCACTCCCTTGAGAAATCTGATGCAGTTGAAACTTGCATTGAAATGCAACAATAAGTTCAACTTTGAGGATACCAACCAAGACATGACACACTCATGGCTTAAAACTCTGCAATATGGACAAGTCAGTGTAAGTTCATTATCTTGAACAAGATTGATGTCTTTGTAAATTGTAAAACCAAATTACTCTCTTGAAATTTCCACACACTCTATTATACATGAATAGGAACAAAGATCCATCAAACCAATCTTATATTACAAGATTCAAAGCATAGAAAATTTATAGTATATAATACATCAAAATACCCATAACCAAGACTACCGGAGTCTTCAAGTATCATAACATCATCTTAAACCAATGTCAATTGCTCGTGATTTTGTCAATGCTTATAAGATTAACTGAATCAATAGCAAATGATTTAAATGGCAAAAAAATCACTTCAAGAAATAAAGTGGATTGGCACATGCCATCACATATGTGATTATAGACTTCTAGACTACTTTCAATCGAATTAAATTAATGAACCCAATTTAAAATTTGATTTCATAGAAAGAGATTGTACATTTCTACACCCACAAAAGGGAACAATTTGGATTTAAGAAAATTCTGACAATTCATTCCTATACCCAATTGATATGATACATCACTGAATCGGTATCATGTTTTAGAGGTAATGTAACACATGTAACTATATTTAATACTAGGTTTCTTAACCAGCCCCTGCAATCCATGTTTAGCTTAATGACTAGCATGGCCGATTATGATATCTAATCAGTGGGCTTTTTTCATGTCGGCCATCCATGTTAGGAACTTCATAATGATGATGAACACTAATGATTTAAATATCGACAATATCGGCTGATATATCCCACGATATATCTTGTATCCCACCTATGCGATGTGAAACACATAGGTAGTGCCTTAATTAATAGGAACAAAACATTTACCATGCATGCAACATTCAACACTACGGAACCAATGCAACAGAATAATTTGGTGCATGACAGGTTTCATAGCCACACTGGATTCTGGTATAGCAGGACTGCAGAAAGAAAGTTCAAAAGATATTCTTTTCAGAGCTAGAATGTAAAGCCACTTCCTCTTTCGTGAAATCGTTTCAGATAAAATATGAACTTGAAACACTAGTGAAATGTCCTACCCATCTTGAAAATGGATGAGGAGAATGTTAAACACATGCTCTGCCAGTTGAAGCAAAAAAGTAATAAGCTGATCCCTATTACCAACAACCTGGCACATTTCAACCATCACAATGTACCTCCTGTAAAGCAAATAAACCCCTTGACATTGCTATATGAAAACAAATAAAATGGAGAAAGCATTGTTTGGCAATAAGACCATATGAACGGGCATGGAAAAGAATCAGTTAGAGAAGGAACACAATGCATGCCAAATGCATATGTTTGTAAAAAATAATAATAATAATAATAATAATAATAATGATACATTAATAATAATAATAATAATAATAATAACAATAACAATAACACTATTTAATAATAATAATAAACTGAACATTAAGATCCGAATATTTTCTCTTATCAATATAACGACCATAAATTAGAGTTAGTGTGAAGCTCTGGCAGAGAAAACTTGTAAGAATGAAAACCAGAGCATAATTATACCATGATCTTGAACATTTCCAAGGGTTGATACATTATCAATGTCTCTCATGCAAGGAAATAAAAAACTACTACTCTTATGAACCGAACAATTTATTAGACAGACAATCAATCAGCACCCACTCTGGAACATCTGCACCTTCATTAAACTTACCAACTGCTAACATGTTAGTCTCACAACAGTTTAGCATACGACCCTACACATTAAATCAGAGAGAGCCTAACTCCTGAACAATGCTGCCCAGAAAGGTAGCATCTCCTTGTTAGTCACAAAGAAACTACCCAATAGAGAAACTACTGGATCCTTGCAGTTTTACACTAAAATACAGACTTTTACACCTACGAGAGGATCACAACTGCCACTGGACTACAAATATAAACACAAGGGATCCTCTTATGTACCATACTCTCAGATGGGAAGAATTGGTTCTTCATCAAAATTACATGCTAAAATGCTTCCACAAAAGTTTCCACAAGGCATGTAACCAAGTTGGTACATCACATCTATATTCTAAATAACTAACAAGTCTTGAGCTCGAATTGGAGTACGAGTCTTAAGAAATGGGAGCCCTTGTTGATATACTTAGCATGGTATCTGAATGCTGAACGAGTTGAACACTTCCCATATACTAACATCCAACAGTTACAATCTGAATGAAGACTAATTTGCGCATCAGGAGTACAATACATATGAAGTTATCAATATGATAAAATAACTACATTACCAAATGGAGTATGAGAGATATGAACTCTCTATGGCACATTCAAGCCACAGGATTTAATTATTTCTGCACAAGATTATGTGAATCTGATCCTCACCATTTACCACTGCACATACGTTATGAGACAAAATCCCAAAATGGCCACCAAAACAAGGACTGGAGAAACAATAACTTAAAAGGCAAGTTTTAAAACCCAAACGTATTGCTGAAAATGCAGGAACATTTGAAAATCCAATAAAAGAAAAAACAGAAAATCGATTCTAAGATGAAATTACAGAGAGAGAGAGAGAGAGAGAGAGAGAGAGAGAGAGAGAGAGAGATTTACCGAAATCTGAGATGGAATTAAGGAAATCAGAAGTGCAGACCTGAACCGAAAACCTGAAAAAGATTGTGTGACTTGTCATTGTAAAACCCTAATTAGCGAGGGTTTCAACATTTAACATTGAAGATGATTGATCTCAAGAGAGAGATTGAGCGCGAGATGGACAGAGAGAGGGAGAGACCTGAGAGAGGGAGACCGAGAGTGCTTGTGCTGCGGTGGTTGCTTCGGCGCTTGATTGAGAAAGAGCGCTTGCTTGGCAGAGAGAGAGAGAGAGAGAGAGAGAGAGAGATCAGGGTGGTGGGTAGCTTCTGGAGTTGCAGCAGAACGGAGACGGTTTGGCTACTCCCCCTGACACCAGCCAATGGCTGGTGGTCGGTGCTTTGTGGGCCCCAGAATGATGTATGTGTTTCATCCATGCCGTCCATCTATTTTTATAGATCATTTTATTTTATGAGAGAAAAAATGAGGTATATCGAAATCTCAAGTGGATCACATTACAGGAAACAGTGTCGAATGAATGGTGACCATTAAAAACGTTTTGGGGGCCATAAAAGTTTTGGATCAAGCTGATATTTATTTTTCCTCTTCACCTGGGTCTTTATGACCCAATAAACAGATTGGATGTCAAATAAACAGTACATTGGGCCTTAGGAGGATTTTAATGGTGGATATCCAATTATTATTGTTTTCCTGTGGTGTGGTCCACCTGAGATTCATATCCCTATCAGTTTTTACTTAGTACATAAAATAATCTATAAAAATGGATGAACGGAATGGATGAAACAAATACATCATAGTGGAGCCCACAGAGCACCGACCACCAGCCACGGGGCTGGTGTCAGGGGGAGTAGCCAATCCGTCTCCGTGTGTGGTACACCAGCTAATCCACTTCCACCAACAGCACCATCAAACCAACCGCACCGAAAAAAGATAAATTTGGGACTGTGGACCCCACCTTCTATCCAGCTGTTTTTATGGGAAACGGATTGGCTACTCCCCCGGACACCAGCTCCGTGGCTGGTGTCGGTGCTCTGTGGGCCTCCAAATGATGTATGTGTTTCATCCATTCCGTTCATCCATTATTAAAGATCATTTTATTGCTTGATACCAAAAATAAGAGGGATATAAATCTCAGGTGGACCACACCACATGAAAACAATAGCGATTGGATATCAACCATTAAAATCCTCCTATGGCCTGGTATACTGTTTATTTGACATCCAATCTGTTGATTAGGTCATACAGGCCAAGATGAAGAGAAAAAACAAATATCAGATTGATCCAAAACTTTTATGGCCCCCGAAATATTTTTAATGGTCGACCCTCATTCAATACTGTTTCCTATAATGTGGTCGACTTGAGATTGGGATATATTTCATTTTTGGATTTATACTATAAAATGATCTGTAAAAATAGATGGATGGCATGGATGAAACACATACATCATGGTGTGGCCCACATAGCACCGACCACCAGCCATTGGCTAGTGTTAGGGTGAGTAGCCAATCCGTTCTCCTTCTCATGAAACAATACAAACTTTTGTCTGGGGACTTATATCTGCTCGTACGGCAGTGAATTTGAAGACAAAAATACCCCTCCTTTCATGGAATCGGATTGGGTACTCCCCTGCCACGGCCAATGGCGGATGGTCGGTGGTCTGTGGGCCCACCATGATGTATGCTTTTCATCCATGTCGTTCATATATTTTTCCACATCATTTTATGATATGAGACCAAAAATGAGGTATATCCAAATCTCAAGTGTAACACATTACATGAAATAGTGTTGAATGAGCGTCAACCATTAGAAACCTTTAGGGGGCCCACTGTGATGTTTGTGAGAAATCCTCCCCATCTAAGTTCATTCGTAGGGTCACAAAGACCTGGATGAAGAGGAAAAACAAATTTCGTAATGATCCGAAACTTCTGTAACCCCTAAAAGGGTTTCAATGGTAGACGTTCAATTCCCCAATGCCTTTTAAAGTGTGGTCCACTTGATAGTTAGATCTATCTTATTTTTCGTCTCAAGCCTTAATATGAGCTTGCCAAATAGATGGATGATTTGGATATAACACATAACTCATGATGGGACCCACAAAAGCAACACAACAAAAAAAAAAAGCACCAACTGCCACGGCACCGCTGCGCAGTCTTGTTACGGTTATCGCTACAGTTATAATCCGTAGTCATAAATTATCGAAAATTGCAGGATTTTCAAGGCATACTCGCTGGACAATTCGAGACCTTTTTCGATAATATCAAAAGATCTTTGATATATCGAAGCTACGGTTATGGCTACGGTTATAATCCATATCTATATAGTCCCACTAACCCTGACTCACTGCCTTCTTTTTTCTTTCTTTTTTTCGTTGTAATCCCCACGGCATTTTGTGGGTCCCATTATGAGGTATGTGTTATATCCAAACTGTCCATCTATTTGACGAGCTCGTATTAAGGCTTGAGACGAAAAATAAGACAGATCTAGCTATCAAGTGGACCACACTGTAAAAGGCAGTGGAGGATTGAACGTCTACTATTAAAACCTTTTAGGGATCATATAAGTTTCGGATCATTATGAAATTTCCTTTTCCTCTTCATCTAGGTCTTTGTGCCCTTATGAATAAATTGGATGGAAAATGTATGTTATGGTGGGCCCTACAAAATTTTTAACAGTGAAAATCAATTTTCCCGTTGCTCTTTGTGGTGTGGTCCAGTTGATCTTTGGATATGATTTTATATATATATATATACATAATGCTCCCACATGATCGGGGCAAACATGAAATTGAGCGGGGCAAACTGAAAATTGAGCGGGGCAAACTAGAAATTGAGCGAGACAAATTGAAAATGGAGCGGGGCAAACATGAAATTAAGCGGGGCGAACTGAAAATTGAGTGGGAGCAAACTAAAAATTGAGCGGAGCAAACATGAAATTGAGCGGGGCTAACTAGACATTGAGCGGGGCAAACTGAAAATTGAGCGGGGCAAACATGAAATTGAGTGGGGCAAACTAGAAATTGAGCTGGGTAAACTGAAAATTGAGCGGGCAAACTATAAATTGAGCGGGGCAAAAATTGAACGGTGCAAGCTAGAAATTGAGCGGGGCAAATTGAAAATTGAGCGGGGCAAACTGAAAATTGAGGGGGGTAAACATAAAATTGAGCGGGACAAACTAGAAATTGAGCGGGGCAAACATGAAATTGAGTGGGGCAAACTGAAAATTGAGCGGGGCAAACATGAAATTGAGCGGGGTAAACTAGAAATTGAGCGAGGCAAACATGAAATTGAGTGGGGCAAATTGAAAATTGAGCGGGGCAAACATGAAATTGTGCGGGGCAAACTAAAAATTGAACGGAGCAAACTGAAAATTGAGCGGGGCAAACATGAAATTGAGTGGGGAAAAGATGAAATTGAGCGAGGCCAATGAGAAATTCAGCAGGGCAAACTAGAAATTCAGCGGGGCAAACTAGAAATTCAGCAGGGCAAACATGAATTTCAGTGTGGCAAACAAGAAATTGAGCGGGGCAAACTAGAAATTGAGCACGGCAAACTAGAAATTCAGCAGGGCAAATATGAAATTAAGCGGGGCAAACATAAGGTCTGTGTTAGGGACCAAATGCATTTTATATAGGGGAGTGACTATGGGAGAGAGTTCTGTGAGTCTTATCACGGGGTATATGTTATATCCAGATCATACATCCATTTTGTAAGACCCGTATGCTAGTCCGTACTGTTCCATCAACTCCCGCGATCCTTGTCATCGAAGTCCGGCAACCTGCGACCGATAATTGACGTTTACGTGCGACCCTAGGTCGTATCTTGTAGATTTGAATCATCTTAATCCGATACTTGTACCATTGTGACCGCACCATCGCCGCGGTTCTGACACCGCATCTTACGCACCGATCCGATACCCTGGTAGGGAGATGTGGGCCCACGTTCAGTTCGAGAAAAACATCGCGCGTTGCAAAACCCAAGAGAATTTCTACGACATGTTACCTCAATCAATCAATCAATCCCATCAATGGTCAAGTACATGTCAAGTACACATCACCTCACACTCATCCCCAAGCAACCCCATAAGTCAAAAAGTTCTTACACAACTCATTCCCTTCTTACACAATCTATCCCAAAAGTCAACAAAATCTTACACAACCCATTCCTCTCTACATCCATCACTCCATCCCATCTCTCTCTCTCTCTCTCTCTCTCTCGCTCTCTCTCTCTCTCTCCTTACTACCCTCTCTCTCTCTCATTTCTCAACACAACTCCCAAGCTAGCAAGAGCATCACACATCTAAACTCTTCCATGAGAGAAAAGTGCATGTGTGTGGCCCACTTTTGTCACGCCCCGAACTCAGAGACCGGGCTCACAAGATTCCCGATCACCGAATCCGGCGCCGACAGCCTCCGTAGTACCCCATTCTCTGCTCCCGCACCCCATATACCAGGTTAGATCCTGGGATGCTACAAGGAGGATTTCTAATAATCCATTTGATTCGTAATGAGCATAACCAAGCATAACTCACGAACAATAACCATAAGAACACCATCACAAAATCCACTATGAACAAAAACTTTGAATACAATGCGTATAAAGGGAATA
This sequence comes from Magnolia changhungtana, assembly GCA_030180095.1. Taxonomy (NCBI): domain Eukaryota; kingdom Viridiplantae; phylum Streptophyta; class Magnoliopsida; order Magnoliales; family Magnoliaceae; genus Magnolia; species Magnolia changhungtana. Next base: position 214,148 of record JASAUF010000073.1, on the reverse strand, counting down.
CAAGATAGTGGTAATATCAAAACTCCAAAAGCTCGGTTGCACGCTCCAACTGCGGCGAGACTACAGCTGCGTCCTGGCGTCACCTGCACGCATCAATCGTGCATAAGCTTATAGAAAGCTTAGAGGGCGATGTAAGTGTGTGCGAACGTGCTCAGAATGCAATGCCGGAGTAATTTGGAATCATGCTGATGAGTACGTAAATGCAACCAGCCGTACCAAGGCTATGCAATACAAGATGTGAATGTTATCGGCCATACCAAGGCCATACGATGCAATATGTAAGTCAAGCATGCCAATCCTCATACCAATGCAACTCCTCATTAGAGCATCAAATCATCACGGTTCTCAATATGGATAATCACCGAAGTTCAGTACACTCTAAATGGCACTGTCTCTCTCCGAGCAGCACAGTCCAACTGAGCGTAAGAAACCTCACTATCCACCTGGCCAATAGTCAGCCAATACCTATCCGGCACGTCGATAGCGAACCCATTTCCGAGCTAATCAAACTCAGCCTAGTAATGCCCCTTACTCTCAGGCGAGTAAGGCCACCACTCCTTTCCAACCGACTACGACACAGTGGAAGACGCGGCCTCATGGTATTCGGCCCTCGTGCTCTCATATATCCACTCAGTCTCAACGTTGGAGTCATCATCTGGTACCATCAGGTTCAGGGACTCTCACCCAGGGACATCTATGGCGCCCCAATTGCTTGGAACAAAATTTTTCAGTATCCAACCAGCCACCCATGATATATCTGTGGAGGCTATGGCCTTGATGTCGCTAGGGCATATCTCAATCATACAGATGTAAGTGCATAAATCATACTGCCAGACATGCATCAATCCTGTGTATACCGTGCGCTCATGTAAGGCAACTCCACATATCGGGGAGCCCATAAATGATTTGCCTGTATGCATATGCTATGATCAGTCACTCTCCATATCAAGCATACATATGATGCGTATGATCATGAATCATGGGACTGTGCTAAACATGTTATAAAGCAATAAACTATCCTCTCAATGAAGATGAGCCTAGATGGCCTACATGAAACCGATATGGGCCTATCAGTGGCCTTAGGGAGAGTTATAATGTGGACATCTAACCAACATTATTCGTACAATATGGATGTCAAACCAACATTGTCCCCAAGGCTCGGCTCGTCTTAAATACCATTAAATAAACCCTGGTAGAATTACACATTGCAATATGCCTTAGGTACATTCCATGGAGCCCTAAATATATCAAATGGGCCGTATCTCATAGGCCTTATATTCATCAAGTGGGCCACCTCAATGAACCTCACCAATGGGCCTTAGGTACATTGCAATGGGCCATCATCCATGGGCCTGAGAATGCGTTAACATGAGCCCAATCACATAAGCTCTCTGTGTATCAAGTGGGCCTATTCACATAGGCCTTATATATATCAAAGTGGGCCTCAATATTGGGCCCATATACCTGCCAAGATGGGCCTAAAAAAATACATCAAGATGGGCCTAAGTACATGGACCCATATGCATCTAAGTGGGCCACATGTGAAGCCCACCATAATGTTTATTTGGCACCAACCTGTTTATGAGATCAAGTGGGCCAGGGGCCCACTACAATGTTTATTTGACATCCAATCTGTCCAGCGTCCCACAGTCAGGGAGGGGACCCACGGTAATGTTTATTTTCCATGCAACCTGTTTATAAGGTCACGTGAGCTAGGGCCCACGTGATGAATATTTGTCATGCAACCTGTTTATAAGGTCACACGTGACTTGGGGGCCCACTGTGATATGGTTCATAGATCCAGTCCACCCATTAGGTGTGTCCCACTTGGGAGGGTTCAGACCAAATTTCACCGTGTCCAAATCTCGGTAGGCCCCACCAAGTGGTTTTATATGTTTAGACATGTATTCACATGACTTTAGATGGTATGGCCCACCGACTTCGTATATGGTCGATTTTTGGGATACCCTCAATTTAAAGGGGAACCATCAAATGCACAAAGGCGATGGTCGAAACGCACCATGGTGGGCCCACACCGGGGCCGTGAGGGCCACCTCGTCCGCCCGCCTCCCATGCAGTGCGCGCCGCTCAGAAAACACAGAAGAAGTTAGCTATTTCGTTTTTAAATTATTTTTTTTTTTTGGGGCCCACCGAGATGTGATTCACAATCCAGCCCACCCATTATGTGTGTCCCACTTGTTTGACCGTCCAGACCGAATTTCAGATGCATCTAAACTCCAGGTGGGTCCCACCAAGCACTTTTATATATTTTGGCATGTTTTCACATGGTTTTAGATGGTATGGCCCACCTGATGATCAAATCGCCTTAAAATTTTGGCTCAACGCCTAAAGTAGACTGGAGAATAGATTGGACGGCGTGGATCACATACATACATCAAGGTGGGGCTTGCATGAGCAGCCCACTTCAAAAAAAGTAACCTTTTCTTCTTTTTTTTTTGTTAGCCATGCAGTACGCCTGGACGCTGGACGCTGGACGGTTTGGATAAACACTGCATCATGGTGGGTCCCACACGTAAGTGGCCCACGTTCATCAAGGTAGGTCCCACATGATCATGGCCCACCATATATATAAATATTAATAAAATATTATAATATATCATTTAATCTAAATAGGGGGTGGATCTCTCCTAAAATGAGGTGGGCCACCCTATTTGATGGATGGAGTAGATTTAACATATTGGTGGGGCCTACTTCATTCTAAGAGAGAAAGAGAGGGAAAGAGAGAGAAAGAGAGAGAGAAATAGAGAGAGACCGATGGAGTAGAGGGACCCCGCCACTATGGGCCCCTCTCTAATCACAAATACATACATCAAGGTGGACCCCATTATTTGTGGGGCCCTTTAATAGAAACCAATGGTGGATCACCCACCTTTCTTCCTTCTTCTTGCTCCCCTAGCTTCCTTAGCTCCTTGCCTTCGGGTTTAACGGTGGATGATAAGATCTTGATGGTGAGGATGAGAGATGAGAGAGTGGGCCACACTTGGTATTTGGGGAGAGGGAGAGAGCTTGGACGTATGATGTTGCTTGGGATAGATTTTGAGAAATGAGGGAGAGAGAAGAGTGATGGTAAAAGGAATGAGGTGATGTGGTGGTTTAATGAAGAGGTAATAGGGAGGTGATGTTAGGTTTGAAATTTGTGAAAAGAGGTATGGTGAAGGGAGAGAAGAGTTTACTTAGGAGAAAAGAGGGAATGACCATAAGTACTTGTTGTTGGGTGAGGTGTCATGGAGGTATGGTGGTGTACTTGACTTGATTGATGGGACATCTCGTAGAGATTCCCTCGAGATTCGCAATATGCGACGTTTCTTCTAACCGAACACAGACTGACATCTTCCCACCTAGGTATCGGTTCGGTGTGCGAGTCGCGGCGTTGGAACCACGGCAACGGCGCGATCGGTAGGATACAAGTTTCAGTTCGAGCCGACTTTGGTATGCAGGACTCAACTTAGGATCGTGCGCAACGATGGAAATGGGTCGAGGATTGCCGGAATTCGACCGGTAGGATCGCAGAAGCCTACGAAATGGTACGGACTAGGATACGGGTCTTACAACTTTCCATCCCAAAAATCCCTCATCCTAGCCTTTCATTTCTCATCCTCTCCATCAAAGTGAGACACAAGGAGATCAGCTTTCCAACGGACCAAGAAGATTGAACGGTGGGTGCTTATTAGGCTAGATTTTCATGTTTTGATGAAGGGTCAAGTGAGGCCTACCGATTGATGGTATGGATCTCACTCCCACCCTAAGATGTGGCCGATGGACCACCTTGATCTTCATGATCATTCCATGATGGGGTCATTCTCCACGGACCCCATCATGATGTTTATTTTCTAGTCTAAAAAGGGATCATCTAGACCTTACATCTTGGTGGATAAGGGATCTCCACCGTTGATCTTTGATTTGGTGGGCCACATGCAATAGGACCCACTTGATGTATGATTGGATGCTTGAAACGGAGGGCACAGTGTCGGGGTCCCTCCATCACATGTGCCTATTCTTCTCTCTCTCTCTATCTCTTTTCCCTTTTTGTGATGTTATAGTTTTGTGGCCCACTTGGATGGACCCCACCTTACATATGTGTTGTATCCACACCACCACCATTTGGCAGCCCACCTAAGCAGGGCCCACCTTAATGCACGTGTTATGTCCAGATGTCCAGGGATGTCCCTGAACGTCAATTGAAAACACAAATATGAGCTTGATTCATGAGCTTTGGAAGGGGGGGTTGTTCATGTAGGCCCCACCTGGGTGTATAAATTCAATCCACGCCGTCCATCCTTTTCCCCATATCATTTTAGGCGTTAAGCCGAAAAATGAAGTCCATCAGATCTTCTAGCGGGCCATAACATATAAAACAGTGGTTTCTACTGTTGAAAACCACCCTGCCATTTTTATGCACCGAAAGATATCAGATATTAGGCTTGTTTGGTCCGTCTCGGGCCAAGGAAACTAGTGGCCAGGGTGGATTCGACCGATGCGGGCCCCACGTAGGAAAAATCACAAGAAAATGGGTTTTCAAATAAAAATAATATATATATATATATACTTTCTTGTAATCATGCTCATTGCCGCCGAAACAGTAACAGTGGCGCTCTATTTGAGGGTTGGTGGACTCACAGGTCCCACGGCCTGCCCAGCCGTGGGCCCCACCATGATGTGTGTATGACATCCAACCTTTCATGAGGTGGGCCCCTGCTTGACGTGGGCCCCCTCCTAAATCAGGCCCATCCAAAGCTCCGGTGGCCCACATCACAGGAAACAGTGGGGCTGAACCGTCTGCCCTTGAAACTCTTTTTGGGTCCACAAAAGTTTTTGATCAAGATGAAATTTATTCTTACCCTTCATCTAGGTCCGTGTAACCTTACCAATGGGTTGGATGGCTTGTAAACATTATGGTGGAACCCACATGGGACCCACAGTGAAGTATGTGTCTTATTCATACTGTCCAGGTGGACGGTGGAACCCACCTAAATGTTTGTGTGTTACCATGCCATCCAGCCATTTTGCTGGGCTGCTGGATGGCTAGTGAGCCCCCCGTTGTATGTGTTCTATCCACACCATCCACCCCTGGACGGTGGGACCCACCATGAAGCAAGTGTTGTATCCAACCCTCCATCCATTTGAGAGCTCATTTGATGGCATGAGCTAAAGACTAAGTCAGATCCATAGTTCATGTGGACCCCACCCATGATACATGTGTTGCATCCAAGCCGTTCAACCATTTGAAAGGTCGTTTGAAGGCTTGAGACTAAAAATAAGTCAGATCTAAGGTTCGAGTGGACCCCACCATTTTAAGTAGTGGACAATGGAGTTCACCGTTCAAATTTCTAAGGAGCCATAGTAGTTTCCTATTAAGCTGATATTCGTTCTACTTCATCTATCCCTATGTTAACTTAGGAACAGGTTGGATGGGAAATACATGTTATGGTGGGCCTTAGGAATTTTAATGGTGGGAATCATTATCACCACTCGTATTCGGGTGTGGCCCATTTGATATACATAAGGCCCATGTGATTAGGCCCATTCGATGTATTTGTGGCCCGTTGTCGAGGCCCACCTTGATGTATATAAGACCCATGTTATGAGGCCCATTGTGATGTTTTCAAAAGCCCATGGGATATGGCCCATTGCAATATAAATAAGGCCCATTGATGTGGCTCATTGATGTATCTAAGGCCCATGGGTCGAGGCCCAATGGTATGTCCTTAGGGTCCATTGCAACGTGTGATTCCCCCATGGTTTGTGTAATGATATTATTTATGGCGGGTTGTGCCTTGGGAACGATGTTAGTTTGACGTCCACATTGTAAGTACAATGTTGGTTAAATGTCCGCATTGTAACTCTTCTTAGGGCCCATTAATAGGCTCATACTTGTTGATCATTCATCACTTTATAACATGCTTAGTACACTTCCATGCTTCATGCGCATACGCATCATATGTATGCTTGATATGAGAAATGTTTGATCATAGCATAAGCCGTTGGGCTGAGACATTTATGGGACTCCTTATAAGACGGAGTGCCCCACATAAGCTCGTGGTATGCGCGAGATTGCTACATGACTGACAATGTGACTCATGCATTTCACATTGTGTGTCGTGATTCACTGCATACCCTAGCGACATAAGGGTCGTGACCTCCACAGGCACATCGTGGATAGTCGTATCGAATACCGAAAATATTGGCTCTACCATTGTGGGCACTTAGGATATCCTTGGGTGAAAATCCTAGAACATTTTTGGCACCAGAAAATGCTCCAACGTCTAGACCGAGTGGATACACTAGCGTCCGAGTGCCGAATACCAGTAGGCCGCATCTCTCACTGTGTCGTGGTTGGTTGAAAGGGGGTGTGGCCTTATCCGCCCGAGTGAGGGGGCTATAAGCTAGACTGAGTTTAACCACCTCGCAAATGAGTCCGCTATCGACGAGTCGGGTAGGTATTGACAGACTACTGGTCAGGCGGATAGTGTGGTCTCTTCCACTTACTTGACTGTGCAGCTAGAGAGGAGGCAGTCAGTGTGAGGTGTATCAGACCCCGATGATATCCAGAGAGGAATTGTACTGATATGTGTACTTGATGAGTACTGACATGCTTGTATTGCATCTCACATATGACATTTGGCTACATAAGCCTCGCATCGCATGGTTTTGGTATAGCTGATAGCATTCATAGACTTACCGCATATTTTCGTATTACTCTAATATTGTACACTTGGTGCTCGCCTTGTGCACATACTTACACCACCCTCTAAGCTTTTGTAAGCTTATGTACGACCATTGCATACAGGTAGCGTTGGACAGCAGCAGTGCTAAGGCAGGAGCGCGTATCTGATCATTTTAAAGCTTTTTGATCACCCTGTATTTTCCTTTTCGCATTGTACTTAAAAGTTTTTGATATAGTGGATATGTGGTGATGTTGTTTTGTGACTTGGTTATGCTTGTGGTTATGCTCAATTATATATATATATATATATATATATATTCATACTGAAAATCCTCCTTGTAGGATCCCAGGATCGAAATCTGGCGTATGGGAGCTAGGAGCCAAGAATGGGGTACTACGGAGGCTGTCGGCATCGGATTTGGAGATCGAGAATTTTATGAGCCCGTTTTCCGAGTTTGGGGCGTGACACATTTGGGGAGCTTGTCTTAAGGCTTAAGATGAAAAATAAGACAGATCTAACTATCAAGTGGACTACACTGCAAAAACTAGTAGATGATTGAACGCCTACCATTGAAACCCTTTTTGGGCTCACAAAAGTTTTGGATCAATATGAAATTTGTTTTTACTCTTCATTCAGGTGTTTTTGACCTTATGAAAAGATCAGATGTAAAATAAACATTATGATAGGCCCTACAAATTGTTTAACGGTGAAAATCATTATCGTTACTACTATTTATGGTGTGGTCCAGATGATCTTTGGATATGATTCAGTTTTTTGGATAATGCTCTAAAATAATCTAGATATAATAAATACATCATTGTGTGGCTATGTAACTTTGATCTCCTTTGAACCGTTCGTACAACTTCGAGATCGAGGAGCGTCAGTGCTCCTCTTCCAACGACATGTACCTACAGTAGCTGTACACCAGCCAATCAGCTTCACTCTCCTGCACAACACGAGATCATTTGAAGCATTAACATGTTAAAAAAGTCTAACGGTGGATTAGGTAATGCCCTGCCTATTCTGAGCTCCAGACAGACTAGTGCTCCTAGGCCTAACATGTTTATTTGCCATCTAACTGGTTTATAAGGTCTCTTAAGCATTAATGAAGGGAAAACACAAATATATTTTGTTTCCCACCGTTTGCCCCACTCAATTTCATGTTTGCCCTGTTGAATTTCATGTTTGCCCCGCTAAATTTCTAGTTTGCCCCGCTCAATTGCCCCACTGAATTTCTAGTTTGCCCCACTCAATTTCACATTTGCCCCACTGAAATTCATATTTGCCCCACTGAATTTCTAATTTGCCCCGCTCAATTTCATGTTTGCCCTACTCAATTTCTAGTTTGCCCCGCTCAATTTCGTGTTGCCCCGCTCAATTTCTAGTTTGCCCCGTTGAATTTCATGTTTGCCTAGCTCAATTTCATTTTTGCCCCACTGAAATTCATGTTTGCCTGGCTCAATTTCAAATTTGCCCCGCTCAATTTCTAGTTTGCCCCGCTCAATTTCATATTTGCCCCACTCAATTTCATTTTTGCTCCGCTCAATTTTCAATTTGACCACGAAGTGATTGAAATTGACCACGAAATGAATGAAATGGATTTTCGACCATCGACCCTATGAAATCTTAGAAAATAACTAGGTTTGTTGGCTAAATTAGCTTCTCCTACTCCAAAATCATACGTCGTAAGTTTATGCTTGTTGAATAAATAGACAAAGAAATGAATTAAAAGAGATTTTTTTTTTTTTTTATGTTTATATATACATATTTATATTAAGTAAATTATTCTAGTTTAGGAGATATGCTTGTTGAATAAATAGACAAAGAAATAAATTAAAAGAGAGAAAAAAAAATTTATATGCTTATATATACATATTTATATAAATATGTACTATAGAAAAATGTAGGTAGAATAAAGTTCTCCATGTAGAATTTTTTTTTTTTTTTTTTTTTTTTTTAAACATGTATAAGCAGCAAGGGATTACGGTTATGGCTACGGTTATAATCCGTAGCCATATGAAAAACTGCAGGATTTTTGAGGCAAACTCGTTGGACAGTTCGAGACCTTTTTGGATATAAGGAAAGACCTTCGATACATATTGAAAAAGCATGGGCCTGCCATCGTGGCTACTGTTATAATTGTAGCCCAATAGGTTCTGTTTTTTTTTTTTCAAAATTGTAATCCCCACCGCCTTTTGTGGGTCCCATCATGAGGTCTGTGTTATATCCAAAGCGTCCATCTATTTGGCGAGCTCGTATTAAGCTTAAGATGTAAAATAAGACAGATCTAACTATCAAGTGGACCACACTGTAAATGTAAATGGCAGTGGGGAATTGAACGTCTACCATTGAAACCCTTTAAGGGGGCTACAGAAGTTTTGGATCATTATGAAAATTTCTTTCCTCTTCATCCAGGCTTTTGTGACCTTATGAATAGATTGGATGTAAAATAAATGTTATGGTGGGCCCCACAAAATTTTTAACGGTGAAATTCAGTTTTCCCGCTGCTCTTTGTGGTGTGGTCCAGTTGATCTTTGGATATGATTTTATTTTTTTTGGATAATGCTCCAAAATGATCTCGAAATATGGATGAACGTCGTGGATATGATAAAGACATAGCTGTGGGGCCATGTAACTTTGATCTCTTTTGAGCCGTTCGTACAACTCTTGGTTGGAGGAGCGTCAGCGCTCGTCTTCGAAAGGAAGGGAGAGGTATTTTCGTCCTCAAATTCACTGTCCGTACGAGCAGTCTCGGTTCCCAAACAAAGTTTGTATTGTTTCGTAAAAATAGCTGCATAAAAGGTTGGTCCACAATACAAAATTTCTCCCGAAAAAACTTACCTTTCCAAACCCCAAAACATAGGTTTTGACTGCATGCTCTAACGTGCCCCACACGCCGGCCACGTGGTACCACAAGGCACCTCCATCAAATCCAACCGTCAGGATCCATCTCCAACCAACAATATCTAGCCCACAACCCAAGAAATCCCTTCCCACTAAAACCCATATAAACACAACAAATCCAGCTTATCCCGTCAGGAAATTCAATCTCTCCGATTGAAATTTCCTTCACCCAAACACCCGAAAACAGAAATGGGAGATTTCTCAATCCCAATCTGCACGAATCCCCATACAACCGTGACCCCATGTTTTTCTCCAGCTGATGACCCTCTCAACTGGGGTGCATCAGTCGAGCCACCCAGGTGCAGCCATCTGGACCAAGTCAAACAGATGATGGCGGAATTTCGGGCCCCACAGATAGAGTCGGGAGTCCGACTTAGTTTCAGAAGCCGTGTGGCGCAATCGCACGATCGCAAACATCCACGTCGATCTAGCCGTTTAAAACACGTCCATCCGTCGATGCAAGCAACCACCAATGGGTGACAGACGAGACATCCAAAGGTGTAGATAGCTACGGCGTGACCACTGGATTCGGCGCGACATCCCACCGAAGAACCGACCAAATGGCCCAGGTGTCTTTGCAAGAGCTAAGCATTCGATTTTTTTTTTTTTTACACACGCACACACACCGCACACGCTCACTCACAGCCCGGTGCGCTGCAGAAGGAGCCAATCAGGTTCCTCAACGCTGGTATTTTTAGAAAACCAAGCCATTGCCGGTATCCACCACACGTGCCACCATGCTGGTACGTGCCAACACTCTACTACAAGGCTACTGCATCCGATGGGAGATCCTGAGGCCATCATCGGGCTATTGAATCACGGATCACATCCCATCCTCCCGCAGGGAACAATCATCTGCGTCCGGCGATCTTGTCCGCTATTGTCATACATCGCGGTGGGGCCCACGAATGCATCGAATGCGAATCTGCCCAGTACATGGCACCATCGTAGGTGCGATGACACCATTAAGACGAATACGGCGTCACTAGTGGGCCATTTGAATTGCAAGCGAAGGAAGGGCTGGCACTTATCAATGGCACAGCCGTTGGATCCGACACTTATCAATGGCACAGCCGTTTGATGTAAACATCCTCACCGTCCTTGCCATCGTCCTATCAGCAATCTTCTGCGAGGTGATGAACGGGAAGCCGGAATTCGCTGATCGTCTGACACACCAGCTGAAACACCATCCTGGCCAGATAGAGGTGCATGCAATAATGGCCCACCCGCTTAAGGAAGCTCTTACATGAAAGCGGCTCACGTAAGCTTCATGAAATGGACCCACTTAAAACCCAAGCAAGACAGATATGCACGAGGACATCTCCTCAATGGCTTGGACCCGCATTGGTTCTTATCGGATCGAAGAACACAATCCATCCAACGAGAAATCAATTCCGTCAACGACAATCCACGATTGATGTCTCCAGGAACATTGCCTTGCATGGTGGAAACTTCCAAGGAACATCGATCGGTGTGTCCATGGACAACACCAGACTGTCGATCGCAGCGATTGGGAAGCTCATGTTCGCTCAGTTCTCTGAGCTTGTCAACGACTTCTACAACAACGGCCTGCCGTCGAATCTCTGTTAAGAAAAAATTTGACTGGATACACCGAAAATCACAAAATAAATAATTGAAAAATAGCAATTTCACTAGGCTAAATCACGTATAAACTACGCTGTCCTTAAAGCGTGATTCGTCCCCTTATCACCGCTGATGGGTTACAGACGAATTGCTTCCAGGATAAGACAAGCCTTATCTGGATCCAGCGTGCAGCAATCACAATAGGTCCACTATGGAACAATTTTAACGCAGTATATTTCTTCTGACAGATTTAGACGGTAGAGATGATTACAGTGTTCTAAAAGGAGTTATGGACTGTATTTGATCTGATGGGAGAGATGGTATGTTGAGATGATGAAATCGGACTGGAATGGTCCAGTTTATATAGGCCTCAGGTTTAGACCCGTTGCTGTGGTCCAGAACGTTTGAAAAACGTTTCTAACCGTTGTCCATTAATTCCAAACGTTTCTGGTCATTAGATAAGAAGATCTGACCGTTAGATCATCCTGGCCCGTCCATTTTCGGACCGTTTGGCTTCAATGCAGAGAGCCGTTATTAGAAACGGCTGGACGTTTCGGATTCTAGATTCGACCGTTCTCAGTCACCTATAAAAACCCAGGCTCATTTCAGATCCACACTGCCCTAAGTGCAAAGTGCGCCATCTAGCGCCACTACGACCACTGCGCTTGCGCCTTCGCCCACGCCGTGCTCGTGCCCAAGCCCGAGCCTGAGCTCAGGCCCGAGCACGGCAAGACTGCGGCGTGCCCGTCCGCTGCCCGGTGAGCCCGAGCCCGAGCCGAGCGGGCGTCTGGCGTGCGTGTGTGTGTTCGTTAAGCACTTTGGAACACGCAACCCAAGTTTCATCTCCTCCAAAAAGCTCCAAGTAAGAATACCCTTCACAACATCTCATATAAACCACAAAACTTTTTTTCTCATTTCCGATGTGGGACAAAGCACACACACCGCACTTTTTTAATTCAAAAATTCAAAAGACGTTTTGGCGGGAAAATCCCGAAATTTTGAAAATTCGAATTTTTATTTATTTTTTATTATTATTAAAAACCACTAATTTTTCAACAATCTCCCACTGGTTTTTTAAAATAATGAAAACTCTGTCAGAATAATAACAGTTGTTATGCATAAAGAAAGATATCTTACGATTTGAATCTTTCCTTAGTGTAAGCATTTTAAAGTTATTTCGAAATTCCTGGTTGCCGCATCATTAAACCAGTTATTCCTTTATGATATAACCGAAAATACACACACATAATAGCTCATGCGTTAAGTGTTCCTTTATAATCTTGCTTAGCACTTTTAATGGCCATGTGCTTATCCTGTTTCATGAACGATCCCGAGATAATTCTAAGTCTCATGAGAAGCGGCACCACTTCTACGTTCACATAGGTGAAATCCTTCCAGTGTTTCCATTAAAACACTTGTCCTGTTTGACTGAACTTCATTAAGAGTTTAATACTCATCCCTCTTTTGTAACGGCCAGCACTATCATCCTGGATGAGATTATTAGCTTATTTAGTGCTGAAACTTTTCACTTATCAGTAAATTGTTGTTACCCATTAAACCCAATATTTAGAGATTTTCTAAATTAGGGTTGGGTTTCTTTCACTGGTGAAACTTTGAGTAAAGAGTTTCAACCCCATCCCTTTAGATGTTGTCCTTACTACCTCTCTCGTTAGAGTTTTAGTAAAGGATCAGCCAAGTTTTTACTTGACTTTACATATGAGATCGCAATAATTCCATCTTGAATCAATTGCCTTACATAGTCATGTCTCAAACTTATGTGTCTGGACTTTCTATTATAGATACCGCTATAGGCTCTCACTAGAGTGGCTTCACTATCACAATGTGAAACAGCCGGTATAGGCTTCGCATAGAAAGGGATTTCTAATAGAAGATCCCTTAACCACTCAAATTTTTCTGTAGAAAAAAAAGCTATGAACTCGATTCCATAGTTGAGTGCGTTATGCATGTTTGTTTCTTGGATCCCCAAGATACAGCTGCACCTCTTAGGGTGAATATCCACCCTGTAGTGGGCTTGTTGTCTCCTGCACTCGATATCCAACTTGCATCGGTATATCCTTCCAATACTGCTGAAAATTCTGAGTAAAATAACCCTAGTTCTTTGGTTTCTTTAAGATAACCTAGAACTCTACTTATTGCTTTCCAGTGTTCAACACTAGGATTACTCGTAAACCTGCTTAGTTTACTCACAGCATATGTTATATCCGGTCTTGTGCATTGCATTGCATACATAAGACCGCCTATAGCACTAGCATACTCTAGTTGTGTAACTGCTCTTCCACTGTTTTCTTTTAACTTAATACTTGGATCAAACGGGGTCTTTGCCTCTTTAATATTCAAGTGATTAAACTTGTTTATTATTTTCTCAATATAATGAGACTGGCATAATGCTAAACCCCCACTATGTTTTTTTAACTTTGATACCTAATATGGTATCCACTTGTCCAAGATCCTTCATTTTGAAAATCAAGAAAGAAACTTTTTGGTTTGATTTACACCTTCCATTTTATTACGATTATTAACATATCATCTACATACAAGCATATGATTACAATATAATCATTACATACTTTTGAATATATGCATTTATCAGCAATATTATGTTCAAAACCATAAGACAGAACTTTAGAATCAAATTTATCATGCCACTGTTTTGGTGCTTGCTTTAACCCATACAAAGACTTAACTAGTCGACATACTTTTCTTTCATTTCCTGGTAGAACAAACCCTTCTGGTTGCTCCATATAAACCTCCTCATCGAGATCACCATTCAGGAATGCTGTCTTCACGTCCATTTGATGGATATGAAGATCCTAATCGATGTTATTCGAGCTACTGGAGAGATCACCATTCATACAACATAGGAATGCTGTATGAATGCTAGAGCGAATAAGATCCTAATCGATGTTATTCGAGCTACTGGAGAGTAAGTGTCAAAATAATCGATTCCTTCTTTCTGTCGGAAACCCTTAGCAACTAATCTTGCCTTAAAGGTTTGAATTGTACCATCAGTGTGATATTTCTTCTTAAATACCCACTTACAACCTATTGGTTTAGAACTTGGGGGTAGATTTACCAATTCCCATGTTTGGTTAGATATTATGGAATCCATTTCATCATTAATAGCTTCTTTCCAAAAAGCGGAGTCTCTTGAAGACATAGCTTCACTAAAGGTTTTAGGTTCATCTTCTATAGTTAAAACTATAGGTATTTTTCTAATCACCTTCTCTCTATCACCCTCTACTAGATGAAAAGAGAGTCGTTGAAAGTCTATTTGATCAGGATCAAGACTCTTTTCTACTCTTGCTCTTTGATTCCTACGAGGTTCTGTAGGAGCTTTCTCTTCTATTAGTGTTTCTTTTATAATTCTATTAGGAGATTGAATCTCTGCATTCTTTTTTTCCGTAAATACAGAATTCTCAAAAAACTCTACATTTCTAGACTCTATGATTACATTGGTGTCTAAGTCTAGAAGTCTATAGGCCTTACTATGTTGTGCATATCCTACAAGGACGCACTTGATAACTCTTGGTCCTAACTTAATTCTTTTAGGTTCTGGAGTTCTGCAGTATGCAAGACACCCCCACACTCTAAGATACCCTATGTTTGGTTTTCTTCCTTTCCATATTTCATATGGAGAGGTCTTGGTTTTCTTAGATGGAATTCTGTTTAAAACATGATACTGCCATACAATGGCTTCTCCCCATAGGTTTAATGGCAATCAAGTGCTTGTATTAGCATTGAGTTGACCATTTCTACTAATGTCCTATTTTTTCTCTCTACTACACCATTTTGTTGTGGTGTATAAGGTGCTGTGCACTGATGTATTATGCCGTGTTCTTCACAATAGTTAGAAAATTTATTAGAGAAATATTCTCCACCTCGATCACTACGAAAGATTTTAACATTTTTATCTAATTGATTTTCTACTTCAGATTTATAGATCTTGAATGCATTAAATGCTTCATCTTTCGATTTTAACAGATATACATACACATATCTTGAACAATCATCTATAAACGTTATAAAGTACCTTTTACCTCCACGGGTAAGAACGCCATTCAGTTCACATATGTCAGTATGCACTAGGTCTAATATTTGAGATGATCTCTCAACGCTAGGGAATGGTTTCTTGATTATTTTAGACCGTATGCATACTTCACATTTATCTTTGTCACTATCATTATATGATATTAAGCCGTTCTTAGCCATGAGTTTTAAGGTACTGTAGCCAATATGGGCTAGTCTACCATGCCATAGCGTTACAGACTCAACCATGTAAGCAGAAGAATTCTTTTCAATCAAAGATAATTTGATCATCCCATTACAAGCATATCTCTTACCCACAAAGTTCCCATTCTTGGACAAGATCAACTTGCCTGATTCAAACACAACCCTAATCCTAGGTTTGCTTAAGAGATCCCCTAAGACAAGATTCCTCCTTATGTTTGGGACATGCAGTACGTTGGTCAGAATTACCTTTTTTCCAGAGGTAAAGAGTAATTCCACGGTTCCTTTGCCTGCAACTTTCGATCGTCCTTCATTTCCCATTTGAACCTCTTGACCATTGGTCTCGTCTTCATAGGTTTTGAAAGAAGATCGATCGTTGCATACATGGACTGTGGCACATGTATCATACCACCAACCAGGAATTTTCTCTTGAACTAGATTCACTTCTGTGACCATTGCTACGATTTCATCGTCTACTGCATTAGCCTCTTTCTTAGGCTTTTTTCGGTCCCTACAAACTCGGGCGAAATGCCCGGTCTTGCCACAGACATAGCAAGCTCCCTTAGGTTTGCCATTTTTCTTCTTTTGGGTTTTCTTGAATTTTCCTTGATCTTTGTTGGGTTTAAAGGAATCTGCTTTCTCATAGGAATTATTTTGAAATGGTCGTTCTACTGCGTTCACCTTGGATGAGGATGCACCATTAGCGTCATCCTTTTTGTCTCGGTTATGGGATTCTTCTTCTATACAAAGATGCTTCTGGATTTGTTCTAGGGTGAACTCTTCGGATTTATGCAGTAGTTTCTTCCTGTAGTCTTTCCAGCTCGGTGGCAACTTTGCGATTATAGCTTCGACTTGAAAGGATTCAGGAAGATCGATTTTTATGGCTTTTATTTTATTTACAATAAGCTGCAATTCTTGGATTTGGGAAAGCAGCGGTAGATTGTCTACCATCGTGAAGTCAAAATACCTGGCAATTAGAAACTTCTGTGTACCTTCCTCTTCAGTCTTGTATTTGTATTCCAGTGCGCTCCATATTTCTTTCGCTGATGTGGTCCCCGTGTACAAATCATACAATTGATCAGAGAGAGCATTAAGGATGTGGCCACGACACAACAGTTCATCTTCCTGTTGCTTGATCCTAGCAGCCACTTGTTCTGGAGTGTCAGTTTCCTTCGCTTCAGGTAGAGGCCGGAGAGTCGGGTCCAGGATGTAGAAGATCTTTAGAGCGGTCAGCAGGAATTTCAATTTGTCCTGCCATCTAGTGAAATTTGAACCATCGAATCGGTCTAATCGGATCAGATCCTGGTTCATCAGTTTGACTGATGCAACACTTTCGGTGTCCATCAAATCACGCTTTAAGATTGTTAAGAAAAAATTTGACTGGATACACCGAAAATCACAAAATAAATAATTGAAAAATAGTAATTTCACTAGGCTGAATCACGTATAAAATACGCTGTCCTTAAAGCGTGATTCGTCCCCTTATCACCGCTGATGGGTTACAGACGAATTACTTCCAGGATAAGACAAGCCTTATCTGGATCCAGCGTGCAGCAATCACGATAGGTCTACTATGGAACAGTTTTAACGCAGTAGATTTCTTCTGACAGATTTAGACGGTAGAGATGATTACAGTGTTCTAAAAGGAGTTATGGACTGTATTTGATCTGATGGGAGAGATGGTATGTTGAGATGATGAAATCGGACTGGAATAGTCCAGTTTATATAGGCCTCAGGTTTAGACCCGTTGCTGTGTGATATCAATGGTCCAGAACGTTTGAAAAACGTTTCTAGCCGTTGTCCATTAATTCCAAACGTTTCTGATCATTAGATTAGAAGATCTGACCGTTAGATCATCCTGGCCCGTCCGTTTTCGGACCGTTTGGCTTCAAGGCAGAGAGCCGTTTTTAGAAACGGCTGGACGTTTCGGATTCTAGATCCGACCGTTCTCAGTCACCTATAAAAACCCAGGCTCATTTCAGATCCATACTGCCCTAAGTGCAAAGTGCGTCATCTAGCGCCACTTCTGACACTGCTTCACATCGCCACGCCCCCCACGCTGAAGGCGCTGCGCATGTATGTGCCTGCATGCTTCAGTGGCTGGAATACGCAACCCAAGTTTCATCTCCTCCAAAAAGCTCCAAGTAAGAATACCCTTCACAACATATCATATAAACCACAAAACTTTTTTACTCATTTCCGATGTGGGACAAAGCACACATACCGCACTTTTTTAATTAAAAAATTCAAAAGACGTTTTGGCGGGAAAATCCTGAAATTTTGAAAATTTGAATTTTTATTTATTTTTTATTATTATTAAAAACCACTAATTTTTCAACAATCTCCCTGGTGGACCAGACCCAAGCTTGGATTATGGATTCAAAGGTGCAGAAATCGCCATGGCAGCTTACACATCAGAGCTCCAGTTTTTAGTTAATCCAGTCACTAACCACGTCCAAAGTGTCGAGCAGCACAATCAAGACGTGAATTCGCTGGGTTTGATCTCATCGTGGAAGACGGCTGAAGCCGTCGAGATACTTAAACTCATGTCAGCGACATACATTGTCGCTCTGTGTCAAGCTATCGATCTCCGGCACGCCGAGGAGAATCTGAAACATACAGTGAAGCAAGTGGTAGGTCAGGCAGCAAAACGAGCGCTGGCTATCAGTACACATGGCGAGCTTCTTGAATCTAGGTTTTATGAGAAGGATCTGATCAGAGTCGTTGAATCCGAGCATGTTTTTACTTACATTGATAATCCATGTAGCTCGACCTATCCATTGATGGAGAAGCTGAGGCAGGTGCTTGTTGAGCGGGCCATGGAGGATAGAGAGAAGGATGGTGGGGCTTCGATTCTCCAGAAGATTGCTGTGTTTGAACAAGAGCTGAAGACACATCTCCCCAATGAAGTTGAATCCACCAGAAATGCGGTTGATGCTGGGATTCCCGCCATACCCAACAAGATCAAGGAATGCCGGTCATACCCGCTGTATCAGTTTGTGCCATCGGACCTTAAGACATCTCTCCTGTCAGGCACTAATGTGCTGTCGCCAGGAGAGGATTTTGATAAGGTGTTTGTCGCGATCAATGATGGGAAACTCATCGATCCACTGCTGGCCTGTTTGGATGGATGGGATGGCTCTCCAATCGATATTTGCTGATCGAAATTGGATTTTGTTTTCTTCATGCATGAGTTCGTTGATTGGAAGGTGGCCCACTGCACATGAACATGATGCAAATTTATGTATGTATTAGTAATCTCATAAAAGATGGTAAGCTTAGTTCATGGATTTGAATTTTGATAGATGGCTGTTTGGATATACTGAAACATTGGAAGATCAAAACACCATCCTCTGCAGGGCAGGTTCTGCAACAAAGAGAAGCTAAAAGTTCTGTTTGCACTCGTTCATGCACCGCATGTGGGGCCCATCTGATGAATGGAGAGGCTGGTTTTGGGTCACTATATAGTGGGGTGGGGGACCACATGATAAGTGGTTTGGATCTGGAATACTCGCAACTGTGATGATATTTGCTAGCTCATGGTGCGTTTGGTAGGACCGCATATCATGATATTTCGCACCAAATTAAGCTGATTTAATCAGAAAATATCATGATATTTCTATACCGCACGGAATTATAGAAATCCATTCCTTATTCTAGCAAAAAAGAAAAACTCTGTTAGGACTCGGTTCGTGCATTTGTGGCCTATCTATGACCAATCCAATTAGTGGAATGGCTGGTTCTGGATCACCATATAGTGGGGCCCACATTATAAGCGTCTTGGATCTGGAATTCTTGCAAGCGTGATGAAGTTTGCTAGCTTAGGGTGCGTATGGTGGCACCAAATATCAAGAAATTTCATGATATTTTGCACTGAATTAGACTGATCAATCATGAAATATCATGATATTTTGTGCAACCAAACAAGCCCTTAGTTCCTTTGTTTGGTGGTTATCTGTTTTCATAAACACACCAATATTAGATATCCGTACCTTATTCCTAAAATTTTTTTTTAAAAAAAAAGAAAAAAAAAAAAACTGTTTGGACACGTTCTTGCATTTGTGCCCACGTTTAGCCCATCCTATGAGTGGAAAGGATGGTTTTGGGCCCACTGCATAGTGGGGCCTTCATGATAAGCGGCTCGGATCTGGAACTCGTGCAATTGGTTTGCATCAAGAACACGTCATGTTATAGAATGTATACCTTATTCTACAGCAACTGAAGCAAAAAAAAACTCTGTTAGGACTCACCGTGCATTTGCGGCCACACATGTGGCCCATCTGATGAGTGGAAATGCTGGTTTGTAGGTCACTATGTGGTGGGGCCTGCATGATCTGGAACTTGCACGATTGCAACGAAGTTTGCATGAACGCAACATGTTATAGAATGTATACTATATTCTACAACAACAGAAGCAAAAAACTCTGTTCAAACTATGGCGGGGGCTGCATGATAAGCGGCTCGGAACTATAGAAATTTATAACTTATTCTTCCGGAAAAAAAGAAGAAAAAAAGCTGTCTTGACTCGTGCATTTGGAGTTTGACGCAGGGAGGGACGTGACAAAGTCGATCTTCAGCGGATATTTACTCCAGATCCGCACAAAGGTGTAAAAGTAGAAATAATTTCTAATAAATTTAAAATAACTTGATTGATTAATAAAAATGAAATTACAAACCTTTAATGATGAGTTCTAAGTTAAGATGGAGTTTTAGACTCAACTAAAACGCCCTAAAAACGTGACTTACTATAAATTGGCTAAAAATAGTAAGTGTCACCATGTGATTCTTCTAACTTTTTTAAGACCAATACGACTTCTACAACTCAAAGGATTAAAAGTTATTCTCCAACTAAAACTTAGTCTCTACAGTAAAAACAAAAATAAATGGGCTTTGGACCATTGATACGATGGAATCTCCCAGGATCAGGTGTAGCGGGATTGGTTGGCTTAAGTAGGTTCTCCTATCCAAAATTATAATATGTATAAAAACTCATCCCGACTTGCAAGATATGACTGATTTAAGGTTCAGACAGTCCAGATTGTTTCCGCCTCTAATCCGGCCTTTTCTTGTCCATCTTTGCTAGGAAAGTGTCTGCGACCCGAGTTGCATGTATGGCCCATCCAATGAGTGGCAAGGCTTGTTTTAGGGTCACTATATATTGGGGCCCACATGATAAGTGGCTTGGATCTGGAATCCATGCAATTGCAACGAAGCTCGCTAGCTTTGTTACTTGTTTGGTGGTTATCTGTTGCCATAAACACACCCTGTTTTAGAAATTCAGACCTTATACTCCAACAAACAGAAGCTAGAAACTCTGTTCAGGCTTGTTTGTGCATTACCGGTCACAAGTGTGGCCCATCTGATGAGTAGAACGAAATTCGAATTTTGGGGTCACTAGATAACGTGGCCCACATCATAAACGGATCAGATATGGAATTGGTGCAATCCTTATGAAGGTTTGGTAACTCAGTTCCTATGTTTGATGGTTCTGTTTGCATAAACACACCATGTGATAGAGAAATATACCTTAATCTACAACAACAGAAACAAAAACTGTTCTGTCCAGTCCGTCCTATTAAATGATGACAACTGGTTGTGATCATTCATTTACAAGCCACCGATCAGATGGCTAGGATCGTCTAATGGAGGAGATGTTACAAAATTGATATGGTCCACCTGGATGAACAAAAGGGTAACCCAAATATGGGAACTCCTGAAAACTTGACGAATAGATGAAACAATGAGCAAATGCAGAGCAAGATCAGCAATGTGGCCCACCTGATGAGGGAACCAGCCCGATCTTTTGGGTGAGGGCATGCTCATGGCCGGACCCACCTGATGAATGACCTAGATTCCATTGGCATGTGCTAGATAAATCTCTCTCTCTCTCTCTCTCTCTCTCACATGTAGAGCGGGTCGCGGACAGTTTTATGGCCAAGATGGATCAGAAAAGGCCTGATCGGAAGAGGAGGTGATCCGGACCATCAGAACTTAAAACGGATCGTATCTCGCAAACCAGAATAAGCTATCGGACGTATCATATATGATTTTGGGGTAAGACAAGCTACTTTAGCCACCCAACCACGCCGGGCTGCCCATGCCGAATTTGCAAAATACCATTCATCTGCAGTAGAATTCTTGTTTTAATTTCGTTTTTATTAGTTATAGTAAATTTTAGTTTAATTATAACTCTTTATCCGTTGGGCTTTAGGAGTTGCGCCCAACATAAAAAGTGCTTTGAATATATAGTTAGGAGAACATTGATCATGGTTCAGCTAAATAGGACACTTACTATTTTTGGCTGAAAACCATCTGCACTAGTAGTTTAATTTTGAAACTCAGTATCCCTATTTAAAGGGGTGTAAAATTTATTTATTTATCTATTAATTTACGAATTTTCTAGAATATTATTTCAATTTTCTTGCTTTTTTGCTCGTGGATTCAAGAAATCTCTATGAGGAGAGAAGATTCGTGGATTTGAAGTAGTTATCCTTGAGGAAGACGGTGATAGACCTCATCACGCTCATCCCTGCGTCACTCTCTCTCTAGGGGTTGGACAATCTTTCATCTCATCATAGCCCTTGATTTGCAAATTGGAAATCAACAATCCATTCATTCCTCTCTGAACTTTCCAACAATGCTTGTTCAAAATTACTCAATGCTACTTCATTAATGAGTATATAATCGTCCACAAACTAAGAACAAGCTAAATAAATGGATACAATATCTCAAATACCAACAACCAAACCCCTGGCAATCACTAGTGAGTGGTCCTTTAATTCTTTTTTTTATTAATTATTTTTTAACAAATTCAAGTTTAAACGAAGATTTAGATGATAAATGGGAAGAAGTCTGAATATCATATGTCGGCTCTGTGGAGGTACCATATTGTGTGTAGACCCTCAGATCTTGAGGGCCCACTCTTCCGCACGGACTTTCAATCATCACTGTCCATTTCCAATAACCTCATGCAGCATTGCCTCAGTGGCGCCCTGGCGTGAGCTGCTTGCATTCAGTGACACTGTCGAAGTATCATAAATCATGAAGCTGCCTGTATCATCAGATGGCAAACCAGTTAAGTAGCTGGGCTTCGATGAGACGGTGCCCACTTCAATGTCTCCCAACAGCATGTTCACCACCCGTGACATGGATGGGCGTAGCGTTGGCAATGCCTGGATGCATAGAAGAGCAATGCCGATCATCCGAGACACTTCTCCTTCGTTGAATTCTGATAGTGTTGGATCCACCAGTTCCAATGCGCGGTCGTTTTCATGGAGATACCAAGCCTACAAGGTCATAGAACAGATCCAATTTAATAATAATAATAATAATAACAATAATAAAACAAGAAGAAGAAGATGAAGAAAAGAAATGAGATGTGGGCCATATGTGTGTATGCCCCACCATCTAGAATATAGATGATCTGGCCCAAAAATCAAGCTGGACAGCCTATCAGGTGGGCCAAACTTGCATGCTGATCGAATACAGCCTGCTGGTCATTTTCTTTTTAACTGCCCATTTTTATCTTTTTAAGTACATGGGTGGCCTACCTGATGAGTGGACAGACCACATTTTCAGGCCAGGGAAGTTCGTGAAGAGGTCACCATGATGAATGGTGTGAATATTGCATAGGCACCGTCATGTTGGCATGGAAATACAATTTTGTGCTTCTCACAATCCGTAGCACTACGACGATCCATTATGAAATTGGACAGTTCTCAAACAATCCGATTGGAAGTTCTTCCAATCGTTGTTTCTGAATCAGTTGTAACCAAATCAAGGTTGCTCATCACCCAAATGAGGCCGGAGAAGAGTGCCATGAGACTAGGGAAAGCAATGAGAGTGTTCTTCCTGACTGTGCTTTAATCCCTTTTATCCACCATCCTAATGGTCTCAGATCAGCAACTCTCTCCTAAGGTGAAATGGTTCCCTCATTGGGGAAACAATCCTAACCATTTTACAAAATTAGTAACGGTAATAATTATATTAATACAAAATCAAACTGATTTTAGAAGCTTGATTAACAAGCCTATGTGGGGATTACTGGAATATCCACCATGAAGGGGAGCATGGCCATTGATCCAACACCCCCAACAGAGAAATTTTCATCATTTCAATAGCTAAGTTGGGAATGCTTGAGTACCACTCTCCACCTTGAAAGGCTATTGTTTAACTTAGTAGAATTTGTTAATGGATCACTAATTGTTACTTCTAATTTTCAAGATTTCAGTATTTTAATCATATAAGTTTGTGCAACAAATATTTCAAGAGCCCCACATCAGTAGTTGAGAATGTATGTAATGCTGGGGCATTTTCACATCAGGCTCGAGTGGGGGTAGCTTGTGGGATACGGGGACACACTCGGGGTGGGCGGCCTATGTAAGGTGCGTGGCTCGTGTGAGGCGATACCCATATGATTTGGGGCCCACGAGGGGATTCGGCCGAGGTCCTAACCCATGAGATATGGGGCCTAGGCTATGAGATAAATGGATTAATTCGCCATGCTCCATCAGTTCCAAGCTTTTAGAATAAGTGGTTAATTGTCCTGCATCAAATTGATATAAGAGTGGGAGGTCTCTTGTTCGAGATTCCTCACTAGGGGTGATTAATCTCTTGGATATTTGTTTGGGCCAGAACATCCGAATTCAACTAAAATGCATGTCACTAAAGTTAGCTAAGTTTAAGCTCTTAAATAAGTATTTTCTTTTGGCTCATTTTTCTAACTATCAAAGAATTTCGGATTCTCAAGTGACGTAGTAAGAAAATATAAATGCCATACCCATTCAAGGAGATACAACTTCTCCGGATCCACGTCCTGGTATGTGTTTGGCCTTCCACTTACAATCTCCATAGCAACAACTCCAAATGCAAATACATCAGCCTTCTCTGTCAGATGTCCACGCATGGCGTACTCTGGTGCAAGGTAGCCGCTTCGAGAATATAAAGATTGCAGTTTCAGGTATATATACTCCAATATAAACCAACATTGCGTAATAAGAAACAAAGGCCACGTTTGGATGCAGAATAGAATTGAATTATGATAATTCAATTCAATGAAGTGAAAATTGTTCTACATCGAATTGAATTGTTGCAGTTTAGTTCAATTGAGCACCCAATCGCACCCTTGAGAATATCATATTAACTGTTTGAGGGACTTCTACAGAAACGAACATCGCGTAATAAGAAAGGCTGTGTTTGGATGCTCAATTGACTTGCATTGCAATAATTCAAATCAAGGTGGAATTTACCAAACAGTAAAAGCCTACCCCATTCATAATGACAAACCAACCCCAACATCGAAAATATGAAATGGAACGACTTCCGCCTTGGTCTTTCACTCTACATTGAGTTGGGTACTTGAAATTTAGTTCAATCAAGCATCCAAACGTGCCCTTAAGAAAGGAAGGCTAATGGGAAGTGTCATCAATGCTTACATTGTCCCTGCGACGCCTGTACTGATGTGGGTCATCTTGTCATCATAGAGCTTAGCCAAACCAAAATCTGATATCTTTGGATTGAGATATGCATCGAGCAGAATATTACTGGCTTTGACATCCCTGTGATTCTGTGAACAATGCGAGGCCTGGATTCCTCGTGAAGGTAAGCGAGACCTCTTGCTGTCCCCAAGCATATCTCGAAGCGGGTATGCCAATCCAGATGCAATTTACTCTCCTGCAAGGAAATGACAGCCATTAGCATTGAAATATAGTACAATCAAGCTCTCCTACATCTACCTGTTACAGTAGGATTTTGAATTGTACTCTGCGTCCCATGCGCCACTGCTGGCATGTGGGTGTGAGGTCCAGACCGTTCCTTCAGTGGGCCCATCATGTATATTTGGTGGCCAGAAACCAAGCCAGTCTAATCATCAGGTGGGCCACAATCCTGTCATGGTTCACCTCATGACAGGATATTTGGGCCATGGTACATACATGGCGGGGACCATGCCATATGAACAACATGGATCTTGCTAACATGGAGCACATTGGCACATCCCATGCAGCCTTCTAGACCATCTATATAGTCAACAAACTCTTCATTGATCCCCTATCTCAAAAATCAAACAACTTCATAAAACTCTAATCCATTGCTCACTTTTAAAAGATCAAGAAAATTTTAAGATCGACTGTCCAAAACAAAATTTATATAAGATCATATTATTTAAAACAGATGAAAACTGCAATCAACTGATCCATGAGAGTGGCCTATCACTAGGTCAGTTCATATTCTTCAAATTGATTGAATGCACTCTTCAGATTTTTTCACTGACAAAATGGTACAAGGCTGCATTTGGATGGCCTATTTGGTTGCCACTTTAAACTATTGAAAATAACCAAATTCCCAATCCCCCTGTAAAAATGCTAATGGCCTGTTTGGTTGCAACTTAAAAATGAGTTCATCTCATTTAGGGGGCGTTTGGATCGTAAGCTACTAAATTAGATAATTAAGCTACTTATTCCACAAGTAGCTTATCTTAGTTTCTACTTATTAAGAAGATAAGTATGTTTGGTAAACAACGTACTTATCAACTTCTCCTCTCTTTTGTCTCTCCTGATGCCTCTCTTCAGAAACTAATGAAAAGTAGAAAAAGAAAAGAAAAGAAAAGAAAAAAAAAAACTGAAGTGATTAAGTACTTTTAAGTAAAAAGTTACTTATAACCAATCATAAACCAAACTTACTTATCTGAATTAATTAGTCAGTTATCTACTGCTGTAAGTAGAGAAAGTAGCTTATTTGGTGGTATCCAAACGGGTGCTTAGTTAACAGTGATTATGTATTAGAGATTTTGGTGAGGATTAAAAAAATCTCTTGATAACCCATAATTCATACAGAGAACTGCTCCAGTGCTCTCTAAGCATTTTTAAGTTATAGTGCTCTTAGTTGCATCTATTCACTTGGATTGTCTAATCAGTCGATCTGAACTGTCCATTTAAGTTTGGAAAAAAAAATTGATGGGGTTACAATGCAAAAATATCACTTATTGCATAGTCCAGTATATAACTTCATTAAGAAGGGAGAGGACAGTAACGTACCAAAGAGAGCTTGATCGAGGCTCTTGTTTTCCAGATACTTGTAAACAAGTAGCCGATGTGCTCCCTCGATGCAGAATCCGTGCAACTTCACAAGGTTTCGTTGTTGGACGGCAGATATAGCAGCAATCTCCGCTACAAACTGACTCTTTCCTTGGTGAGATGTTACTGAGAGTTGTTTCACAGCCACTATCCGCCCATCTAGCAATGTGCCCTGTAGTGCAAATCAGATCAATTGGTTTTCCTTTACAAGCATTTTTCATTTGGGAATTGTAGTAGTAGAAAAGTGTATGACAATTTCCATACACATACTCAACCTAAGGAATTGAATGATTTGGATGTGATGCAAACCATGGATCTGAAGTGCAGTATTAAAGATGGTTGATGACCTAAATATCTCTCAAATTTGAAGATCCCAACCATTTGATCATTGTCTTTTGTTCCATTGAATGTGAACAATTGCTGGGTTTTTTTTTTCCTTTACCATTTTTTCATAGGTTGGTTGCCTTTTTTTTTTTTTTTTTCCGTAGATTACCTATCAAAGGTTTGTGATTGTTCCGTCAGGGAGTGGGCTTCCCTCATCCGCAGCTGGGCCCCACATGCATGCAATCACCATACTGAGGCTCTGGACCATTTAAATCTTCTGATCATTGTAGTTTACATAGAATAAAAACAAACTAACCTTAAAAACGGGGCCAAATCCACCCTGACCCAGCTTATTTGCAGGATTGAAGTCTTCAGTGGCGGTCTTCAGTTCTGTGTAACGGAAAGTGTTTGGTCTAGGACCCATTCTTAAAAACTCTGCAAATGCACATAAAAATGTAGGTTGCATTCATACATTCACTTCAATCCAATACATGGACTTAGAAACATTTATAGTACTATTAGCAGTTGAAGTTACATTTATTTTGATTGCTCATTGGATTTGAATATATCTATTTTAGTAATCATAAGAAAAATTCAAGGAAATAAAAATATACCCAGTTGAAAAAAATTAAACCAAATGAATGGGATCGGCACATTTAGGGGGTGTTAATTTGGATGTGCTATCAAATCGAATTGCAATCGTGCATCTAATAAAGTGGAAAGCATCATATTTGAGTTTCCTTAACATTCATATTGAGGATCTGGGGTTTGAATCGCTATCTCCTCTTGATCAGATGGAACACTTGCAATTCAGTTGACTTGTGCATTCAAACACATAATTAGGCCACATTTGGATTTTCCCATTTACCAAAGATATTTGATAGGCTAGCACCAAAGCTTGTGGTTTGGAAAAACCTCCAACTGTGATTTGGTGGTACATCCAAATGCACCTTTAATTTACTCTTGAACTGTACTATGTGACTTGAACATTTCTGAAATTTCATTTTTGTATCTTTTAGTTATTTATGAACTTCAGAGTTACCTTCATCTTCATCAACACTCAGCCTTTTACTCCTCTTCCAAATAAAAACTACAAATATAATGCTTAGAACTCCAGCAGAAACCGAAATTCCAACAACCAAAGCAGTCTTGTTCTTCTTTCGTGAAGTCCCAACAGTCGGTTCGAAATCTGGACAAGAACTCAATACAGTTAGTCAATGTTGAACTTTCAGATATATATGCTAGAATATACTTTTAGAGGAATGCTAAAAGTGGACTTGCATGTGGTGATCAGGACTGTTGATTTGGTGAACCATCACATGGATGGACCAAAGATAGGATTATTGTAGCCATCCAATTAGTAGTGGTCAAATCACTAATTCACTATGACTTATAAGCCATACATTGAAACTTTTGAAAAAGAGCGACTCAGCGGCATGAGAATATTAGAAAATTGGTTTGGTTTTATTTCAGGGAGATCTACTGCTGAGGCTAATCGCCTACTTAGACAATTGATGGAGAAATAGAGGGAGTGGAAAGATCTCCACAAGCTCTTTATTGACTTAGAGAAAGTTTATGATGGGATCCCTAGAGAATTAATTGTGTAGGTGCTAGGAAAAAAATAAATTTCAAAAAGGATGTATTGATATGATTAAGGATATGCACGAATGAGCAGTAATAACTGTGAGGACCAGTAGTGGAGAGACAAGTCAATTCTCTATTGCTATAGGCTTGCAACAAGGGTTGGCATAAAACTTCTATCTCTTCGCATTTTTATGGACAAGTTAATGAGACATTTGTAGGAAGAGATCCCTATGTATGTTTTATGCCAATGACATAGTCTCAATTGACAAGCTGAGGAAGGGTGTAAACACAAAGCTAGATTTATGGATGTGAAATTATTGAGTAGTCTCCCTTTGAATGGTGAATCCTCTAAAGAATACCTTGGAAATCATAGGGAATTTACTTGTCAATGTATTCAAATTCATTCAATCTTTTAGTTCCCTACTTCACCTCAATAGTTATGCTATGATGTCCCTTGAAACATTTATGTAGTGGATAGACTTCCGTAACCATGCCATAGTTGTTTACTTGACCAGAATCTCTTTTTAAAATAAATGGAGTGGCTAATTCCATGAAAGAAGTCTTGTTAATGAGGTAAAACTGGCAATTTCTATTTATTTGTTATAGAATCGGCCAAGAGGTGCTTAAGAATTTACAAAGCATATATGGAGTACAATTTTAGTAACAAGAGGAGTGAGAATAAAGAACTAGTTAAGATTGTTGAGCAAGAAGTTTTCCAAAAACGACCTCTTTTAATACTTGAATAGTGGAGAGAATGAAAAGGATGTTGCCCATAGAATTTAAGCAGGGTGGAAGAAATGGAGATGTGCCTCTAGAGATTTATGCGATTATTGTGTACTACTCAAATGGCCAAAAGATTTTTTTTATAGGATAACCATAAGACCAACCATGCTTTACGAGACACGTTCATAGGATAAATGTGGCTAAAATGAGGACGTTGAGATGTATAAGTGGCAAGACAAGGGAAGATAAAATTAAAAATAAATGCATTAGGTGGAATTAAGGAGTGATAGCAATAGGCACTAGGATGAGGGAAAGTAGACTTATATATGTGGCAAGGAATGATAGAATTAGAAATAAAAGCATTTGGTGGGATTTAGGAGTGATAGCAATAGGTAATTAGATAAGGAAAAATAGACTTAGTTTGGTCATGTGCAATGAAGATTAAAAAAATAAAAAAAATAAAATACTGTGCTTATAAGGAGCAGGTACATGTTGAAGGCTCTAAAAAGGCAAGGGAAAAACCAAAAGAATGTGGGTTGAGGTGGTAAGAATAGACATTAACCTATGGTCTAACTGATTTTATGGCATTTGATGGAGTGGAATGGAGGAAAAGGAATAATGAACCCAGCCCCAATTAGTTGGGACAAGGCTTAGATGATTATGATGATTTTTGGCCAATGGTCCATCCACGCAACTACCACCCGATCAACCAGTTGAAATTACCATCCATGATTGCTACATATACAGTTGGGATTACACTACATAGAATTTCTATGAAGAGCATTGAACAATAACAGCATTTCTCTTAGTCCTATTATAGAATAAAACTCCAATCACAAATTCTTTTAATCTTACTGGGAGTAACACGGATGGCCGATATGGTGGGTCCATACGTTCCCGGGGAAGGTATACAGCAAGTCCCCTTTCCAGCCCAACGGAGATGAATTTCAAGAACGCTTTCCGATACCATAACCCATCGTTCCTTCTCAATGCCACTGAAGGAAACACCTGCTTCCTTTTTTATATCGAAATCTTTCCATTCCAATTGGCCCTGCAACATTAACTTGGCTTCAAAACTAATAGAAATCGTTGTCATACGTTCCCGGTATGCCAGAATATTGGTGGATGTCATCTTCGCAGGACTGTGCCCTCTTGGAAGTGGCGTCCCTGGTATGCCAGAATATTGACCCTCATGGGCAGAGGAAATGTGGTTATTCAGCTCATCAAGAGAGAGGGCAATGGCCCTGCAGATGGCCTTGCGTGTGACAGTCCTCTATCTTAGTGAGTTGGACCCCCCGGATCTAGTTCGGGGTAGATGTTTCTTAGACAAAGCAGGCCTTGGTGCCATAAGAAGGGTCCAGAAAGGTCCCTAGTTCTTGTTTGGGTTATTTACCTTGTTTAGGGGTCGCCCTGGCGGGCCCCTGCTGATGATAGGTTCCCCTGAAATTTAGAGGTTCCCGAAATGTGTGCAGTCTGGATGCCATATATGAAAGTTACTCTTCTTAAAAATAAATAAATAAATAAATCCATTCCATTAAAAAAAAAAAAAATCGCTGTCATAAGGAATTCAAATTAAAAAAAAACAAATGGTAATTCGTTATGTTGGGACTCTTTTCAAGTAGATGGAATTTAAGAAAACATCAGCCATTTTCAAATTGAATAATGCTCATTGGAAATTGCAGTCTGTATACCTTGATCAATGTATAATGCATGGAAAAAGAAAATAAAAAGCTAGTCCATGATTAGAATAATCAAAGAGTTTTGCTTAGATCACATGATCTAAGACAGACAGGAATTGTTTGTGCCCCTTGCCCACATGAATTTTTTTTTTTTAATAGATGTGTATTAATCAGAAAAATCTGGACTTCAAATCCCCATGTGGCACACCCCACTTTTGAGTTTTGGATCTGCCTCATTTTTAAGCTCATGTCTTAACATGAGACATGAGCTTGAGAAACTGATGGACGGAGTGGATTTCACACAGGGACTTCGACGTAGACCCAAATAGCTTCTGCCTCTAAGAACTTGTAGGTGGGGGCACAGGCAAAATTCGCTTCCATCTGAGACATACACCAAGTGGGCCCTACGACCTAGATGACCTAGCCCATTATGCCAGTCCACACTCATCAGGCAGGCTGCACGTTTATGTCGAACGTGCAGTACTGCTGCCAATTTTCAGAAACAAAGCAATTATTTCACTCTTCAAAAATGTCTGGCCT
The DNA here is from genome assembly GCA_030180095.1 of Magnolia changhungtana. Classification (NCBI taxonomy): domain Eukaryota; kingdom Viridiplantae; phylum Streptophyta; class Magnoliopsida; order Magnoliales; family Magnoliaceae; genus Magnolia; species Magnolia changhungtana. Next base: position 182,804 of record JASAUF010000073.1, on the reverse strand, counting down.
TACAAATTTTGGCCATATGATCTACACATTCGGTCTCACGTGATGGACGCATGGAATGTCCTACACATGTGAGGCTGGCAAGTGTTTGCACGTAGAAGCCCCTGTGGGTCTATCAAACAGATGAGATTTGAGTTGAAAAAAGAAAAAGATCTTTCAAAGTCGAGAAAATGTACTAATACACATCCCTGAAGATAAATATCGAAAATGCGTTTTCCAACACTTTCCCAAGTTTGTGAATCTGGAAATTCCGTCTCTGCAAATTTCAGATTTACGGTGTAGTTCCCGTTTTCGAGCCCCAGACCATAATATCTCAGCGATCCTGGTGATAGCTTGCGTATTGGAACAGCCCTGAGTCGATTGTATTCGGAAATTCTTCTTGAGTGTACCTGTAATATCTGGTGTTGCTGCCTTCACTAAACCTTCCAACATTGCTGACGGCCCACTTCTCAGTGCTGGCCACCTTATAGGATACTGGGCCCAGAGGATCATTGTCGCCCTCATACTCTGTATTGTTAATTTTCATCGAGGGTCCACCGCACCAGATCGCGAATGAAGAATCTGTAGATCAATGGAACAGTGAGACAATGATCAGTGTATATATAGCATATTTGATGGATTGTTCATATGCAGTGGTGCGGCGATCTTTGGGTCATGATCAGATGGTGGGGCTCATTGCCTCATCGCATGATCATCATTAGATCATGATCTGCGGCACTCTTTTCAATGAACATGGAAGATCCAATACAGAAAATGAAACATGGATCTCATTAAACTGAAACTTAATATGATTACATAAACTAGCATTGATGGTCTAACATGGACCCTATAATAGGTGGGCCATAACCGAATGACAACACCATTTAGATTATCCTAATCATTTGATCAGAAAGATGCTTTAATAAAAATGCCCTCCATTTGAGCAACTAGGATCATCAAACTGGAGTTATTTTGAGGCCATTGCCATCTATAGTGAGTAATAGATGATGATCTATGTGGTGGGTACAACATGATACATGGCTTGGATGTCATACACATTGCATGTAGAGGTGCAACAAACATCTGATTACTTTCAAGTGTTATATCATAATTATAGTTAAACCACATACATCCAAAGAAACAATAAGAACAGGAAGCTCTCCCACATTTTATAGGACAGTGATCTCCTGCCGCGGGTCCCACCGTATCGTGTAGATGTTGCAAATGTGGATGAGATCTAAACCATTCGGTCAGCTGTTGCGGTAGTCAATGGGGCATAGACCCAAACAACACATTGATTGGATGATATAAAAAAACTAACTTTTTTTTGGGAAACATGATGAACAAATATGGATGGAAAATGGAAAACGCCAACGCACCCAAGGGCATAGGAACACTGCCCCATTTTATTTTTATGTATATATATAGAGAAAATAAGAAGAAGAAGATTATCCATTGATAGAAATGGAAAGAATGGCTTACAGATTGGAGGATTCCGATGGCATGGAAAGCTTCGCTGAAGACAATTTAAGCTTAAAGGCAAACCACTGAATGCACAAGAAAAATGGCTGTTAAATAATGGCCATTATATGATGGAACGACAACCATTGATTTGGTTGTTTTGACTCATTTAAAATGCAACATGAATAAAATCAATGTAGGAAAAGGCAGTATTCAGGTGGCCACGTATATAATGCTGTGAACGAATGCTTTTATCGTTTTGACTCTTTAAAAAAAAAAAAAAAACAATCCAACATTTTTTGTTTTGACTCATTTAAAAAATGACACTGATAAGCACCTGCTGTTAGAACTATCGAATACAAAATTATTAGCCACCAAGTTCCTGCACACAAGTAGCAGTGTCAGTATTGTCAAAAATGTTGAAAGAGAAGTGCTCTTATGATGCACATGAAAATGTATGTCCTAATCAGGATCGTTGCGCAAATGGGCCACGCACCAAAATTACAGTAATTGGGCTGCTCTGACTATCCAACTGTTTTGCATTTTTTCCTACCAAGTGCCTTTTGAGTGATCATCTCTTTTGAGACCACAATCCAGTCACCTTATCTTTCTGGGGGCCTACCAAATCATCCATCCTGATTGGTTTACACACATTTCAAATGTACGCTAGAGATGGTTTCGAATATTTTGGACATCAAAACATTGAAACTATGTTTATATCATGATAAGAAAGAAAGAGGATTCTATCCTAGCCCTGGAAATTGCACACAGTCAGCATTTAGCAGTGTAAAATATGGTTTTATAAGTACAAAAAATGGTGGTGAAAGGAGGAAGGTTCGTGCTTCCTCAGACGTACAAGTTTAAGCCTTCTTCTGTAAGCCAAGATGGAAAGCTTCCTGATAATTGATTGTATGATAAATCTCTGCAAATTATAGAAAAGAATATCAAAGATTATCCAAACATTGAATGTCAGATAGCATTTATCCGATAAACAGGCACTAAGTTATATGATTGTGATCATTAAAATAGCTATCTTGGGCATACAAAACACTATCTCTATTGTTGAAGAACAATGGAAATTTAGGGCCTGTAATGACTGTCTGTAGAGGAAACTATTCTGATTTTGGTTGCCAAAAGTTAGTTGAAGTGGGAGAGAAGTTTGATTGTGCTTGGTGGCTTGAGCTGTTGTTCACTGTCATCTGCAGTTATGGAAGTAGGATATATCTGTTGGTTGTATTGCATTAAAATAAATTTAAAAAAGAAGAAGAAGAAGAAAAGAGAGTAGCCTGTTGGCGTTCGAAATTCAAATGGTTTCTCTGTGAAAACGATGGAATCTTCACGATTGAGTCATTTACATAAATCAATGGCAGAGATAGCACAGAAATGTGATTACATGTTATGTTTAAGGTTGCATTTCAGTGAATTACTGAGTACAATTCCAGTTATTAGTTCAATAGAAAGGAAATAACCAAATTATAGTAACCTTCAAATTCAGTGTTAGAAAGAAATAAATGGTCTGTATTTTATTTTTGGTGCTTCCTAATTATAAATTTCCCCAAATTTCTCTTCTCCAGTAACACGTTAAAAGGTCTCAAGTTGAAGTTATGATGTAATTTCAATATGGGTTTTTGCCAAAAACTAGTCCATCATGGATACTATAGAATGTAAGGGGTGTTTGGGGCTCCACGGGATTAACTGTTCGTCACTAGTTAGGTTTTGGTGGGGGTGCACCCAATCGGCACCCCATCCCACCATGTGGCTCACCATGATGTATGTGTTTTATCCACTTTATCCATCCATTTTTCTAGCTCGTTTTAGGGTATGAGCACAAAAATGACACGGATCCAAAGTTCAAGTGAACCACGTCACCTAAAATAGTTGGAATTGAAGGTCGACCATTGAAAGTTCTTAGGGCCATCGTGATATGCCATTTGCCATCCAACCTGTTCACAAGGTCACACCGACCTGAATGAAGGGAAAATATAAATATAAACTCGATCCAATTTTTTTCTTTTGTGATACTAATGAAGTTTTCAATGATGGGCATTCAATCTCCACTGTTTTCCATGCCTTGTTCACTCGAGCTTTAAATTAGCTTCTTTTTTTTCTTTTTCTGTTTTTTTGCTCATGCCGTAAAATGATTTGGCAAAAGGGATGGACTGGGTGGATAAAACACATGCATCACGGTCAGCAGTTTGGGCGACATCTGTCACAGCAATGGACACACATTAGCTACTGACAGAGTCAGTAGCGATCTCATGACTGAAGTGATCTCACCAAGTTCTGTAGGCCCTACCATGATGTATGTGTTCTACCCACACTCTCTATCCATTTGGAGAGACCCAGAATGAGGCAGATCAGCTCAAGTGGACCCACCACAAAAACAATATGGATTAATCGCCTACCATTAAAAATTTACTGGGGCCGTAGAAATTTTCCATCAGTTCAGATATTTGTGTTTTCTCTTATTCCATGTATGTGTTAACTTATGAATAGGTTAGAGCTCAAATAAACATTATAGGATCTTAGTAAGGTTTCAACAGTCGGCATCATTATCCTCACTATTTTCTGTAGGGTTCCACTTGACCTCTGGTTCTGTTTCATTCTTTGGTTTACGCTTTAAAATGATTTCTCCAAAATGGATGGGCAATGTCGAAACAACACATACATCATGTTGTGGCTTGCAGAAATTAGTTATATCACTTGAGTAGCGAGTCGGAGTAGCTAATCTGAGTCCCATGCGGATACCCCTGTGGGTGGCCGGTGGTCTGAAAAATGAGGCTTGTGATTCACATGTGCCACACTAAACCAAAGGAGACAATTGTGAGAGAGACGATCATTGTCGATTTTTATTTTCTTATTTTAATGTGGCACAATTAGATGCCACGAAAATATTTAGGCTAAGAGCCTAAAACTCAAGGTCAAGTGAACCATACCAAAGTAAACAGTTTGAAAGGTGGGCATCACCTTTTACACTCTTTCCATATCGTATGGTCCACCAGAATCACAAATAAGGATGAGTTTTGATCTCTGGGACTAAAAATGGATCATGCACATGGAGCCAACCCTCTGCTGTCACAAAACCTCTTTCCAAGTGGAGTGGGCTAGATTTGGTTGTAACGTGTCTCCGATGGGGCTGTCAACAGGCTGGGCCTGGGGTAGGTCTCGGCTGGGATTTTGAACTGCTTTGAGGTGGGCCGTTGGGCTAGGCCAATTCAAAATTCTAATTTTTCAGCCTCGAGACTGGCCCATTCACACCCCTAGTCTCGTATGTAAGAGGATGGATGCAAATGGATGTGTAAAGATGTATTTTACCCTCATCCAAAGAATAGCAAGCATGATCTGTTGAATATATCATTTAAAGGCATTTTAGCCTAAAATTAATATTTGAAAGGAATTTTCTAATAAAAAACCCTAATTAATAATCATTTACAAAATTCATTATAAAATTTACAAGCTAATGAAAATAAGGAAACCCATTTGGGTTTTTTAATCAGCAGCAGATGAGTTCCTTATTGATTCGACTTGACACAGGAACCTAATCGAGCTGAGCTGAGTTGATTCAATGAGTTTTTTTTAAAGCTATGATCGCCTACGTTGGACATCCCTAGTCCGTTTCTGATACTAGGACCCATGCTAAAGTTGATCATGAAAATTGGCTTGGATGGGTGGCTCACAGGATCCAGTGGTCCAAATGATATAGGACTTTTGCAAAAGCCAAAGATCTATGAACGATGCACGTCTATTGGTCTACTTTATCAATACGGAAGCATAAATGACTTATCACCCTTCTGATTATAAGATTAAGATGGCCTTAGATTAGGATCGATAATTTGGATTGTACAAGGATGGATCAAATGGACAAAATCAATGATATATTATTTCTACATTTTTTCTCTAAAACTCTCCAAACTACAAAATATCATTTATGAGGGATCCCATCCCTATTTATAGAGAAGGGTCATGAAGTTTCGATGAGGTTGAAAGTTATCTAATCTCGTTCGATCTCACATTATCCCAATATCAAGTTCGAATTCGAATTTAAACCTTTGAATTTGAAATTCAACTTTAAATTATGAAGAGAAATTTAAAAAGGATGAAAGGAGTAAAACTTGCGTGGGACTTATCCACTAATGATTGCCCACAAGTGGGCCCCATGGGCTTATGTCCAATATCTCTTACCCGATCATGTTATGGGATGGGCACAATATACATTGTCCATCTAACTTGATCTCATAAAAATAAAAACAAAAAATTATGATAAAAAGAATCAGAGGTATGGGATCCACTGAAATACTATTATTTTCTCAAAAGTTTTTAAATACCAAGTGATTACTTTAAAATAAAAAATAAAAAATAAAAAATAAAAAATAAAGAAAAAACACTAAGTGATTACTTAACTAGTACTCAATAACATAAGAATTTCAATGCTTGTCCTAGTCCGCATGATTAGATCAGACAGAGTTAACTCCCGATCTAGAGTACTCAGCCAACTACGCACTTATCGAACTTATCAAATTATTTTGAAGACTTAATTTTTCGTAAACATCAATTTGAATTCTTTTAAAATAATAGTATATAATATATATACTTCTTAAAAAATATTATTTGTAAAATTTTGTATTTAAAAAAATTTAAAAAAAAAACAAAAAAAAAACTCGAAACTATTGGTGGATATTCTTTAAGTACGTATTAAAAATTTTAGAAACTTGATCTAGCTGTTGTGAAATTTTCCCCACGTAGATATACAATTTAGAATCAATTAAGCTACTTTCCGATCATTACTGAGTCTGACCAATCAAGCACCTTTCATCACTGTACACTAAAGTATTAAAACTCAATCTCATATTCTTGAACACACAAGGAGTTTAGCTAAGGACATGAGAAGTTACCTACGAAACTAGCTACTCGCACATTGCAATAATTAGATCAAATCAAATGAATTTATAGGTAGAAGGTTCCTACACGTGGCTACAATCCACGCTGTAAAGTAGACAACCCTATACATATGTCAAGTGTACAATACACGTCATCTCATATGAGGTATGACTCATCTCATAACCTCATGACTGGACTCTTATCGAGGTCATAACATTGATCTCATGAAGAGTAATGAAGTGATCATGTAATTAGTCTCATCTTCAATCTTTTAAGACTAAAGGCAGATACGATTCACTTGTATCCTCATCATCTATTCTTCACGATAGAGTGACGTTCATACCTCAACATATGAACATCACCCTGATTGAACCTCTCTTGTACATTTAAGGGTTGGTTAACTCGTGTGAGTGGGTGACGGCTTTGAGGACAAAGGTAGAAATCCAACATGATCTCAAGAAAATTAATGATAATCTATATATCTAGTCAATATAAGTGCTCAATACTGGATAAAAAGAATGTATTATTCATTAATAAAGGATAATGAGTACATGATACAATCAAACCACTTAAGTTCTTCTCGATCCCATCTGCCTAATGTGAACCTAGAATAACTCTCTAGTTATAGGTTTCATCATGGGATCATCCAATATCTCTTTGGTAGGAATGTAGCTCAATGAGTCTTTTTTACCTCTCACTTGATCATTGAGATAATGATACTTGATCTCAATGTACTTAGACTTCAATGGTGTATGGGGACTTTTGCCAAGTTAATGCATAAACACCCCACCTTGGGCCAATAAGCTTAATTAAACAGAAACCCCAATCCATATCATTAACCCTGATCCATAACCGTAATACAAAACCTAATCCATACCTTTAACCCTAATCCAAACCCCGATCGATACCTAAAACCCCAGTCCAAATCCTAAACACAGTCCAAACCCTAATCCAAACCTAAAGAAACCCTAAAACCCAATTAACCTAAAGTAACTCGACGGAACCCTAAACTTGGTCTTAAACCTAAAACTCTAGGAAAAATCTAGCCTATGGAATCAACCTAATGAGTTAACTTATAGAGTCAACTCACCTAGTCAGCCCACATAGCCTATCTAGTCAACTCACCTTGTCAAACCAAGCTCATAACCCATTTTTGGCCCAAGCCCATTCTAAAGCCTAATTCGAAAAAAGGGAAGACAATAAGGAAGCTTCAGAGAGCCAGAGTTGTCCATGTGTACAGGAGGAACCAACCTCTGAAGCTGAAGCAAAGGAAAAAAGACGAGCGGCACCCAGGTTGTCACTCACCACGTGACACTGGCCATACTTCGGCTAACTGCTCACTCGTATGTTGTTGTCCTCCCTACCTATTTTATGCATGTACAAAATTGAAAAATTACTCTGATACCACTCACTTGAGCCAAAATTATACATCATGTCATCCAAACCAACAAATGAGATCTTTCCATATGGCAATATAAAATCCCAACCATCTAAACCCCTTTTAACCTCAAGCTTTATAGGAACTATAGAAAATTGGACTGGAGGGCTATAAATCCCCCCTTTCCTTCACATTTCAAGCATCCAAGATTCATCCACCCTTATTTCTAAGCCTTTTCACACACTCCTTAAGCCCTTAGTCCAACAAATTTATCCCTCCACAATGGAGAGGAAAGAGTGAGGAAGAGAGCCTAACCCAAGTCCAGCGCTAACACTAGCCTCTTAAGCTAACCTAAGTTAAATCCAAGCCACTCGATACGATTCTTGCGACACTATTATTCATCCAACTGTCTTCAATCAGGCTTCATTTCGCCCATAACATATACATAGCATAACATTCATCCCATCATTCAACACACTTTGCACCAAATTAGCTCGGAAGTATGCTATCAGGTTTTTTATTCTAATTGGATCCTACCCAACAGAAAACCTGCTAATTACTTCACATTTTGTCACAAGCATTACATACATTTATATAAGAAAATTGAATCTTAACCATCATGAACAATCAAGATCCTTTGAATTAGAGACCGTGCATCTATACGAGCAGAGTGGGTGCCTAACACCTTCCCTCTGTAACTGTTGTTGTGCAGCACGCCAACAACGCAGTGAGCCTAGATCCAATCTCAGGCCTCACCCATAAACGATAAACAGGAAGAAATATAAAACTAGAAGTGGATCAAAGCAATCCAAAACAAACCACAAGATAAGATATACGTGGAAAAACTCCAAACTAGGGTAAAAAAACCACGGATGCAAACTTCCACTATGAAGAACAAAGATTATAAGGCAATATACTAACCTCTTCTTTGGAAGAACATAGAAAACCCTTTGCCCACACCTTAGAATTATTTTTCCAATATTCCAATACACCTAGAAAAGGCCTAGGAACACCTATATATAGTTTAGGCAATTCCCCTTTCTGCATCCCGGTTGCGAAAGGACTTGCGACACGAAATTCGTGCAAAATTGCAGAACGAATCTAAGTAACTACAACCGGTCGAGCACCTCGGGATAAAAAACCTATGCTTGCTGGACTTTGAGTCGAACCGGTCCACGACCGGTCGAGCCGGACCCTACGACCAGTCGAGCATGGCTCACGACTGGTCGAAGGTGGTCCCAAATGTGTATCCACATCTTAACAATCTCCCACTTAGAGACACATCGCCATAAACCTTCGTCTTCTTCATCCAAAGTGCGCCACCTCCCCATCTTCAAGCCTAAAGACCAATCAAAGTTGAACAGAGCTTCAGCTTCTCCCGTGTAACCGCTTTGGTCAACATATCCGCAGGATTCTCACTTGTATGAATCTTCTCCAGAGCAATCGATCCATCTTCTAGTAACGAACGTATGAAGTGATATCTGGTGGCGATATGCTTGGTCCTCGAATGAAAGGCTGAATTCTTAGCCAAGTATATTGCACTCTGATTGTCACTGTACAGCTTGCAATCTGCTTGCTTCTTACCCAACTCTTCCATGAAACCTTGCATCCATACCATCTCCTTGCACGCTTCTGTAGCCGCAACATATTCTGCCTCTGTCGTACTAATAGATATTATCTTCTGTAACTGAGAGATCCAACTGACTGCAGCACTACTTAGAGTAAAGACATAACTCCGTAGTGCTTCTTCTGCCGTCGATGTCTCCTGCCAAATCAATCCATGTAGCCTTGTAGCTTGATTTTCGATCCACCATAGCACAACTCTACATCCTTAGTACCTACCAAGTATCTAAGGATCCACTTCACAGCTTCCCAATGTTCCTTCCCAGGGTTGTTCATGAACCTGCTAACAACTCCCACTGCTTGAGCAATATCTGGCCTCGTGCTCACCATAGCATACATGAGACTCCCAATACCTGACGCGTATGAGACTTTAGCCATGTAGTCCCGTTCCTCCTGCGTCTTTGCACCTTGCTCCTTAGATAGCTTGAAGTGGTTGGCTAATGGAGTGCAAACTGGCTTAGCACCTCTCATATTGAATCGATCAAATACCTTAGCTATGTACTCTGCCTGTGACAAAACTAGTTTCTTATTTTCCCTGTCACGCTTTATCCTCATGTCTAGGATTTGTTTTGCAGCTCCCAAATCCTTCTTGGCAAATTCTCTAGACAGTTGTATTTTGAGATCTGAGATGTCCTTCATGCTTGAACCGGCCATAAGCATATCATCAACATACAGAAGAAGGATGATGTACGACGTATCAAACTTCTTCGAATAACAACAGTGGTCAGCATGATATCTCCTATAACCATTTTCCGACATGAAACTATCGAACTTCTTGTACCACTGCCTCGGGGCTGTTTCAGGCCATATAGACTCTTCTTCAGTCTGCACACCTTGTTCTCCTTTCCTAGTGCCACATATCCTGTCGGCTGATGCATATATATCTCTTCTTCAAGGTCCCCATGAAGAAAAGTTGTCTTAACATCTAGCTGCTCTAAATGTAAGTCCTCTGTAGCCACTATACTCAAGACCATGCGAATCGTAGACATTTTCACCACAGGTGAAAATATTTCAGTAAAATCAATACTTGCCTTTTATTGAAACCCTTTTACAACCAATCTGCCTCAGACTGCTTTTGAACCATCGCATTCTCCTTCACCAGTAAACCCACTTGTTATGAGGAACTTTATTACCCTTGGGTAGAGTGACTAGCTCCCATGTATGATTAAACTCAAGAGAGTCTATCTCATCATCCATGGCCTGCTCCCACTTAACCCGTGTATCTGTCTGCAATGCCTCTTCAAAATACTCTGGTTCATCATTATCTGTCATCAGTAGATAATGTAAGGAGGGTGAGTATCGGACCGTGGGTCTCCTCTCTCGAGTAGACCTCCTCACAACCGGTGTTTGTGGCTCTGCCTTATAATGTTCCTGTGCATGATCATCCTGTGGTGCTGTAACACCCGTGTCCGATAACTCTTCCATCTCTACGAATTCTTTCTCCTCGGCCTTATTTTCCTGCGCACTGTCCTTATACATCACTTTTTCATTGAAGACTACGTCCTTACTTCTGATGATTTTCCTATTTTCTGCATCCCAAAACCTGTAGCCAAAATCATGCTGCCCGTAGCCTATAAACATGCACCTCCTGGATTTCGCATCCAGCTTATTTCTGTGATTTGCATCAATGTAAACATATGAAGTGCAACTGAACACTTTGAGATGTGTAAGGTTCACTTCTTTTCCAGTCCATGCTTCTTTTGGTAGCCCACTATCCAATGGTGCTGAGGGACTTCTATTGATGAGATATGCGGCAGTATTCACAGCATCTACCCAAAAGGTCTTGGGCAACCCTGCATGTAACCTCATGCTCCTAGCGCGCTCGAGGATGGTCCTGTTAATGGCCTCAGCCATACCATTCTGCTGTGGTGTCCCTGGAATCATTTTCTGATATTTGATTCCATTTGCTGTACAATACTCCTCAAACCTCTTATCACAATACTCTCCCCCATTTCAGATCTGAGACACTTTACTGTTTTACCTGTCTCATTTTCTACCATAACTTTCCACTTCTTAAAAACATCAAATACATCAGATTTATGCTTTAAGAAATGGACCCACAGTTTTCTACTAGCATCATCAATAAAAGTAACAAATTAACGTGAGCCACCAGGAGATGATACCTGTGCCGGTCCCCACACATCAGTGTGTACAAGCTCCAACAGATGCATCTTTAGAGCGCCTCCCGTCTTCTTGAAGCTTACCCTCTTCTTCTTGTCATACACGCAATCCTCGCAGAATTCTAAGTTAATAGACTTCAGCCCTGGTAACTTCCCTTTTGACAATAGCACTTTCATCCATTTCTCACTCATATGTCCCAACCTCTGATGCCATAACTGCCCATTCACTCTAGTTGATGTGACTGCGAGTAAAGTACCTTCCTTCTTACATCGAGATATCACTAAGGCACCTTTTGTGATCTTCCAGGAAATACTGGTGAATGTGGTCACATAACCGGTATCGGCCAACTGCCCCACTGAGATCAAGTTACGTTTCAAACTTGGTACATGTCTGACATCCTTCAATTTCAAAGACGTTCTGTCTTTCTAATTTATATGAACGTCCTCCTTTCTAACAATATTACACGGCTCATCATCACCCAAGTAGACTCTCCCAAAGTCACCTAACACATAATCACGCAGAACTTCCTTACACGAAGTGACATGAAATGAAGCACCCGAGTCTATAACCCAAGACTCATTCCTCGCATCAAGAGATAAGATCAACGCCTCTGTGTTGCTCTCCTCGGACAGATTCATAGAATCATTCCCGCCTTGAGAGCTTCCTTCTTGTTTCTTGAGCGCCCTGCAATCACGTTTCATGTGCCCTTTCTTGTCGCAATGCCAACACCCGTCTTTATTTTTCGGTCCCTTGGACTTCTTCCTCGACTTAGAATGCCCGTGTTTATTGCCTCATTTGTTTAATGATCTTCCTCTTCCTTCAACGTTTAGAGCATTCCCTAAATCCCCTGAAACTCCTAATGCCTTCCTTCTAGATTCTTCGCTGAGAATTAGACCGGCCACATCATCAAATTTCAGTTTTGTCGACCATGAAGAATTGCTCACAGCAATTACCAAACCATCCCAACTGTCTGACAAACTGGATAAGATCAATAACGCCCTGACCTCATCCTCAAAAACAATGTCAACGGATTCCAACTGGCTCATGACTGTATTGAACTCGTTTAAATGTTCAGCCACGCTCTCACCATCTACATCTTCATGTTGAATAGCTGTTTCATAAGATGAACCTTGTTAGATACAGAGGGTTTTTCATACATGGTGGTTAGGGCTTCCATTAATTCTTTTATAGTTTTCACCTTGGATATATTGAAGGCGACGCTCTTAGATAAAGAGAGTCGGATCGTTCCTAAAGCCTTCCTATCCAGTAAAAACCATTCATCATCTGTCATCTTTTCTGGTTTCTTCTCTTTTCCTCCAAGAGGAAATAGAGGTCCTTCTGATAGAGATAATCCTCCATCTGCATCTTCCAGAAGGTAAAGTTTGAACCATCAAACTTTTCAATTCTAGTTTTTCCTTCTTCTGCCATCGTTCCCAATAGAATTAAACTAATAGATCTGATACCAGTTGTTGCGCAGCACACCAACAGCGTAGTGAGCCTAGATCCAATCTCAGGCCTCACCCACAAACGATAAACAGGAATAAATATAAAACTAGAAGTAGATCAAAGCAATCTAAAATAAACTACAAGAAAAGATATACGTGGAACAACCCCAAACTAGGGTAAAAAATCATGGATGCAAACTTCCACTATGAAGAACAAAGATTACAAGGCAATATACTAACCTCTCCCTTGGAAGAACATAGAAAACCCTTTGCCCACACCTTAGAATTATTTCTCCAATATTCCAATACACCTAGAAAAGCCCTAGGAACACCTATATATAGTTTAGGCAACTCCCCTTTCCGCATCCCAGTTGCGAAAGGACTTGCGACACGAAATCTGCGCAAAATCGCAAAACGAATCTGCATAACTACGACCGGTCGAGCGACCCCTATGACCGATCATGAATGGGCCACGACCGGTCGAGCACCTCGGGATCAAAAACCAATGCTTGCTCGACTTTGAGTCAAACTGGTCCACGACCGGTCGAGCCGGACCTTACGACCAGTCGAGCATGGCTTACGATTAGTCGAAGGCGGTCCCAGATGTGTCTCCACATCTTAACAACCGCGATCCCTCACTTAGAATCTTTAATCGCAGAACCAAAGAGTCATCTTGGGGTAGAAAATCTTTAAATCCTTACCCTAACATTTCTATAAGGTCTAGCCAAATGTAAAAGTGAAGAAATTAGCTAGTGGCGACTCTGGTCAAACATTATCAATCAATCACCAATGCAAAATCCCTCGAAAGAGCCAACCCATGGAGCAAAACGGCCCTTGCGTCAAATCCGTCTCGAGATCCCAGCATCCACAGAATGGCGATTCCGATGGGGATGCCTAGCCATACTAGTTGAGACCTAACTCGAAAAATAGGATATTTTCAGTCCCCGAGGGTCAGTGGTTCTCAAGCACTTGCATTTACATATGCATCAATTCCAAATAAAAATAAAAATAAAAAATCTAAAATCCAAACTCATTGCACCTTTACAAGTCATGCACTCCCAGAAAAACATTTCCTTTCATTGTATTATTCAAACCAGGTCATAGACTGCCATGGCCAAACATGAGGAAGAAGTCAAACCCTTTCACACACTCAATCTCATGGAAGCTTAGCCTACACAACCACAATAAGTAGAAGTCACGCCAATCATACAAGAATTGGTGCAAGGAGTCCAAGCAAAGCAAGAGATGTTCTTGCAATTCATACAAGCACAAGTCATTGCAGCCAACAACCTAGCTGGTCCATCTCAACAATAAGCAGGTTCAAAGTTCTTTCCAGCTTTCAGTTCGAACCAGGCGCAACCATCAGAATTTGCATAGGATTATCAGCACCAGTCAGCACAACACTCGACTAAAAGGCATTTTTTAATACCCTCCCGCAACTGGCAGTCAATCTCAAAACAATCCCACAACCAGGATTCTCAGTCAATTTCCAGCCAACCTTAGACCCGGGGTTTCAGACCAATTCTCAACAGATCCTGCAACCAAGATCCCTAATCAATTTCCAGCACATCCTACAATCGATATCTAATTTCAAGTAGTAATGGCTTCCTAGACCGGAAGCCCAATACCAACACTAGCGAATGCCCATAATGAGAGTCAATGTCAAGTCCTCTACAACTAGCAAGCAGTAGCGAATACCCAGCAAGGGGGTCACTTTCTAGCTTCTCAGTCTCCCCCAAAAAAGAGTGTCTTTCAATTACAACAATTTTTCATAGCTAAGAATACAATTACCTTACAACAAGCTCCCCCTAACGGGAGCCATATAGTCAAAGAAATTGACTACTATGCTAAAAAGGTAAAACGAGCTCAACCGTGAGAGATGTCGGTTTATCAAACAAGCCGAACAGAAATAGAGGAGTTGCAGAAGTATCCCCAAGCCATACATAACCAATGTTAAGGGTCAAATATTGCATATTGGACCCCACTTTTGACTTGGTTTTATAAACATGATAATGCTTAATGTTCTATTTTAATCATGTTTGTGTTGCAAGGTGAATTTAAGAGCTTGGATTGGAAAGGATGTTAAAAGCTTGGATTTAACACTCAAGAATCACCACAGCCAAGAATGGATCTGATGACCCAAGAATGAAGAATACACATACCAAAGATTCAAGAAAATTAAGTCAAGAATGAAGAAAATCAGAGTTTTGAAGCGAATTTGCGTAATCCTTGACCAGTCCTGCATAGGCTCGACCAGTCCTGAGCTCTGCTCGACCGGTCGAAGATGCTCTACTCGAACTCCAGTGTGTAAAACTTCTAATTCCTCGTGTTGCTCAACCAGTCGAAGGAGACCCTCGACTAGTCGAGGATGTCCCACGAGCGGTCGAGGATGGCCCATGACTAGTCGAGCATTACACAAAACTTGCGCGGACTGCATAAATTTGAGGCGGTTTCCAGAAATTTCCACTCGGTACGAAAGGTTAAGGCCAAAAACTATAAATAGGGGTCCCTAGGGCATCCCTAAGCATCATCTAGGGTTTGAGGAGTGGAGCAAAAGCGTGGAGAAGCCATCGCCAAGAGTTTTTCTTCCCTTTCCTTGGTTGTTTTTATGCTTTTCCTAAGAGATTCTAGTTCAATCATGTCTATGGTTGACTAAACCTCTTAGCTAGGGCTAAGAGGTGAAGCTTGTAGCATGATGGGATGTTTTTATTGCTTTGATTCAAGTTTATATTAAACTCTCCTTGATTCTAGTTTGATTATAAGGAATACTTTCAGTTTTTAATGGTTTGTTGTGACTTAAATTACAATTGATCTGCGATAGCTTTGAGTATGTTCTTTTTATGTATTGAGATTGTGAAATTATGAAATCCTGTTGTTCACAATCGTCTCATGGGCATGGTTGGGTGATGGAATCACTTCCGGTTCTCATACCTCTCATCCATTGAGAACCAGATCAAAGGAAGTTAAGATTTGATTTTACTGAAATATCTTCCAATTGGATAGGATGGGACTCCGATTCCAATCGTGTGACTTAAATCAAGCATAGATCTCCCTGATCTCTACAAGTGCATCCTTGGAAACCCTAGTTTCCCAACTTTGAATTTCTTAAGTTTTTCATTAAATTTCTCACAATTACTCTCTATACTTCCAGATTTAAATTTTCATCTTCTTCTAGTTCTAGTTGCTTTCAGAAAACACATGAGATTAGTCCCTGTGGATTCGACCTCGGTCTCGTTAAGATTATTACTGCATTGCGACCCTACAATTGGGGTTGTGAACAAGTTTTTGGTGTTGTTGCCGGGGACTAACATCTGCATTTTTCTGAGATTAGCTAGTTTTAGAATTAGGTTAAGATTAAGGTTTTTCTATTTTTATGATTAGGGTTTATTTTTTATTTTTAGAAACTTTCTAATTCTAGGATTTTTTTTTTTTAGAAACTTAGTTTCTAATTCTAGGTTTAGAAACTTGTTTTTTTTTTTTTATATAAAAAATTTTAGAATTTAATTTATTTATTTTTTTAGAAACTTTCTATTTCTGTTCTTAGAAACTTTCTTTTTTAGAAACTAGTTTACTTTCCTAATTTATTTTTAGAATTTTTGTTTTTAGAAACTGACTTGTTTTATTTTGTTTTGCAGGATTTTAATTAGGAATTTCTAATTTGGTAACTTCTTTCCAATTCTCCCTCTTTCTATTTCTAGATTTCCTTTCTCACTTTTAGGTTTAAGTTAGAGTCTAAAATTGAGGGCCGAGAGTGTTTCATGCCCAAGTGGGTCCGTGATAACACTCGACGTCTTTTGAGTAAAAGAGGATTGGTTGTGGGGTTATTTATCCATCACAGGATTAGACACCACTCGAGATCCTCAGAGTTAATTGAGGTTATGATTGCAAATCAACCGGTCAATTAACCTCAACTTAGGGTTGAGGAAGTCCAGGATGAGAATAAGGAGCATTAAGTGCCCCCACCTCGTACTTTATGAGATTATTTACAACCGGCGGGGGTGAGCACGCCCTCATGCATGGTTTTTCTAGAAAATATGGGACACAGATATTAAGCCAGGGGTGATCCAACTCCTTCCAAAATTTCATGGACTTGAATCTAAAAGTCCATATTTACACTTGAAAGAGTTTGATGAGATCATAGTCACTTTATATTTTCCAAATGTGTCTGAGGACACGGTCGGACTGAAACTCTTTCCCTTTTCTTTGAAAGAGAAAGCTAAGACGTGGTTACATTCACTACGTCTCAGATCTATTGGCATATGGAATGATATGATAAGGGAGTTTATAAAGAAATTTTTTTCACATCATAAAACGAACACCTTTAGAAAGTCAATCATGAACTTCCTCCAAAAAGAGGATGAAACATTCCTCCAATGTTGGGAGCGGTTCAAGGATCTTGTTAGTTCATGCCCACAACGTGGTTTTGAAACGTGGTACATTACACACTTTTTCTATGATAGACTGACATCTTCCACGAGCCAATTGGTTGAGACAATGTGCAATGGGGAATTCATGAATAAAAATGTTGATGATGTGTGGGACTACTTGGATAGACTTGCTGAAAACGCACAATCATGGGACACTTACCCAAAATCAAGCACCACTTTTAGGCCCACTTAATGAAAGAGGGGTGGATTATACCTTCTGAAGGAGGAGGATGATATTAATGCTAAAGTGTCTAATCTCATAAGGAAATTCAAGGCCGTGGAACTAAAGAAGGATAAGGTTAAAGAAACTGTTTGCGGTATTTATACTTGCAACGTTCACACAACTGAAAATTGTCCAACAATACCTGCCTTTCAAGAGGAGTTGAATAAGTAATCCAATGCCGTGAATAATTACCAAAGACCTTTCAATGGACCTACCTCCAATACATACAATCCTAATTGGAGAAATCATCCAAATTTTAGTTGGAGGAATGGACAAACTGCTACCCCTCAAGGTTTCTTTAATCAAATTCCAAATCAAGGGAAACCTCAAGAGGATCCGGTTCTAAAATATATTCACGAGCAAGAGCTACTAAATCGAAATTCGGCATAAGCATTCCAAGATATCAGATCAACATTGGGAACGCTCGCGTCATCTATTCAAAGGATAGACTCGCACTTAACAATTGGGGGAAAGGGGATACTTCCAGCTTAATATTTTTCCAATCCAAAACCATAATATGAAGTTAGCGAGCCGAGCTCTTTAAATCCGATGGAGCAAGCTAAATCTATCACCACTCTTAGGAGTGGGAAGACCATTGACAAAACTATTCCGGTTAGGCTTAAAAAGCCTAAGGACCCAGAAGAGGACAACGATGATAGACCTAGCACTGTTCCACAAGAATTAGAACTGAAACTTCAAAGCAAGTCGATTGCCCCATTCCCCCAACGGTTGGTTGCACC
Source organism: Magnolia changhungtana (assembly GCA_030180095.1). Classification (NCBI taxonomy): domain Eukaryota; kingdom Viridiplantae; phylum Streptophyta; class Magnoliopsida; order Magnoliales; family Magnoliaceae; genus Magnolia; species Magnolia changhungtana. Next base: position 164,532 of record JASAUF010000073.1, on the reverse strand, counting down.
AAAATCACACTCTAACTTTTACGACATTCTAGAGGTGTTGAAACAAGTAAAGGTCAATATTCCTTTACTAGAGGCAATGAAACAAATACCATCATATGCCAAAATTTTGAAAGACTTATGTATGACCAAAAGACGGTAAAATATTCACAAGAAAATCTTTTTAACTAAAAAAGTGAGTGCCATCCTAAAGCAAGATATGTCACAGAAAATCAAAGATCCCCGTAACCCAACCGTCGCTTGTGTAATTGAGAATTACCGCATTGAGCACGCACTTCTTGATTTAGGAGCGAGCGTAAATCTGATTCCTTACTCGGTCTACAAAAAGCAAGGTTTGGGTGAATTAAAACTCACCTTAACCACATTACAACTTGCTGATCTCTTAGTTCATGTACCGAGATAGGTAATTGAGGATGTGTTGGTTCAGGTTGATAGATTCTACTACCCGATAGATTTTATCGTCCTGGATACGCAACCCATCACTAATATGAGCACTCAAATTCCTGTCATTCTTGGTCGCCCATTCCTTGCCACTTCAAACACAATTATTAATTGCATGGATGGAGTCATGAGTATGTCTTTTGGAAATATGACATTGGAGTTAAACATCTTTTTCAATACAGGCAAACGGTCAGAGGATGATGACGATTTCCACGACATTAACATGATTGACTCTTTCGTGAAAGATAGAACACTCTTGACCTTATCCTCTAACCCTCTATAGACGTGCCTGGCCCACTCCCATGATTTAGATGATGATATGATTAGGGAGACAGGTGCAATGCTTGATGATGTGCAGGTACTTAAAGTTAGCCGGTGGAGGCCACAATTTGAAGAATTGCCCCAAACTGATGTAGTGTCTCTACCGTCTAACCTCAAGGCACCGAAGCTTGACCTAAAACATTTGCCCTCTATTTTGAAATATGTCTATTTAGGTCAAGATGAGACATACCCGGTGGTGATTTCTTCTGACCTTAAGCAAGAACAAGAGAGTATGCTTGTCACTACTCTCATTGAGCATAAGGGAGCCCTTGGATGGTCAATTGCGAACCTCAAGGGAATTGACCCTTCGATTTGTACTCACCGTATTTATCTTGAGGATAATGCAAAGACCTCTCTGCAATCACAACGTAGACTAAATCCAAACATGAAGGAAGTGGTTAAGGCTGAGGTTCTTAAACTATTGGATGTGGGTATCATATACCCGATATTCGATAGTCAATGGGTGAGTCCAACTCAGGTGGTTCCCAAGAAGTGTGGAATCACCATCGTAGCCAATGCCAACAATGAACTCATGCCAACCAGAGTTACTACTGGTTGGAGAATGTGCATTGACTACAAGAAATTGAATACCATCACGAGGAAGGACCACTTTCCTTTGCCCTTCATTAATCAAATTTTAAAAAGGCTAGCTGGTCATTCCTATTACTGTTTCTTTGATGGATATTCGGGCTACAACCAGATAGAGGTAGCCCCTGAAGATCAAGAAAAGAACACGTTCACATGTCCTTTTGGCACCTTTGCTTACCAAAGGATGACATTCGGACTGTGTAATGCCCTTGCCACTTTTCAGCGATGTATGATAAGTATTTTTTCTGACATGGTGGGGCGATATCTAAAGGTCTTCATGGACAACTTCTCTGTCTTTGGTCCATCTTTTAGTGATTGCTTCGAGAATCTTAAATGTGTGCTGAAAAGATGTGAAGAAAAGAATTTGGTACTCAATTGGCAGAAGTGTCATTTCATGGTTCATAACGGAATTGTCCTTGGACAAACCATCTCGTCTAAAGGAATTGAGGTAGATAAAGAGAAAATTGATCTTATCTCTAACCTACCTCCACCCAAGAACATACGAGATGTGCGATCCTTCTTAGGACACACTGGTTTTTACAAGAGATTCACAAAGGACTTTAGTCACCTCTTTTGTCCTTTGTGTAATCTACTTCAAAAGGATGCACCATTCGAGTGGACTAAGCCATGCCAGGAAGCTTTTACTAAGCTCAAGGGCATGTTAACCACTACACCTATCATGCAGCAGTTCTCACACCTCTCATCCATTAAGAACTAGGTCAAAGGAAGTTCAGATTTGATTTTACTGAGATATCTTTCAATTGGATAGGATGGGACTCCGATTCCAATCGTGTGACTTGAATCAAGCATAGATCTCCCTGATCTCTACAAGTGGATCCTTGGAAACCCTAGTTTCCCACCTTTGAATTTCTTAAGTTTTTCATTAAATTTCTCACAATTACTCTCTATACTTCCAGATGTAGGTTTTCATCTTCTTCTTATTCTAGTTGCTTTCAGAAAACACACAAGATTAGTCCTTGTGGATTCGACCTCGGTCTCACCGAGATTATTACTGTATCGCGGCCATACACTTGGGGTTGTGAACAACCAACTTCAGCGATAATAAGGGGTTGACCTCCCCTCGACAAATTTCAGGGATGTATGTCCCTTCCCAGATGCCCAAGTACCTCAAAGCTTTGAGGGTCCTAATTAGTTCAGGAGAGACGATGGCAATGATTGTCCTACAACCCATTTTAAGGTTTTCTGTGGAGAGTTGAACGTTGTGGCAGGGAATAACAGAGCCCCCATCCGCCTATTCCAAAAATCTTTGAAGGGTGATGTTCTCGATTGGTATACATTATTGGATTGTCACCATATTAGGACTTGGGAACAACTTTCCCAGGACTTCGTCGATCAATTCACATACAATCTCAACATAGCACCAAGGAGGGTAGATTTGACAACCATAATGAGTAAAAGCGACGAGACATTATCAACCTATGTCGGTCGTTGGCAAGCTATGGGCGCCCGAATGTGAACCCCCATGGACGAGGAGGAGAAGATCTCTATGATCGTCCACTCAGCAAAACCAAGTATTTTAGGGTACTTGATCTCGTACCCATATGCAAACTTCAGCCAACTCATCCACGCTGGAGAGTAAATCTAGGTCGGAATAAGGGATGGAATAATTTCCCCCTAGCCGCATCAAACCACTATAGAAAAATGGAGCAAGCACAAAGGCAAACCCTCGAGATATGAGAATGGAAATGGTTCAATTCAACATCCGAAAGAAGTCAACAACATCATCGCCATTGCTCAAGGCAGTCAGTACGCTCCCCAACAGGCGCACCAGTAGCATCATCAGTACCAACCTCAGCAGCACCAACAATTATATCAACCCCATCCACCTCAGCAAATTTTATAACCACCACCGCAGCCACAATCGTAGTAGCAACAACAATTTAAGGGTAATGTACAATACCCTTATCAAAATCGGCAAATCATGAGGGAACCTGGGAAGTTCACCCCACTCACACAAACTTAAAGCCAGATCATGGCTACATTGGTGTAGAAGTAACTTTCGTCTCCTCTACAACCTAGGCCACCTCCGTATCCTCTGCCATGCAAGTATAATTAGCACAAGTATTAAGCATACCACTGGGGTCAGGGTCACAACACAAACCGATACTTCTCACTAAGGCATGCAATCCAAGATTTGATCGACAGTAGGAAGATTGTGATCTCGACTCTTGGAACAATCCTTGCAGCTACACCCACTAACATCTTTCAAAATCCTCTGCCATAACATCAAGCGGGCCCCAACACATCAAGTGGCCTTGCCATCAATTTCCTAGAGGTGGAGAGCATCGATCTCTTCTTCTCCCATATTATAACAAATACACCTTTGGTCTTACTAGGTCACCGCAAGCCCCACCTCTAAAGCCTAAGCTGGTAATTCTCCAAGGGAGACATGACCGTTATCTCCCCGCCCCAACTCCCAACAACAATGAGCCATGGGAGCCTGTCGTGCTGGAGGGCACACCCTCCCATTATGAGCCGGTCATCCTTCAAGGGACATTCCCAGCACTTGAACCAGTAATCCTGGAAGGTGCCTTCTTTCCTCACCCGTCAACATTCCCACCAATCAGACAAAGCATTATACTGGAAGAACCAGTGATCTTAGAAGAACTTCTATCAGCATATGAGCCAGTTGTCCTGCAAGGGGCAGCCGAAGCATGAGCTAGCAGTATCCCCAGAACCTTTCCTCTCATGCCGCATCAACTAGCTCACAAAAGGAGTCTCACATGAGAGCAGTAAGAGGCCATGCGAGAATGCTTCATTGGGCCGATAGTCATCCCATGCGGACCTCCATCATCAAGGGCAACCATCACAGAAGCACATAATCACCATGACAGGATGACCCTGCTAGAGTCCAAAACCTTAGTAGCATCTTCCAAAGCACTAATGGTCATAGAGGGGCGAGAACCTCCTTCCTACAAGCTAGTGTCGTGGCATTACCTGGAATTCAATAAGGTGGTGAACATAAACCCTAATGGGCGGTGCGTTTAAGGAGATGGGACAAACTGAAGTGACCCGAAAGACGCTCTGACTGGTCTGGGCAACAAAGGAGAGGCATCATATGATGTAGCGGTAGAACTAACACAATCCCAACTCAAATATATGTATAGGAATTACTCTGCACATCACGCATGTACAAAGAATTGTACACCAAAACTCAAGAGTGGCCTGCATATCGCCTCAAATACTCCACCCAAGATGATCACACTCATGATCGAACTTCTCGCGCCTCGGACCATCACTTTTACTAATGATGAGCTGCCTCCTAAAGGTTGAAATAACAGAAGATCATTAAACATAGCCTTGCGCTATAATGACCTACAGATCCCACTGGTCCTCCCCGACAATGGCTTAAGCATGACCATGTTCCCTCTTCGAACCATTGTACACCTGAAAATTGAGCTATCTTCCTTCCAGCCAAGTAATATAAGAGTTAGATCCTTCGATAACTCTCGTTGGACTATAGAAGGTGAGATATACATCGAAGTACAAATTGGCCCCAATGTTTCCGTCATCACTTAACAGGTCATAGATACCGTCATCTTGTTCAACATACTTTTAGGAAGGCCATGGCTTCACAAGGTTAGAGTAGTCCCATGCACCCTCCATTAGAGGGTAAAGTACATCCTGGATAATAGGGTGATTTTCATTCTGACTAAACCATATGTCATCATCTATGAAACTTATTGACATTTAACACTGAAAAAGACATCACCTACCATAGTTTTGAGTTCGAGACTGTGAATTTAATCGTCAATCCTTCACCGATGAATGCTAAGTATGTCTTCTTGCCTGTAGAATGCCAAAGTCTCAAATACCATGCGGAGAACCATTATAAAACAAGGGCGGTAGAGACAACATACAACCAATGAAAGTGGGGGTTAGGATACTAGCCTGCTTTTAAAAAGAAATGGAGGAAAAGAAGATTTCGATGCATGCCCATCCAATTTATCAAACCAGGAATGCCTTGCAAGGAGTTAGGACAAGGAGGACCAGCCATGCTAAGGAAAGGCCTCCCATTATTTCTAAGTGGAGTATCATGGCCGCCCATTCGATGGGAGACCATCCTCGGACTAGTGGGAAGAGAACCGCCGACAGAAGAAGAAGAAGAAGAAGAAGAAGAAGAAGAAGAAGAAGAAGAAGTGCCTAACCAGGGGCAAGACCGGGTACAAGATCTAAAGGACTATGGGGATGTCATAATACCTCTCCTCACGGCATTACCAATCAGCTAGAGGCAAGACCTGCCCAATCAGTCAACCAAGGGCATATCCTACCTACCACATCTCCAATCAATCAAGGGGATAACCTCCCCATCTTAGTCACATTCAACTAGAGGCACAACCTACCCATTCCAGCTAGTCAAGGGGACTATATCCCCATCTCAGTCATAATCAACCAGGGGCATAGCCTGCCCACATCAATTAATTAAGAAGACAACCTCCCCATCTCACCTACAGTCAACCAAGGGCATGACCTCCCCACTGCCACTAGCCAGGGGCATGATTTGCTTACTCAGCATTCCAGCTAGGGATGCAATGCACCCACATTAGCAGCCCACTGCCAAGGGCAACGATACCATACATCCAGCCATAAGAAAAAGGAGTCCATCCATTGGACCATGACAAGGAAATGGTCAGTCCTAGATTTGTTCGATATCCAAGTGCCACAACTAGTCGAGGAGTTAGAAGAACTCTAAAGTGTGGTAAGTGACCCAGGAGGGATAGAGTACAAATCTGACCATAATCTTAACCCCAACCAGGTGAAGGTAATGGTCATCGATCCAGTCCATGATCCTTCACCCATCCCATCAACTTCAATCGAAAGGGTTGGGGGTCTTAGTTGGACTTCAGACACCCTAACAATTGAATCATCCAATGAGCCATCTAAGGGCATCGGTCCCAAAATAAATGCCAATTTAAGTAGCAATTGGCATCCAAAGCCAAGTCAACCTCATTCATGATTTGCAACGACGACCTGTTCTAGATCCCTTGGAGCTAAAAAGTCAAAAAAAATAATAAATAAATAAATAATCCAAAAACATCAAATATTTCAACTTTACAAAACACCAAAACATCAATGAATCTTTCAAAATCTGCATGCAATAATCTGCCTAGTTTGTCTGTGGAGCCACATGAATTCGAGGTCGATACATATGATTTCAACATCGAGTTAGACTTTAAACTCATGGCTCTGGATGTAGTCCAGGATGGGGAAGATAATGACACGACTTTTGAGCTAGATGATCTCCTTAAAAAGTTCGAAACTAAGGCGAATGTTGTGGTAGACGACTTCGAGATTATAAACTTGGGGAATCCTGAAGTTCCTTAAGAAGTGTGCATCGGGAAATCGTTATCTCTAGAATACAGGCACAAGATGGTAGACTTCCTGACTCTGAGGTTGTCCAACTTCGCGTTCCCATATGAAGACATGCCTGGACTCGATAAAGAACTTATAGTGCATCACTTGCTAACTAAGCCTAAAATAAATCCATTTAAACAGAAGCTGAGAAGAATGATGCCAGGATGGGCTCTAAAGGTCCGAGAAGAAGTCATCAAATAATATAATGCAGGATTTTTTATAATCTCCAAATAACCTAAATGGCTCGCCAACATTGTGCTTGTACCAAAGAAGGATGGCAAGGTTTGAATGTGCATCAACTTCCGAGACCTCAAGAAAGCCAATCCTAAAGATGACTTCCCCTACCACATATCAACACACTGGTCAACAACACTACAGGGCACAAGATCTTCTTATTCATGGATGGATTCTCAGGCTAGAACCAAATCAAGATGGTTATAGAAGACCATGAGAAGATTTCATCCATCACGCCATTGGGAGACATTCTATTACAAGGTTATGTCGTTCGATCTGAAGAATATTAGGGCCACATATCAATAAGCAATGTCGACCTTGTTTAATGACATGATGAACAAGGAAATTGAAGTGTACATGGATGACATGATCGTCATATCTCGTATGATTGAAGGACACTTTGCAGACTTGAAGATGCTTTTTTGGCATGTTAGAAAAGTCAAACTCTGTTTCAACCCTCAGAAATGTGTCTCCAGTGTAATCAAAGGCAAACTTCTCAGCTTCATAGTCAGTAAGGAAGGCATCAGGGTCGATGAGAGAAAGACAAGTGCTATCATGGAAATGCCTCCTCTAAGGAATGAAAAAGAAATTCCAGGCTTTCTCAGAAGGATTCAATACATCATTCACTTCATCAAATAGCTCACTCTCATCTGTGAGCCGATATTCAAGCTCCTACGAAAGAATTTGCTGAAGGAATGGAATGAAAATTGTTAAGCTGCTTTCGATAAAATAAAAAAATACCTAACGAATCCCCTGGCCAGTTCTAATGCTAACAACTCCTACATGACCTCTGTTGTTATACATATCAGTAGCAGTAGACGCCATCGGCTATGTCCTCGGTCAATACGATGAAACAGGAAGGAAGGAACAAGCAATATACTATTTTAGTCGTAGATTGTCCAACTACGAGACTCGATATTCAACACTCAAGAAAAGACATGTCTTGCCCTAGTCTGGGAAACTCAGCAACTTAAGCAATACATGATTGCATATCCTATCCTCCTTACTCGTAAGAACCCGCTCAAGTACTTAATCGAAAAGTTGGTACTCATAGGAAGGATAGAAAAGTGACAATGATTTCCATCTGAGTTTAATATCACCTATGTCACTCAAAAGGCAATCAAGGGACAAACTCTCGCCGATCATCTAGCTAGCTACTTGCTACCAAATTACCAACCTTTAGTACCTTCTTCCTAAATGACGATCTCCTCTTCATTGAAGGGGAAGAGGTTAATAAGGTGGATGAGTGGACGTTGTTCTTCGATGGTGCAACAAACTCTGAAGGAAAAGGAATATGAGCAATCATCTATTCCTGATGATTTCCATATCCCTATGTCGAGGCGAGTCACATTCGAATGCACCAACAACATGACCGAGTATGAGGCCTACATCGCCAGTCTGAGGGAAGCCATAATCTTTGGTGTAAAGAAGCTACGAGTATTCGGAGATTCATAGCTTATCATTAACTAAATCAATGATGATTGGAAAACCAAAGATGAGAAGTTTATACCGTGTCACATATATCTCGAAAAACTGGTCAAGGAGTTCAAAGAAATCACCTTCTCACACAGGTCAGGAGTGAATAACCAATTCGCAGATGCTCTCGCCACCCTAGAATCAATGTTAGAAATTTTGAAAGGAGCTTCAGAATGGGAGCTAACGGTAGAGATCTAAGAAGAGCCAGCTTTCTACCTGCAAATAGAAGAAGTCGAAGCCGCCCCAAGAAGTAAACCCTAGTACACTAATATTAAGCACTATATCGAAAGCCAGGAATACCTAAAAGAAGCTACATTAACAAATCAATGAATCATCCAATGTTTGGCGGGACAATTCACGATTAGCAACAAAGTTCTCTATAAACAATCCTTCAACCAAGTCCTTCTTTGATGCGTGGATGAAACTAAAGCTATAAGAATCATGGAAGAAATCCACAAAGAAGTGTGCAACCCACATATGAACATGCATATGATGGAAAAGAAGATCTTACGTCTCGGTTACTATTAGATGACAATGGAGACAAATTATTATTAACATGTCGGGAAATGCTTCAATTGTCAGGAACATGCAAACCAAGTTCATGTCCCAACATCATAATTATACAACTTGACTACACCCTAGCCCTTCTCTATGTGGGGTCTTAACATCATTGGAAAGGTGAACTCAGAAGCTTCAAATGGCCATGAGTATATACTCTTGGCAATCGATTACTTCACCAAGTGGGTAGAAACAATATCTTACACCACTATAGAAACATCTCATGTGGGCAATAAGATTTGGAGGGAGGAGAGCATTTGGAAATCCTTTATGTTAGCAAAATAACCCCAGTCCCTACCTTCTCAGCAACCCAACAGAGCGATGTGTTTTACCTCCCCGCTTTGAAAAAGAATTTTGGATTAGCTCCCTCTCCACGACTCTCATGTCCAGTGGAAAATCAGGTCGGGTAGCTGTAATATTTGGAGAGACAACTAGACCAGTTTGGGCCCTCTCCAGCAGCTCGAGGCCGAAGTGCTAGAGACGTTGCTCAATTTATAGGCTAATCAGTTCATTGGTACAGTCGGCCCCATCCCGTCATCAATAGTCTCTCTTTTCCTCCCCTAGAGAATACTAGACTTCATAATTCAAGTCAATTTCTGCCTTGCAGAGGGTCCAGACGTGCCTTTCTAGCCACTAACTCCTTCGGGTGAGTTCTCTATGAAATCAGCTTGGGGAATCTACAGAGTTCCCAACCCAGGGAATAGCTGGTCTAAATGGGTCTGACATTCAAAGTTGCCACCCAGAATTTCCATTTTCGTCTGGAGAGTGCTGCATGACGCGGTTCCGGTGGAGTGCCTGGTCCAAGCCAGGGGCATTCACCTTGCTTCCAGGTGCAGATGTTGTGATCTCCATGACGTCCAGTCCCACACGCGGGAGTCCTTGTTCCACCTATTCATTGGCAGTAGATTGGCTCAGCGGCTATGGTCTTCGGTTGGGAGCATGTTCGATATACAAGTTATGGTGGCTCTATCCATTGAAACTCGATTGGCGCAGTGGTGGAGTGCGGCTGCTGTCAGGTCGAGAAATTCAGTGGCCTATATGCTTGCTCCCTGCATAATCTTGTGGGAAATCTGGAGTGCCCGAAATGCAACTGTTTTTAACAGAAGACCGGTCTCCATCTCTGCCACCCAGTGCAAAGTCAGAGAGTGGATCATGAACTTGACCTCGTCTGATGGTTGTGCAGGAGCCCCTGCATCGGGCCACAGGCTACAACAAGGAACCGGTGTTGGTTTGTCTACCGGTAGCAGCAATGGCAAGGCATTGTTGGTCAAGTGGATGAGGCCCTCCCCAGGGTGGGTAAAAATCAACGTGGACAGCTAGCCAGGGGAAATCCTGGAAACTCTAGTGGCAGGATGTATGTAGGGGAGAAAAGGGCGAGTTTCTGTTTACTTTTGCATCGGGCTATGGAGTGGGATCGAACTCATATGCTGAGTTGCGTGCCATCCACGACGATCTAGCCCTCTACCTCCAAAAAGGCTTCTTCAGGGCCATTATTGAATCAGACTCACGATTAATTGTGGATGTACTGAATGGAGAATCTAAGCGGCTGGAAATGGGGCTCCTGGGTGTATAGGATTGACCAGTTGAAGCGTAGAGGTCAGTTCCTTTTTGTACATACCTTCAAGGAAGGAAATTCCCCCGCTGATTATATGGCCCGTTCGAGCAGTGCTTCCCAAGCTTCAGCTTGGTTTGATCGATTTTTGGAGCTTTCTTTACAGGTTAGAGGGCTGCTTTTCCTAGATAAGGTTGGGTTGGGGCTCGATTAGGATAGCTTAAGGGCCCTTTTTTTTTGCGGTTTTTCTTTGTTGTATGCAGTTTTGTGTTTCCTTTGCTTTTCACCATGATAGGTTGTCCCAGGGGTTTTTTTTGTGACGTGGGACGGGCCGAATGTAAATTCAGCTGATTTGTGAATGGAAAAAAAAAAAAAAAAAAGTTCATGAAGAATAATATCATCAACCGATATGGAGCTTTACATACCATCATCACTGACAATGGGACACCCTTTGTCAACAAGAATATGAACATTTTCTTGATAAATTCAAGATTTAACAACATCGGTCTAGCCCTTATTGTCCTTAAATGAATGGAGGTGGGGTTAAAACAGCCAATAAGACACTCTCAGAATACTCAAGAAGATGGTCAAAACATATCGAAACTGATCAGAGATACTTCCTTATGCACTTTGGGCCTATCGAACGTCTATACGGTCTGCTACAGGCACAACTCCTTTCGAGCTTATATATATGGAATGTAGGTAGTTCTACCAGTCAAGATAGAAATCCCATCACTATGAGTATTGTTGGAAAGTGAAGTTGAGGAATTAGACTTGCAACAAGCCAAATATGATCAATTGCACCTTGCAAACAGAAAGCACATGGGTACACTAAGTCACTCCCAATGCTATCAAAAAATGATAAAATGATCACTTGGGCTTACAACAAGAGAGTTCGAAAAAGAAACTTCAAAGTGGGCAGCATGGTCATGAAGAGTGAAAATAAATGGTCAAATAAAAAAGAGTGAAAATTAATTATTATTAATTATTATTTTTAGGCAAAAATTATATAGGACATTTGCAAAAGCCAAAGATCTACAATGTACGTCCAGTGGTCTGCAATAAGTGCTATAAATACAACAAGTGCTATAAATAAAGGGTTAAACCAGAAAAGGGTGAAAATACATACATACATACATACATATATATATATATATATGGGAAAAGGTACTATGCGCTCGAGCGTAAAGCGGTCGTCCGTGAGGTCGAGCTGGGTGGGCCCCACCGTGATGCCTTTCGAAAATCAACACCGTCCACCAGATGTACCATTCCAAGGTGGGCCTGGATGGCCCAAAATTAGGTCAATCCGTGACTTTAGTGGGCCACACCACATACAGAAGTGCAGAGGGGCCGTACACCATTAAAACATTCATAACCATTTTTTAGGGCCCACCGAGATGTTTTTTGAAAATCCAGCCCGTCCATTATGTGTGTCCCACTTGAATGAGGATTCAGATCAAGTTTCAGGTGCATTGAAAACTCAGGTGGGTCCCACCAGTGCTTTTATATGTTTTTGGCATGTATACTTATGATTTTAGATGGTGTGGCCCACCTAAGTCACGGATTGACTGATTTTGGGCCATCCAGCCCACTATGGAATGGTGCATCCGGTGGACTCGGTGTTGATGTTCGAAATGCATCACGGTGGGCCCACCTGGCCTGACCTCACGACGACCGCTTTATGCTCGAAAGCATAGTACCTTTTCCCTATATATATATATATATATATATATATATATATATATATATATATATATATATATATATATATATATATATATGGAGGAAATAATATAGGACCTTTGCAAAAGCCAAAGATCCACGATGTACATCCAATTGTCCTCCTAACCATTACCGGAGTAGAGAGGTCTCATCACCCCTTTGATTCTACGTTATGATGGCCCTAAATTATGATCGATGGTTTTGATTGTATATAGAATAGGTCGGATGGACATAATCTATAATATATTATTTTTCCATTTTTCTCTCTAAAACCCTCGGAATTACAATATACCATTTACAGGGGATCCCATCCCTATTTAAATAGAATGGTTGAGGAGTTTGGATAAGGCTGAAATTTATCCGGTCTCATCCGATCTCACAATCTCTAGTTTGAAGTGCAATTTAAAACTCAGCGTTTGAGATTCAAATTTAAACCACGGATAGAAATCAGAAAGGATAAAAGAGGAAAACTTATATGGGACTCATCCATTAGTGACCACAAGTGGGCCCCATGGGCCATGTCCAACAGATCAAGCATCTATGAACTTCATGCCCGTATAGCATGCACCATACAACGGGCCAACATCTCATCTGCTCTGCCATCGATGGGCCACTAGTGCAAAATTGTTGTGATTGGACAATCCTAACCATCCTCAAAATGAATCCTCTTCTTACTAAATGACAATAGTTACTTACGATCATGCAAGCAGTGAGATTATTGGACTATGGACAATTCACTTCCTAATGAACATTTTTTATCTCATTCACTTATGCCCCATGTAATCCATTGACTTAAAGGCACTGGGGTCTACTCCCGTTATATATACTGCAATTAAATGTTTGAACGCAGTAAACATAAGAAATTATAATTTGAACCAAACATAATTAGATAAACTCACATATGTTTCAATGATTGATGCTTTTCAATGGTGGATGGGATAGTACCAGAAAGCATATTGTTTCTCAGGACTCTGTAGAGAAAGCATAAAAGTAATATGAGTATGTCATTTTAACTCTTCAAGGCATGGATGAAAAAAGAAAAATATTATCCAACAGATTAGTATTACTACATGTGCTGAGATGATATCGTCTTACAAGTTGACTAAATATGTCATATTCTCAATAAAAGACAATGATGAGCTCCCATTGGACACGTCACTGAGCCTCCTATATAATTGCAGGGTTAGCTTAAGGCCTTATTAGGAGAAAAAGAATTTGCAATTTTGAGTCCTACTTTCAAAATCAAAATGATATTCACATGGGTATAAAAAAGCTAATTCCTTATTTCCTACACAACATAAAAGAGACCCATTTTGCGATTTTTGGAAATTCTACTTGGTGTGTTTGGTTTCACCAAACATCATGAAATTTCACAATGTTTAGTGCAACCAAACACACCCTTAGATCACAAATTCCAATATCAAAATTTAATAATGTGAAGTAAGACTATTATAGAAGATTAATAGAAGTTAATGAACACTGACACTCACAAATAGTTCAATGAGGTCAAATTAGAAAAACTCGATGGTATGGGACCTTGGAAAGCATTGCCTTCCATACTCCTGCATCAACATTTTCAGCGTTACAAATACTCTTTAAAGAAGTATACCGTGGCATATCAAGAAAATGAGATCTGCTAAGTGCACTCGCTATGTTACTCACATAGTAGGTCCCACTTGCAGGTAAAAATAAAAAGTCTAATTGTCTACATTTAATGCACACGTGTGGCCCACTAGATGACCGATCATTGAACGTGGTGGAAATTCCTATCCACATTCAGAACAGGATGTGGCCCCAAACCTACTTTTGAGTGTGGATAGAATTCCTGTACCAATGGATGGTGGGAGACTTCGTTGTGCAATCCCATGCATACCAAATGTACCAAATGAGAAGATAGGAGTTATAATCAGTGTTGAACTCGTTAGTACTAGCTTACAAATCGGTGAGAGGCCAATTCCCAATGAAATCAGGTATATTCCCTGTGAAGTTGTTATCAGATGCCCACCTGAAATCCAATCATATTTTACACCGCAAACGCAGATATTAATAAATTAACAGATAAGAAATGATAGACATGTCATACAGGTAACAAAAATTGAACCATCCGAAATCATGGCCCCACAGTAGATGGGTCATAACCCCAAAATTAGATCAATCGAATGATATCCTAAGCTCTGGATAATGGGCATTAGTCTGTTGACTTCTGACCAATTCGATTTTTTTTTTCATTTTAATGCCCATTGGATTGCACACCATAATTAAGTTGTACTACTGCTGCTTCAACAGCAATCTTAAGTGGGGCCTATGATTTCGATGGTTTCCATGCTAATCACGAGCTCTTACAAGATCTGCATGTTGCTTAAGTTAGCAAATGTTGAAGGAATTTTGCCGCTAAGCCCACTACTATCCATGTATCTGCAAAAAGCAAGCTTAGAGCATGAATCAAATTGTAAGATTTCTCTTGCTATTATCAGCAACACGAATGCTCACACCATTTCAATGTACCGAAGTAGCTGTTCATTGAGTTACATTTTTCAAATGATTGAAGCATTTAACATGGCTGAAAGAGTGCTTTGAACAGCCATGTAAATGTAAACAGAGCGTCCAGGAAGGGAATTTAACTCATTCCAGCAACCACTCAAGACTAATATTTTTCTGTTACCATGCCACAGTAAAACAATTCACCATTCAATCTCAGCTGCATTAAGGCTTCCTAACTCCTCTTTTATGAGGAAAGGTTAAAAAGAAAGAGTCTAACTGATTGCACAATAATTTACAGTCCACTTAGCAAATAAATTCCAATCTATGATGTGCATGTGACATCCATCCTTGTCTAATAAGTTCGCCCAATTATTGGGATTGCTTTATGCAAAGATCACTACATCCTCCCATCAAGTGGACTACACTTGTATTTTGTTACTTATTAATGGTAAATATTGTTGTTATGGTGTGGTCCACCTAATGAGTGGATGGGTTTGATTTTTGTACAAGGCTATTTTCATGGTGGAGCCAACCTAAGGATTAGACGTCCCAAAAACATAATAGGCTGGAAATAATTCAATGGGTAGACAGTAACTTATAGTTTGACTGGAAAGCTTATGGAATGAAAACTGAATGAAAAGAAACCAAACAAATATATGACATATTAATCATTACGATGGATGGCAAATTTGAAATTCCAAACGCACCATATAATATTTCTGAAGAAGAACGATTAAATGGAATAATAATAATAATAATAATTAATAATAATAATAATAACAAAGAACTTACAGCTTTTGCAGACTTGTCAAATTCCCCAGCTCAGGTGGGAGCGAACCAGAGAAGTTATTTATTGCTATATTCCTGGAAAAAAAAAAAAAAAAAAAAACTACTATATTCCTGAAAAAAAAATAATAATAATAATAATTAATTGTTTCATATCCCAGAGTACCCTGTTTTTGCCTGAAGTCACTTACAATAACCTTCAACAATTTTCTGTTATTTGAGAATTGAACACGCACATGGAAGTACGCTAACTTGTGGTGCAGCCAAACCTTTCCCACAAACGTCTTGTTTGTGCAAAACATCCATGCCATACCATTATCAGGTCCTATGATGAAGGGGAGCGAATTAAGTGAGGTCCAACCCCACCCAAGATGATAAGGCCTTTACCATGGGACCCACTTTGATGTATGTATTCTACATCCATGTTGTCCATCCATTTTGTCAGATTATTTTATGGCATGAGCCTAAAATGAAGCAAATTCAATTCTCAGGTGAACCATACTATAGGAAATGGCGGTGATTGATCATTAACGAGCCACATAAGTTTTGGATCAAGCAGGTTTATGTGACCTTATCAACAGGTTGGATGGAAAATAAACACCAAGGAAACATTATAGTGGCCCTAGTAAGTTCTTAATGGTGGGGCCTTCAATTATCACTGTTTCCTACAGTATGGAAAATAAACACTTAGGAAACATTGTAGTGGCCCTAGTAAGTTCTTAATGGTGGGGCCTTCAATCATCACTGTTTCCTACAGTATGGTCTGCCTGAATTTCAGATCCTCTTCATTTTTAGGCTCATTACCTAAAATGATCCTAATCCGCAGATGGATGGTGTGGATATAGATTACATACATCAAGGTGGGACCTATGGTAAGGGCCGCACCATCTTGGGTGAGGCTGGGACCACACCTAATCCACCCCATGATGATGATCATCTAGCTCAAACAATCAGATGGGTCCATCATTAAGTTGGCCACGCCTAAATGTTGAGTCACCATCGCTTATCCACTCATTCCAATGGTGCAGCCCACCTGTTGACAGGTCTGGCCTGATTCCTGTGCCACGTATCTTCATGGTGGGGCCTGCCATTTTGAATGGTGTCGATTCCCCACAGGAGTAGCATGTTGGCGGGAAAGATGTGGCTTCATGATAAAAGGTGCCCACCACCTAAACGATTCAAACAGATCATCTAAACGCTCCTACCATAGATGGCCCATCTGGAAAAAAAAAATATCCATCCTCGCCCTTTCATATCAACAATGAAGAATTGAACACAACAAGTAAATGTAATTTTATTGATTACAAATATTTGTACGCAACAAGGGTATACTTTACAACACTCACAAACTATCACTCTTGAATGACAACTCTCACACAGGAGAGAAAAAAAAAAAACTCTTTTGAACTCTTAATACTTCAACACTTTTGACACCTTACTTTCACTCAAGACTTAAACTCTCTCTTTGTTGTTGTTGTTGTTGTTGTTGTTGTTGTTGTTGTTGTTGTTGTTGTTGTGTGTGTGTGTGTGTGTGTGTACTATTTCCATATTTATAGAGGGCTATAGAATATTCTAAAATCAACACAACTCTAAAAAGTTATAGAAGCTTTCAAATATCGTATAAGGTTCCATCATATTCTGTAACATTCTAAGAGAATTTGGAAGGTTATAGCATAGTCCAGAACATTCCAGAAGAGTTAAGAAGACTCTATCAAACTCTAAAAGTTTCCGAAAGATTCTAGAAAATTCTAGAAATTTTTAAAAATGTCTAGAACTTTCCGAAATATTCAAGAGAGGTAGTGATAACATTTAACACTCCCCCTCAGCACCAACTCTCACAATTCTGCCTTGGTCATTATGTCAAGTTGCTTTTGAATTTAATGAACTTAACATTGCTAAGTCCTTTCATGAGTATATCTGCAACTTGGTCATCAGTCTTCACATGACTCATCTCGATTTCTCCTTGAAGTACCTTCTCTCTCACGAAGTGATAGTGTACCTCCACATGCTTGGTCCTGGCATAAAACACTGAATTCTCAGCCAAGCAAACTACTGATTGATTGTCGTAGCACAATATCATTGGATAATCATCTGGTTGATGAAGATCCATCATTAACTACAAGCCATGTGTTTTCTTGTACTGCCATTGCCATTGCTCTGTATTCATCCTCCGTGGTTGATAAAGATACTATAGGTTGTCTCTTGCTACACCAAGATATTGCTCCTGAGCCGAGGTTGAATACGTATCCAGTAGTTGATCGTTGTGTGTCATGATCATCACCATAGTCAGCATCGTAGCACCCAACTATCTTGTATGCTCCACCTTTCTTGTACAATAGACCAAGGTCTATTGTACCCTTCACATACCTCAGTATTCGACGTACTGCTTTAAGATGCGCCTTCTTTGGTGTTTCATGAACTGGCTAACTACACTAACTGCTATGTTATATCCGGTCACGATAATATAAGGTAGATTAGACTAGCAACTATTTGTCGATACATAGTTGCATCTTCCAAGTCTTTTCCTTCTTTCGAACATAGTCTGGCATTAGCCTCCATAGGTGTGTCAATTGGCTTGTATTTGAGCATCCCATATTTTTTTAATAGGGCTTTAGCGTACTTCCGCTGACAGAGGAATATGCCTTCGTTGCTTCACTCAATCTCCAACCCAAGAAGATGCTTCAGTTCTCCAAGTTCCTTCATTTAGAATCGCACGGACAAGTTCTCTCCTATCCTTTTAATCTCACCATCATCATCTCCAATGATGATCAAGTCATCCACGTACACTAGCACTATTCTTAGTTTTGTTAGACAGGCTCACATGCCTTGTATATCTTATATACCGTGTATAGCTAGTATACCTTATATAGAGGATTCTGAGTTTATTATTTTCCTTGTATAACTGAATATAATCTCTATATATTCAACCCTTTTGGGATGTCTCAAATACAAAAAAGCAAAGGAGAATCATTCTTCCCAAAGTCTTCATTGTTTTTAGTTTATTTACATGGTATCAGAGCAATACCTATCCTAATCTGGCATCTCTTCATCACCGCCCCTCCCCACGCTCGTCCCTATGCACGTCCGGCCCTCCCCTGTCAAATCCGGCTCCTCCCTACGCACGTCCGGCCCTCCCCTGTCATATCCGGCCCTCCCCACGCTCGTCCGGTCCTCTCCATGTCGTCCGGCTGCCCCTGCTACGTCCGGCGACCCTCCAGCACGCTGTCCGGTGACCCTCCAGCACGTTGTCCCGCTCCTCTGTTCGATCCGACCCTGCCCATGCGTCCGATCTTCCCCAAGCCGACCGATCCCCGCGCAACCTGCTACCCCTGTATTGTTCGGCGACCCTCCAGCTTCCTCTGCTTCAGATCTGCGTCTTCCAGCTGCCTCTGCTTCAGATTTGCGTCGGATCTATGTCGTCCGGCTGCCTCTACTTCATATCTGCTACTGTTCAAACTCGTTGCTGCTGCTCCAGATCTGCTGTCCGAATACTGTTGCTGTTCGAACCTATTACTGCTGTTGTTGTTCCATCCTGCTCCACATCTACTTGTCCAAATCCTATTTCTATTCAAACCCATTATTGTTGCTGTGTTATTCTGCCAGATCCAGAAACTACAATTGCTTGGGTATCTCCTATTGTACGGTACATCTTACACCTTCTTCTGCTGCAACTCTTTGATTACTTTACATTACTCCAGAACAATGGACAAGAACTCATCACGTATAAAGGCCCCACGTTGTAGTTTTGATGGTACCAACTATTCTCTATGGGCCATCCATTTCCAAAACTTCCTCAAGGGTCGTGGTTTGTGGGGACTCATTGATGGATCTGTTTCCATCCCCACTTCCACAGATGTCGATAAATTAGCTAATTGGGACATGAACAATGGACGAATTATTACCTGGATTCTCGATTCGGTCGATCGGTCCATTGCTATTGGCCTCACACCTCATCGCACTACTAAAGCAATGTGGGAGCATCTCTAGACAATTTATCAACAGAGTAGTGCGGGCCGGTTATACTGCTTGGAACAGGATCTCATTAACCTTACTCAGGGTGATGACAGTATTCAATCATTCTATTCCAAAATTGTCACTATTTGGACAGAAATGGCTATGATGGATCCAACATTTCCTCATGAACTTAAGATATTCCAATCTATGCGCGAGAGTGCGCAAGTAAGACAATTTCTTATGAAGCTGCGTCCGGAATTTGAGCATTGTCGGGCTGTTCTCTTGAACCGTAACCCTTCTCCTTCATTGAATTCGGTTATTAATGATTTATCAGCTGAGGAACAATGACTGAAGGTTCTCTCTCTTCCTACCTCAACTCCGGGATCATCTCATATGGTGCTTGTTGTGTCTACTACGACACCAACACATGGTTCCACTCATTTGACTTGTCGCGGCTGCAACAAGGTGGGTCATGTTGTCGCTCAATGTAAAGAATGGTGTGCTTATTGTCGACGGACTAGTCATAGTATCCAGAACTGCCGTACACGTGCCTATGCATCTTCTTTAGGCCGTGGCCATGGTCGTGGCCGTAGTCATGCTCTTTCTGCTACTACTGCTACTATTTCTTCCGAGCCGTCTGTTAGTGGTTCTCCACCTACTATTTCTGCTGAAGGTCTTTCATCTTCGTTAACTTTGCGATGCTCCAACAAATCATTCAGGCCCTTTCTGCGGCCGGTATGTCAAGTATATCCCCATCTCTTACATGGTTCTTTGATTCGGGTGCTTCCAATCATATGACCAGTGCGGTATCCCATCTTCATGACATTCGTCCCTACACCGGCAATCAAACTATTTCTACTGCGGATGGCACTAGACTACCTATTCAGTTCGTTGGATCATCGACTTTCTCTCCTTCTGTTCATCGCCAGTTCACTTTTCGTGATGTGTTTCATGTCCCTAACCTCTCCTCCAATTTAATTTCAGTTGGACAACTCACATCCAATAACTGCTTAGTCATATTTCTTCTCAACTGTTGTTTTGTGCAGGATCTGGCAACAGGGAAGGTACTTGGGAAGGATAAGCGGCATGGTCGTCTGTACGTGCTAGACTTTGATCCATCTGTCACTTCGGCTCGTTGTTTCTTTTCTCCATCTTCATCAGATATTACTTCAGCAAATAAATTGTGGAAACTGTGGCACTTTCGTCTGGGTCATCCACCTTCTGATCGGTTACTACAGTTAATTTCATCTGGCATGTTAGGGAATATTTCTCTTAATAAAAATTATTTGAATTATTCTTATTCTTCATGTTGTCTTTCAAAAAGTAAGTGTATTCATTTTTCTTTAAGTACTACGAAATCATCTTCTATGTTTGAAATTATACATACGGATGTTTGGGGTCCATCACCAATTATGTCTCTCTCTGGGTTACGATACTATGTTATATTCATTGATGATTTCACACGGTACACTTAGATTTACTTTCTTCAATCGAAGTCACAGGTTTTTGAAAAATTTAAGTTATTTCACTCTATGGTGGAAACTCAGTTTCAGGTTCCAGTTCAAAGTCTCCGCTCTAACTCAAGGGGGGGGATATCTCTCAACCGAATTTCATACATTTCTTCAACGTCATGGGATTATTCATCAGACCACCTGTTTTGATACTCCACAACAAAACGGGGTAGCTGAACGAAAAAATCATCATATTGTTGAAACTGCCAACACCCTGATGACAGCTATGAGTGTTCCTCGTTCCTTTTGGGCGGAAGCCATGTTACATTCAGTCTACTTGATTAACCGGATGTCAACCAAAGTTCTGAACAGTAAATCTCCTTACCTTGTTCTCACCAGCTTACCTCCTGCATATTCTACATTCCGTGTTTTTTGTTGTATCTATTATGTTCACTTGGCTTCACGTGAGCGTAATAAACTATCTCCAAAATTGGTCAAATATATGTACTTGGGATTTGGGGAAACTCAAAAGGGTTTTCGATGTTATGATCCTATTTCTCGTAGTGTTTGGGTTTCACGACATGTTGTTTTTCTTGAACATATTGCATTTCATTCATCTCTTCCTCCTCTGCACACTCCAAACTCTTCTAGTCTAACCACATTTCCTGAAATTCCATTTGCCTCGAGTACTCTCCCTCGTCTGTTGCAGGTTTACTCACGTCGATCACGTACAGATCCACCACCTATTACTCAACCCGAACCTACTGTACCTGTTGCAGATCCCGAACCTACCTCGATACGTCGTTCCGCTCGTGAACATCGAGCGCCTGATCACTTAATATACTCTATGTCTGTCATGAATGCTACTCTGGATACTGTTTCTATTCCTACTTCATATTCTCAGGCAGCCACTCATGATTGTTGGAAGAAGGCTATGGCAGAAGAACTCGCGGCATTGGATGATGACCATACCTGGGACATTGTCACTCGACCCACTGACCAATAGATAATTAGTAGCAAATGGATTTATTCAGTCAAGCTCAAGTCTGATGGATCATTGGATCGATACAAGGCTCGACTTGTCGCTTAGGGATGCAAACAAGAATACAAAATTGATTATGATGAGACTTTCACTCCTGTGGCCAAAATGAAAACTGTTCATACTCTTCTGGCTATATCTTATGATCGCTCATGGCCACTCTCTCAGATAGATGTGAAAAATACCTTTTTTCATGGAGACCTCCAAGAAACCGTATATTTGAAACCTCCTTCTGGCTCTTTAATTCCTGACAATAAGGTATGCCGCCTAAAGAAAGCCCTGTACGACCTCAAACAGGCACCACGGGCATGGTTTCAACGCTTTCACAATGTTGTTATTATTCTGGTTTATGTTGATGACCTCCTACTGACTGGTAGCGATGCTACTGGCATTTCGGCTTTAAAGGAAGTTCTGCAAGCATCCTTCAAGATGAAAGACCTCGGCCATCTAACATACTTTCTTGGACTTGAATTTTCACGTTCCAACCGTGGGATTCAAGTCAGCCAGTGTAAATATACCAAGGATCTTCTCGCCTTGGCATCATTGACGGATCAGAAGATTGTTCAGACTCCTTTAGAACTTAACGTTCACTATGGCCGTAACGATGGTGATCTACTTGCACAGCCCGATTTATACCGCCGTCTGGTTGGGAGTCTAGTTTACTTAACTATGACTCGCCCTGATATTGTCTATGCTGTCCAAGTCGTCAGTCAGTTTGTTTCTGCTCCTCGGACTCTTCATATGACTACAGTATTGCGCATCCTACGGTATCTTCGTGGAACTCTAGATCGATCTCTGTTCTTCTCCTCCATGGCGACTCTGGACTTTCGTGCTTATTCGGATGCTGATTGAGCCGGACGCTCTCACACGAAGATCTACCACTGGCTACTGTGTTTTTCTTGGCACTTCTCTTATTTCTTGGAAGTGTAAGAAGCAGGCCACTATTTCCAAATCGAGTACAGAAGTCGAGTATCGGGCGATGTCCGCTGCGTGTAGTGAGCTCGTCTGGTTATGTGGACTTCTTTCAGACTTAGGCATTCCTCTACAGAATCCTACTCCACTCCATGTTGATAATCTCAGTGCCATTCAGATTACCTCTAATCCGGTCTTTCATGAACGAACGAAGCATATTGAAGTTAACTGTCACCTTATCCGTGAGAAATTTCAGTCTGGGCTCATTTCTCTTCCACATGTTGCATCCCATGATCAGATTATAGACATTCTCACCAAGTCCCTCACTTCTGCACGTCACTCATTTCTAGTTGGCAAACTACTACTCGTTGATGACCAGCATTAGTTTGAGGGGGGATGTTAGACGGGCTCACATGCCTTGTATATCTTATATACCGTGTATAGCTAGTATACCTTGTATAGAGGATTATGAGTTTATTATTTTCCTTGTATAGCTGAATGTAATCTCTATATATTCAACCCCTTTGGGTTGTCTCAAATACAGAAAAGCAAAGGAGAATCATTCTTCCCAAAGTCTTCATTGTTTTTGGTTTGTTTACAAGTTTATCTTCTAAGAATTTTACAAAGAGACTGGAATCCGTAGGTGCCATCGAGAACCCGCTTTGCACTAGGAATTCCCCTATCTTATCGTACCATGCCCTCAGTGCTTGTTTAAACCCATACAAGGTCTTCTTTAGTTTGTAGACGTAATCCTGATGCCTTTTACTCTGGAAACCACTTGACTACTCCATGTAGATATCTCAATCAATTTCTTCATGTAGAAAGGCATTCTTCACATCCATCTGCCATAACTTCCAAGATTTGCTCGCTGCAAGTGCTAGTAGTACTCGCACTGTTGTAATTTTTACTACTGGACTAAAAGTCTCATCACAGTCCAACCCATATTCTTTTGAGAATCCTCTAGCCACTAGTCGAGTTTTGTACCTTTCTATTAATCTATCGGGGCGAATCTTGACTCTGTACACCCATTCGCATGATATCGGCTTCACATCCTTGGGTTTTGGAACTAGTTCCTAAGTCTGTTTTTGGTTTAATGCCTTAATCTCTTCTTCCATCACCTTCTGTCATTCTATGTCTCGGGATGCTTCTTCAAATGTCATTGGCTCTTTCATGATCTCTTCTTCTTCTAAGGCAGCATCCACGTATCTTGGATTAGGCTTTCTCTGTCTAGTTGACCTCCTAAGTGGTGGGTTATCTACCACAACCTCTTGTTGACTCGGGCGAAGCTCTTTTGGACTACTTTAATGTACTCTAGTTTGCCATGGACTCATAGATTTATCAGGCATTCCAGACAGATTAGGCACTTGCTTACCATCACCTACTATAGGCGTCAACTCCTTAGTTAAATTAGGAAATTCTTCTCCTTTCCTTGTCTCCCCATCTTCTCATGCAGTTTATTTTTTAAGTTTTGAGAGTTTGGCAGCTCCTCCTTCAGTGGCGACCACCATGATGAGACTTCATCAAAGACAACATTCCTCGATGTGTAGCACCAACCAGTTGCAAGGTTATAACATTTCCACCCTTTCTTCTTACTGCTATATCCCAAAAAGATGTAACGAATCGCCTTCTTATCGAACTTACTACGCAAGTGATAAGGCACAAACACATAGCATACACATCCGAAGACTCAGAAGTAACTCACCTTGGACTTTATGTTCCATAGCTTCTCACAGAGTGAGACAAAGCCTAGTTTTGCCTGTGGTAGCCTATTGATCACATGAGCTGTCATCTGCATGCACTATGCCCAGAATTAGCCGGGCACATTCTTAGCATGTAGCATGATCCGACATATCTCTGCAAGGTGACAATTTTTTCTTTCAGCAACGTCGTTTTGTTGTGGAGTTCCCGAATAAGTCAATTATCGTCGGATTCTACACTCCTTTAGAGAACTCATTTGACGTATACTCTCCACCATTATCCGTTCACAAGCATTGGATCTTTCTATCGAACTCACTTTCCACCCTCTCCCAAAAATTTTTATATTTTGATAAAGTTTTTGACTTCTCTTTCATGAAGTAAACCTAAACGTACCTTGAGAAGTCATTAATGAAGGTCACCATGTAACGCATGCCATTAACCGATGTCTGTTTTACCAATCCGAACACGTCTGAGTGGACAAGTTCCAAGGGTTCTTTAGCTCTAAACTTTGACTCTTTATATAGCAATTGGTGTGCTTTGCCATATTGAGACCCTATACTAATTATATCTTCTCAAACATCCAGTTGGGGAAGACCTTTGAGCATAGCCTTCTTTATCATTATCTTCAGCTTATGATAACTCACATGCCCTAAACGTGCATGCCAGAGATTTGCAGTCTCATTTTTCTAAGTCTTATCTATATAAGCTGATTCAGCTGACATTACGTAGATTGACTCCAAGCGTCGTCTTTCTATGATAGGTGTACCTAACAGTTTAAGGTTGAAGGTCCAAATACCACATAATTACCAGAAGATGTCAGTTGTGATACTGACAACATGTTTTTCTTCATCTTTGGCACGTGATAAACATCTTGCAACTTTACTTGCTTAGGGTTAAACCGAGGTGTGATAGTAGTCGTATCTACATGAGTTATCGGCAACCTTAAATTATTAGCTGTTACCACCACTCGATCTCCTTTGTAAGTAGATAAACTCAACAGTTTCTTCTTATCACTTGTAATGTGATTTGAGCACCCTGAATCAACGATCCAATCATCACTGTAGTTGATAGCACCATGATTGGAAATTGCGGTAAGGGCTATTTCACATGTCTCTGTCATTATTGAGGAAGCAACTACTTCATCAGTGACTGTGTTAGACTACTTAAGTGGTTCATCAAAATCTATCTCATTCACTAAACAATCTCCTTTAATGGATTCGAACACCGCTAAGGATGCCTGAAACTCCCAGTCATCTTCACTATCTTCTTGGTAATTTCTAGAAGTCACCAAGTTACCTTCGACTGATTTTTTCTTAAAACAACAATTTTTTACAAATTGACCTTTCTTGTCTCAATTGAAACACTCTATATCATACCTTCGAGATACGGAAGATCATCATTCATTTGTGTTGCTGTCGGATTGAACTCCCCCTGTCCGAGGACTTCTTCCTTTCACTTCTCTCTTCTTGGACTTTCCAAAGTTCTGCTAACTTTGTTCGCCCTTTTTGTTCTACTGTCGATGTCCGCCTTTTTTTTATTATTGCAGTAGAGTGCTTCTTCTTCCTTGTTTATCGACACTCCAGCCATTTGTTTGCATAAACTATCTTGATTGGCCAACAAATTCTCCAACTCTATGAAAGTAGGTTGAGTAGGCCAACCTCGTATTGTCATGATAAAAGCATTATACTTGGGCTTCAACCCGTATATAATTATCTTCCTCATTCTTTCCTCATGAATATTTGTTTTAGGATCCAATTCTGAAATTTTACGGCATAAATCTTTTACTCTTGTAAAATACTCGCTTATAGACTTACCTCCTTGGGTGGTGGACATTAACTCATTCTTCAAATATTGAAACCGAGCATCATTTGTTTTTTAAAACAAAGATGCAAAGGTGTCACATGTCATCTTAGGTGTATCGTCATCATTTATTCACCCGAGCAACTCATCCTCAATGGTTGACTTGAGCACGTACATTGCCTTCCCGACCTTAATCTTCCACTTTTGGAGTGATTCAGCATTTTCCTTAGGAGGTGGGGTAATCTTTTTTATAAAAAAAAAGAAAAAAAAAAAAAAAAAAAAAAAAAGAAAGTGGCTTCCTGCCACAAGAATATCATTGAACTAAGACAATGACATGATTCTGGAGGGTCCAAACAAAAAGCATTGGCCTCTCCTATCGTGTTACCTCACTTAAAAGAAGCTAAACATAACAGAAAACTAACTAGCAGCAAAGGAAAAGAAGCAACCATATACAAAAAGAACTAAGGACTTCTCAGTGAACCAAGACCAGTGTTATCCAGAACGAGGGCCCCTCTGATAAGCTTGGGAAGGTCTGATGGGTGCCAGTAGGTTTTGTCTGGACAACCATCACTTGCCAACCGAGCTAGAGCATCCGCCACAGCGTTTCCCTCTCGGAAGATGTGCTGAAAGATAAGATTAAGAGAATTCCTTTTGGAGAGAATGTTGCCCATCCTATACCAAATGCTCCAAGGGCAAGCCGAACGGGGATCCCCTGCTGCCTGAATGGAAACTTTAGAGTTAGACTTTACAGTGACATCAACCAAACCCAGATTGGAGCATATGTCAAGGCTATTGATCATGGCCTGGGCTTCCGCCACCGTATTTGAGACTATCCCATATTGCCTGCAAAATGCAAAAACCATTTTGCTAGAATGGTCACGGTGGACTCCTCCTCCACCGCCTACACCTGAATTGTTTCTTGACGAGTCATCTACATTTAGTTTTAGCCAACCGACAGGAGGCTTGAGCCATCCAACAAGCGAGGGGTACCTCTTGGGGGGGGTGTGGGGGTGTGTTGGGCCTTTGATATTCAAGGAATGATTGAAGATGATGGCTAACAAGGGCTGACATCCTCGTGAATTGAATCTCCTACTTCTTTCAACTAGCTGGAAACCTTAGATATGATAGACAATGTAGACATTTTATGGCCTTCAAACCGAGAGGAATTCCTATTAAGCCAAATTTCCCACATGACGAAGCTGGGGAGGAGACCGGAAAGGATGGAAGATTGGGATGAGCGGGAGGCCACTGTATACCATTGCTTGATGCAAGGAAGAGCAGGCAGATGAGGGATATACTGAATACCAAAGAGGCGGTGAAAATGCTTCCAAACGCTATCAGCAATAGCCTAACTAAAGAGATGATCGAAAGATTCCACAGCGCCCCCTGATTGGACAGTAGGGGCTCCTTGTTGCTGACCGCCAATCTGAGCAGGATGAGAAGATGGCCCTGAATTAGGGTCAGGATATCGGCAGCATTCACACCTGGATACCTTGTTGACCCCAAACCTTTGCATAACTAAATCAACTGGGACAGCTCTGTGGATTGATTTCCATATAAACATCGAGATTTTCGGGGGGAGAAGTTTATGCCAAAGCCACTTTGACCAGCAGACTTTCAACAGGTGCTCCCTTACTAAGTTCCAGGCTGATTTAAGAGTGAACCTTCCCGACGAGTCAAGCTTCCGATGAGCTGATCTGGTCGATTGGATAACGCCACCTAAGTAGCTGAGATAGTCTGCATAGCTGATGGAGAGATGAGACATTGGATGTCTGAGAGCCTCCATCAACCGGTGAGGGGATTGAAGTCTCTAACGGAAGCTGAAAGAAGATGAGGGGCAATAGGCCTGACGATCGCACCAGCGAGGAGACCGCACCCCATCCAATTATGGATCCAAAAACTAATATTGCCTTCGCCAATGAGCCACTTAGAGTGAAGGAGAGTAAAAAAGAGAGCTTTGAATATCTCTTTCCAGACTAACGAAGAAGACTGGCAGGGAGCTCTATTTTGTCTTCCACAAGTATTTAACAGAAAATAGAGAAGCCCAAAGAGATTTACTCTCCAAGAGGTTCCAACACATCTTAACTCTAAAAGCATGCATGACATCAGTTGTAAGTCTGATTCCCAAGCCTCCTTCCTGGGTTAGGGAACAAACCTTTGTCCATTTAATCCAATGTCTCTTACACCCTTCTTCAGAAGGGCCCCAATAAAAAATTGCAAACACTCTATCCAGGGAAATACAGACAGATTTCGGAATGACGATAGCTGAAAGGAGATGAACGAGGATGCAGGATAGGACATGCTTGATAAGCGTCACTTTTGCTGCTTGGTTTAGAAACTTTGCTTGCCAGCCCTCAATTTTGTTGGTGATCTTCTGAACGATCGGCTGCAATGAAGCACTCTTGATCTACCCTTTAGATAAAGAGACACCCAGGTAAGTGATAGGTAGGGTAGCGTTGGAGTAACCTGTAAGCCTGGCTAGACGTTGGGCTTTACATCTTGGTGATTTTTGAGGGATAATGAAAGCCGTCTTCGTCGCATTCAACCTTTGACCCGAGGTGGATTCATACTGTCGAATAAATTCTAACATCTTGCACACTTTAGATAACCTACCATTAAGAAAGAGGATTGCATCATCAATAAAAAATAGGTGAGTTATCGAAGGACAGTGCTGGGGGAGGCAGAACCGCTGGCAGGTGCCCCTGCTCAGGACCTCAGCTGCTAGAATGAAGATGGATGGAGATATTGGATCTCCCTGCCTAAGACCTCTGCTGGCATTGAAGAAACCAAAGTTCCTACCGTTAATGAGAATGGTGAACCAAACTTCTTTCCAGCAACGTTCAACCTGAAGCAACCATTGGTGATTGAAGCCAAAATTCTACAGGACTTGAGAAATGAAGCCCCATTCCAACCGGTCGTACACCTTTTCCATGTCAAGCTTAATGATGAGGTTCCCCCCAACAACTTTACGATCAATTTAATGAATCATTTCGTGGGCTATCGAGATGTTTTCTGAGATCAGCTGGCCCTTAACGAAGGCCCCTTGATGGGGAGAGATAAGGGAAGGAAGGACTTGAGAAAGCCTGGATGACATAATTTTTGAGAAAATCTTCATGATACAGTTGCATAAGCTGATGGGTCTGAAATCAGATATCAACTCTGGGTTCTTCTTCTTAGGAATTAGGCAAATTTGAGTGCATTGAAAGGCCCTTGGGATGGGACTGCCATTGATGAAATCTTTGGCAGCTTCATAGACATCGGAGCCTATCACATCCTAACAAGAAGAATAGAAAGCACCACCAAACCCATCTGGCCCCGGGGCGCTATCGAAGGGGATAGACATCACCGTTCGCTTAACCTCCTCCCGAGTGAGGGGGCTCAAGAGAAAAGAATTCATTCGGTCGTTTACTATTTTTGAGATTGAGCTGAGAATTTCTTGATTGGGAGCGGAACCCTTAGACGAGAAAAGATTCATGAAATAATTTACTGCATATGCTCCAATCTCCTCCAGATTTTCAGAGATCAGGCCTGATGCCAGCTTCAGCTTGGAAATAGTCAGTTTTCTATGCCTGATTAGGACAGAGTTGTGGAAGAATTTTGTGTTACGATCGCCTTCCTTAAACCATTGGATCCTTGATTTTTGTTTACAAAAAATTTCCTCTTGTAGAAGGGCTTTCTTCAGTCTTGCCTGGGCCTGGTTCAATTTAATCTGATTGGAGTCTGTCTACATGGAAATTAGATCATTTTCAGTCCTTGAAACCTCCTTTTCAACCTCCGTAACATTTTAAAAAACATCTCCAAAAACTTCTCTGTTCCATTATTTCAGCTTGGACTTTAGTGTCTTCAGCTTGATGTGGAATTTGAACATGGCATGGCACATACCTCGTTGTTCCAGCAGGTAGAGACTGATGGAATGAAGTCATCGTGTTCAGTCCACATTTGTTGGAATTTGAACGACCGGGGGAATTTAGCCGGATGTTCTTAATAGGTGAGGAGCAGTAAGGAGTGATCAGATTGGGACAAGGTAGGTGAGTCACCTTGGAATCAGGGAATACCTGCAGCCAGTCGGTATTGAAGAAAATACGGTCTAGCCTAGCCCAGCGCCGGCTTCGGCCAGCTCTGTTGTTACACCAGGTGTACTATGTACCCGAGAAGCCAACGTCTATCATGCCAGTATCATTAATCATGGTCTGAATATCATCCATTGCTCTGGTCATTTGAGGAGGCCCTCCAAGTCTGTCTTCAGGGGATAAGATGGTATTGAAATCCCCAGCAATGAGCCAAGGATCATGAGAGATGGCTTGAACGGCTCTCAGCTCCTCCCAAAGAGTCTTCCTCGTGTATCTAGAGCAGGCAACATAGATAGCAGAAATTGTGATGGGCTGAGACAAACAACTCGAGGAAAGCCTGAGGGTGATGCTTTAAGAGGAGGCCCTCATGATCTGAATCTGCAAGGGATCCTTGGCTAGTATCCAAATCTTGCAGCCTGTAGCGTCATCGAAAAACTGCATAGTAAATCCCAGTTTTACAGCCAGACTTGCTTTTTTGGAATCTCTAATCATTGGTTCCTGAAGAAGAAGAACGGCTGGATTGAATTTCCTGATAAGCCTTTTCAGATAGCGGATAGTTGGGGTGTTTCCTACCCCGCTCACATTCCAAGATATTATACTAATCATAAACCATCCTTGGTTTTCAGCCCTTTTCTGTTTGCTTTTTAACCTTAGACTCTTCCTCTTGATCAAACTAAGCTCTTTTTTGAGTTTGCTGGATGGATGGGTTACCTAGTTCCCTTGGATAGCCGCCTCTGAGTCGCTGCTAGACCCGAATTTAGACGAGTGGCTTGAGTTGCAGCCACCTTGGATGTCCACCCATAATTTCAACTCGCCAAACGATTTGGTGATGGAGTTGTTATGCTTTCCTTGATGCAGCTCAGCATCGACATCCTTGGGCTCTAAAGTAACGAGTTCTGCCCCTTCAGAGTGGAGAATTTCCTGATCTACAACATTGTCAATTTGAGGTAGGCCTTGGCCTATAGGGGAGGCCATGCTCTGGGGTGTCTCAGGAGTAGCTGAATGCAATCGCTGATCAATCTGTCGCACCGAGGACTCCTTGAATAAGTCCTTTATCCCTGATAGCCACTTCGACCAAGCGTCCATGACATCAGGGGTCGAGTGAGCCATGGGCAGGGGATGATAGTGGGCCGGGTAGAGAAAGAGCAGGGGGCCTTGGGGGGGGGGGGCAGGTGGGGAGATACGGGTGAGGGAGGATGCTGCAGGGGTAGATGAGGAGGTGGGGCTATGGACATGATCTGAGGATGGGTAGGGCCAGGATAGGTAAGCTACTGTTGGGGGTGAAAGGTAGCAGACAGGGCTATTGGCAGGACCTGAAGATGCTGGGTTGCCTCTGACGTAGGGGAAGGTGACCGAGAATTGGGAAGGTGCGACTTCGTAGGCATATCAAGAGTTTGAGGGTCTTGAAGAGGAGTAGGACACTGGATCGGGACAAGGGGTCTGCATAGGTTACAGGAGGTGCTTGGGTGGGAAGATTGTTTCTATTATCTGCTGAGGATGTGGGTCAATTGAGCAGACAGGAGGGGTGCACATCAGTTGACTGATGTTCCCCACAGTCCCCTCATTCTCATCATTCACCTGGGACTCATTAGTGGCATTCTGGGCTACCTGCTGAGATGCAAAGGTCCTGACTACCCATTGTTTGGTGGTTTCCTTTGGCAAGGTGTTCTTAGCTTCAGTAATGTACTTCCTTCCCAGTGGACGGTTGCACAATTCGGTGGATATCCAGATCTGATAAGGCTTACCGTCAACCAGAAGTGTCAACTTCTTGAAAAGAGGGGTATCACGATGAGGAATGATCTTCGCTCTACCAAACCAGCAGTTTGGGCCATCTATCAAACACCTGTCGAGCTCTAGGACGGTCCCCATTTGTTCAGCAATTTGGACTATGGTATGCTCACTCTAGACATGAATAGGAATTCCTTCCATCCGAATCCATGAACCTTTTCCAGGAATCAACAAAGACAGGCCCCAGTATCGTGTGTTTCTCAGAGAGAGTTTATTTTGTAAGACTTTGTCCCTTGAAAACGCGATAACACTTTCTCTGTTCTCAAACCTGAATAGATATCCTGAAACTGAGATTCTGAATATCTCCAGGCGAGTGCAGCTATAAGGGGATGATCTAATTCCCTTATATAGAGCTTCTGTGTCATCATCTTGCTCCAGAACTTCTCCTACCAGAGCATTGGAGAAATCCACCCGGCCCTTATCCGAGAGCCATTTGGGAACTACAATAGAATCAGCCAGCTTGGGGGGCTGGGGCAGCTTGAGCACATCAGAGTATGGCATGGAGGATGGAGGAAATGTCGCAGCCTCCCGAGTGTCCCGTTCTGCCTGCTGAGGTGGGTGGGTGGTCCGGCGAAGTTGGGGTCGAGGGCCCGCTTGTGGTATAGGTTTCGGTCTAGAGATGGGAGTGGAGATGGGAGCCTGTCGCTGGTTGGCATCGCTGATTACCATTCTTCTCCTAGCCAAGAATCGTTCATGTAACATTTCTTTGGCTGACAGGGTTTCCTCCTTCTTCCTATACCGTACAAAACTGTAGCCTTTTTTTGCCCGTAACTGCAAATGTGGGGAGATAGATATCTGATATTTCCCCAAATTGGCCAAAGCGCTTTCTGATGTCCTGAGATATTGAACGCAAGGTTGCCTACAAATAAGCTCCATCCTACTTCCTTGGGTCTTTTGGTTCGAGCAGGACGCCAGTCCTCTTCTTGTGGCCCTATTTCGGGACGATTTAGATGTGCTTCAGCCATCCAGGATGCAGTGATTCAACATTCTGGATCCATCCTCTTCGCCCCCGCGATCTGCCAGTGGTGGATAAAGGGAGTCCGGGATGGGCAGCTTGACGGGAAGCTTGTTGGCGACGAAAGATATTCAAATTTCAAAAAGGGTATCCCGCTTTCCCCAAAACAGAGTTCCAAGTTGAGTTCTTGAGTTTTTCGAGGTGGGGTAATCTCATTCCCATTAACAACCTCCCACAAGTTCTACCCTTCAAGGTAGGACTTAATGCGACTCCTCTAACTTTGATAGTTGTAGTTGTTAAGCCTCGTAACGCCACTCGTTGTGTTCACAAGATCCTCCATCGTGACTTGGTGTGATTATTACTCCCTTTACCAAGCAAGCCAATAAACTTCACAATCTCAAAACCTGGCACGATCACCATAGAAAACAGATCCCGACCAAATCTTGCTCTGATACCAAATTGAAGAATTGAACACAATAAGTAAATGTAATTTTATTAATCACAAATACTTGTACACAACAAGGGTATACTTTATAACACTCACAAACTACAACTTTTAAATGACATCTCTTTTACATAAGAAAAAAAAAACTCTTTTGAACTCTTAATACTTAAACACTTTGGGCACCTTACTTTCACTCAAGTCTTGAACTCACTCTTTGTTGTTTTATGTATATAATGAGACTCTTCCCATAATTATAGAAGGTCATGGAAGATTCTACAATAACACAACTCTATAGAGTTCTGGAAGCTTCCAAATATCCTATAAGGTTCCATCATATTCTGGAACATTTTAAGAGAATCTGGAAGTTCCTAGCATATTCTGGAACATTCTGGAAGAGTCAAGAAAACTTTATCAAACTATAAAAGTTTCTGAAATTTTCTATAAAATTCTAGAAGCAATGATGATCCCCAAACAATGAAATTCATTTCATAATGAGCTTATACTATGAAAGCTTTTAAATGAACCGTCTGGATCATCATGTGCTGAGGAGAAAGAAGGTACAACTCGGGATACGAGAGCAATGGGCATGCGCCCAGCTACTCTACAATATGACTTATAGGTATCTCAATCCAAACCGTCCAAACAGTGGGACCCACTGATGAAGGATACATCCCTCTAAGCAGATTGATTAAACCATCCTGACCTTTGATCAATTTGTATTTTCATTTCCAACTGTGGACTATTTTTCATCTCAGTCTCAACCATCTACTAGTGTCCATTAATCAATCAGTGAGAATCATAGTTTTCGGTGACCCATATAAAGCAGGCCTATGATGCTTGACGTACATTTATGCCACATGTCCCATAGTGGTGTGTGTTGAGGTCAAAATCTGGATCGCCCTCCACTCCTCGGGTGAACCCTGGTCCTGCAGGAAAAGGTGAGCAAAGGAGACCCTGGCTTCGCCGGGGGACCCTCCGATGCCTAAGTCAGGTCAAGGGAAGCGGGGTCTAAGCAGAATTGTAGAGGGAGAGCGTCAGATCTTACGTACTTGTAGCAATGGGGTCCCCATGTATTTATACCTGACTGTCGAATGGTCTGGGTCCGTTAATCACGGCATGATTCACTCAATCGGGGAGATTTTCGGATCGTGGAGATACTGTGTGTAATATAAGGTTCGTGTAATATATCGTGCGCATCATGCGTATCTATGGGAGAAGTAATCGGCCACGTCCGTTTATAGTAGTTTCTAAGTTCGGCTTGAGGAGCGCCCGCCTTAGAACGTGGAGTCGGCTCGGACCTCTGGGCAAGCAGGTTCCAATCGGAGTGGTTATAGATTTTTATCGGATATTGTCCGCTCTTGTAATCTAATCTGAGTTACTAGCTATCCGTCTGATTGACTCAATATGGCATCAGGCCTCGGAATTACAATGAGCTCGGATCTTCCCATAACAGAAGCCCCCTACTCTTTGAGGTCTACTAAGGGCTCGGAGAGTAAACACATGGAAGATCAAACGCATCATCCGCTGGTTCTCTCGAGCGTGTCAAAGTTGTTACGTTTTGAAACTCCATGCCCTTAGTGCTTCCCACCCACGGGTCTATGCGCAATGGACGCGTAGCGACGGTTACAATTTAAAAATGTCGTTCGCCTATGATCTGTCGCCACATGTACCTGGAATAGTGCGTTAGACGAAACGTTTCATTACTCGGGCATCGTTTCGCTTATCCAAAGCACGCCGATTGATGTCAGAAGCATCTCGCCTAACAGAGCTCGAGCCAATGATGTGTGGCCACATCAGCTCCGAGGTCGGCCCACGACGATTCGACTGCAACCATCATTGCAGGTAATTAATGCGAGGATTTGGTAGGGTTTATATAAACCCTCCTTCGAAGATTTCGGCCCACTTCTACACTGTTTTTACGTTGATATCGGAGGAGGCAATTTCCAGCGAAGGTAATTCCGACCGATTGAGTAGTTCCGGTAGAAGCGATTCTCGGTGACCATCCAGTGAGTCTCCTTGCGTCCCTTTGCATTTCTTTTTTCTTACTTAAGATGTCATCCGACCTGGAGACCGTGCGGGACTATGGTGACGACTCCGAATCGAAGAGTTCTAGCAACGAGAGAGGGCCTCTGAAGGCCCTTACAAAGCTGTGCCCTTATACCCTCCGCCTTGAAAGCAGAAGGAGACTGGGGCTCGAACTCGTAGAGCTAGCAGAAAGAAGTCTGCTCGGGCCCCACGGACCACTACCACCGAGGCCACTGAAATGCCAGCAAGTGAGCAGGCTTCGGAGGTTGTCCTTGGACGCTCCGTACTATCGGAGTCTCAAATAGAGTGGATCCGTTCGGAATTTCAAATTCTGGAATCCATCCGGATAAGGGCCCCTGGGCCCCTTGATACCGCTGGTGCGCCTGCTGAGGGGGAAGTCGCTATTTTTCTCTGCGCGCTGCATTGTGAAGTCCGACTTCCTCTACTCCCCTTCATCTGAGCCATGACACCTTACTTTGGATTGGTTCCTAGGCAATTAGCCCCTAATGCTTGGAGGGTGCTCATTTTAGCCTTCATCATCTAGCGACAAGTCAGGAATTCAAAGCTGACCCCAGTAGAGTTAATGAACCTATACCTGGTCAAGCACGACAACAGCAAACCATAGTACTATTTCGTGACCCGAGGTAGTAAGGGGTCGAGGCTGGTTATGAATCTTTCGTCCTCCAACAAAGACTAGAAGAATAAATGGTTCTGGGCTGCGGGCGAATGGGAGGCACTAATGGCCGAAGTCGGGACTCTGATGACTCGGGTTCCGACCCAATTATCAAAACCAGGTCGGACCAGTTAATTTCCTTTGTCTTTATGCTTTCCTCTATCAGGTCGGTGGGACTAAAACCTTTGTTCTTCATCTTGGTAAACTTCCCTAGAGGCACGCCCCTCCTCGACTAGGACAAAAAAAACCTCTATCAGGTCTGTGGGACTGAAACCTCTTGGTCGGATCTGATCACTGCCGCCAACCTTCATTGGTCTGGGTTATGCAAGTCCCGACTTCTCCCGACATCCTTTAGTAAGTTTTCCTTCTGTTTATTTTGGTGGGTTCGGACTTATCCGTTTAGTTGCTAATTTGTCGTTCTTCATATAGGCATAACCGAGGCATCTGGTTCTCAGAAGAAGGAAAGCAGCCCCGACAGCGGAGAAATTGTTGAGGCCCGATTCCCGAACGAAGACCACCGTTCAGAGGAGGCAAGCAACTTTTCGAGGAGAAGATCCCTCAGGTCCAGGTACTACGGCTACGACTCCAACTACGGTCGTCGCTATGACTCCAACTACGGCCGTGGTTACGATTCTAACTACGGCCCAGTTTCTATGGCAATAGCTCCGACTACGGCGTCTGCTGAGGTTCAAGTCCTAGTAGTCATTGTTCCCACTCCAGCGACCATAACTCCTTCCTTTCTGCCCAATGTCGCTCCTCCCATCAAGGAGGCTCGTCCATCGGCCCCCTGCATCGCTATCCCTTCATCATCCGAGCGGGAGGAGGCCGTTGGAATGGTTGACACCATGATTACTCCTCCCGAGGCCAGAGACGATCTTGGGGCCGAGGTTCAGGCCTCAGCCAGTAGCGGGACCGAGTTCGCGGAAGCAGCAGGCTCGGCCCAGGTGGGCACGAGTGGCGGGTGGTTCGAGCCAGGTTACCACCTATCTCGTCTGACGCCCTGGGTTGCTAAACATGCCCCAGATGAAGACATAGCCCGTCTTCTCGGCAAGTCGGATAACTCCTTTTTGAATGACATGGCTTCCATCTTCTATACGGTATTTCCTGCCACTCTTTTGTTCCTTAATTTCTATTTCTTCTGAATACTCATTTTCTCATTTTTTTTTGCTTAGTCTGTCCCAAAGCTCCTTTCGGCTCGGGAGAGGGCGCGGGAGTCGAAAAAATGGGAAGCGGAGGTGGAGGCCCTCAAGGCCCAAGTGGAGGTCCTGAGGGATGAAGGCACCTTTCTCCGGCTCAAGCAGGGTGAATTGTGTCGGCGGCTTGAAGACGGGAAGGCCAGGGAGTTTCATCTATAGGGGGTCGTGACTGACCTCGAAGCTAGGGAGCTGCGACTACAAGGGGTTACAGATAACTTTAAAGCTCGATGGGATGCTGCGACCGCCGAGCTAACCCGGGCCAGGGCCCATGCGGACTTGCTGGCCCAGGAGAATGCTCGATTAGGCAGGGCTCTCGAACGAGTTAAGGTCGAGGCAGCAGAAGAGCAGGCCCGAGCAGTCGTTCAGGTGAGGGAAGCTCAACGGTTGAGGATAAAGCTTCTCTTGTCGAGGCAGTAGCCGCAGTGGTAGAAGCTTTTAAAACATCCAAAGAGAGGGATGCTGAGGCTACCAAGTTCTACGATCGCGGCTATGACGATTGCATCGAGGCAGTCCTGGACTTATATCCGGACCTTAACCTCAACTCTTTGTTGCCCGAAGACGCTGAAGAGATACTTGTAGATGGAGTCTGCCTGGATCAAGCTCCAGATGCCCAAGCTCCCCCGCCACCCGCATAGCTCAGATTACTTTTCTCTCTTTTTGGTTACTTTTTTGACCTTCCAATGAGGGTCTATGAATGATGATTTTTGGCCCTCTAGAAATGGCGTATGAATGATGGCTTTTCCTTATGCGTTGATTTGTAATTGGTTTTTTCGAATGTTGATTGTAGACCACTTGATCGTTGAACTAATAGGTTGATTTTCTTCAAGGCATGGCCGAGCCAACCCATTGACGGGTCAGCCCCCTTCCAATGTTGCCTCTTAGCATTGAGGTTTTCATAACCTGTTTGTTGAGTCTGAACCCCTAAGGGGTCGGCCCATCCCACAAATGGCGAGAACCTTCTGCTTCACCCGTTAATCTGTGAGCCTACTCTTATGTTAGAAGGTCGGGTCAGTTTTTTTTTGTTGGCTTTACCCTTGACTTAGAGGGGATGCTATGCAGAATTTTTGTGGGATAATGCACTAACCCCTTCTTTAAGGGATTAGTTCATTGAGTCCGCCCCTACATGTGAGAGGTAACTTTTGCTTAGTAGATAATTCGTTCGTGTAGATGCAAAGAAGCAAATTTTATTAAGAGCCTTAAAGGCTTGTCGCTCGGAGGCGTACATTTCGCTGAGGGCCTAAAAGGCCTGTCACCTAGAGACGTACAATTATTGAGAGCCTAAGGCGAATCCGTCATGGGTAATAGACTTTCAGATACTCAGCATTCCAGGGGTGGGGGAGCTGATGACCCTCGAGGTCTTCTAAATGGTAAGAGCCTGGTTTGGTTGACCGGACGACCCGATAAGGCCCTACCCAGTTCGATCCGAGTGTCCCAGCCCCTGGCTCAGCTGTATTCTGGAATACTCGGCGGAGGACCAAGTCCCCTGGTCGGAACCGCCTGGTCTTGACCTTCGAATTGTAGAATCGTGTCACTTGTTGATGTCGAGCAGCGACTCAGAGCCTCGAGATATCCATAACCTCTTCGAGCAAATCCAGGTTGGCAGCAATCTGTTTGGAATTCTGATTTTCTTGGTAGCTCTCGACTCGAGCTGTAGGGAGACCGATTTCAACTAGCACCATTGCCTCCGAGCCATAGGAGAGTGAGAACGAAGTCTCTCCCGTTGAGGACTGAGCTGTGGTCCTATAGGCCCAGAGGACGAACGGAAGTTCTTCGACCTAGCTGCCTTTCACCTTCTCAAACTTTGTCTTAAGATGGTGCTTGATGACTTTGTTAACTGACTCTACTTGTCCGTTTAACTGGGGATGTCGGGGAGAAGAGTATGCATTCGTGATGCCGAGTTCTCTACATATGCTTTGAAATTTGTCGTTGTCGAACTGTCGGCCATTGTCTGACACGATGGTACGTGGAATCCCGAACCGGCAGACAATATTTTTTCAGACGAAGTCAATCACCTTCTGCTCAGTGATTTTGGCGACAGGCTCAGCCTCAGCCCATTTGGTGAAGTAGTCGATGGCGACAATAGCGAACTTGACTTGTCCTTTTCCAGTGGGTAGAGGGCCGATAATGTCGATTCCCCACTGAGCGAACAGCCAAGGACCACTCATAAGGGTCATTTCTTCAGCGGGCTGCCTCGGTACAGCCGCGAAGCGCTGGCATTTATCGCATTTTCGAACGTATTCCTTGGTGTACTCCCTGATAGTCGGCTAGAAGTACCCTTGTCTGAGTATCTTCAGGGCTAAGGCCCAACTGCCAAAATGATTCTCGGAGATTCCTTCATGAATTTTCTGTATGATATATTCTGCCTCATCGGCTTGGATACACCTGAGGTAGGGCTGGGAATGTCCCTTCTTATACAAGATACCATCTAGGACAATATATCAGGCTGATCGGACTCTTAGTCGCCTCGCTTCCAGCCTGTCTAAAGGGACCTCGCCTGACGTGAGATAATTAAAGATCGAGTCAATCCAGCTCAGATTTGCTTGAACTGGTTTGACTTGTTTCTCCCCCTTGTTAATGCTTGGTCGCTCTATGAATTCAACGGGGATGATTCGCGGGATCTTCCCTTCCGCGGCTGAGGCGAGCCGTGCTAGGGCGTTGGCCCATGAATTTTTCGCTCTCGAAATTTTTCCCCTCGTCGAGATAAGCAATCATCCTTGTTTCCTTAGCCTCGTACTCAATAGAGATGTGATTTACTACCAACTGAGAATCGCATCGGACCTGAAGGGATTGGACACCCAGACTTGTTGCCGATCTGAGTCCAGCCAACAAAGCTTCATACTCTGCCTCATTGTTTGAGGACTTGAACCTCAGTCTAATTACATATTGAATTATTATGGAGTCAGGGACAATCAGGACGATCCCGACCCCAACCCCTTTGACATTGGACGACCTGTCCACATAGAGAACCTATCATGGGTCCAATACCATTTTTTGGTCACCCAAAGGAGCGGGAGGACTTGCTTTAACCTCAGTATTGATTTCTCTGGTGCTCGGAGTAGTGAATTCAACGATGAAGTCGGCTACGGCTTGGCCTTTGATTGCCGTTTTCGGACGAAACTGAATGTCGAACTCACCAAGTTCAATAGCCCACTTTGTCATCCATCTCGACACCTCAGGTCTCTGAAGTATTTGTTTGAGAGGGGAGTCTGCCAACACGATCACGGAATGAGCTTGAAAGTATGGGCGCAACCTTCAAGCTAAAACAACGAGACTGAGTGCTAGCTTTTTCAGGGGCGAGTATCTTGTTTCTGCTGGCATTATGGCCTTGCTTCGTAATAAACGGGGTATTGTTTACCTCTGACTCCCTAATTAGGGTCGAGCTGACGGCCGAGGCTGAGACCACGAGGTAGAGAAATAGAGGTTACCTTCTTCAGGTTTGACAGTAGAGGGGGTGAACCTAGGTACTGTTTCAGTTGTTAGAAGGCTTGCTCGCACTCCGATGTCCACTCCGCCTTCTTATGACTTTTCAACTATTGGAAGAAGGGGAGGCATTTATCCATTGCTCTGGATATGAAACGTCTGAGTGCCGCAACTTACCCCGTAAGACATTGTATTTCTTTGACAGTCTGAGGCGAACTCATGTTGAGGAGTGCTTTGATCTTGTCGGAGTTCACCTCGATACCTCTCTGACTGACTTGAAAACTAAGAAATTTTCCTGAACCGACTCCGAAAGCGCACTTCGTCGGATTCAGCTTCATCTGTTATTCTAGGAGGACGGCGAATGTTTTTCCGAGATCCGTTAGGTGATCGAATGCTTCAATACTTTACACTAACATGTCGTCGACATACACTTCTATGGTACGTCCGATCTGTTTGGAGAACATCTGATTCACTAGCCTTTGATACGTGGCCCCAGCATTTTTCAGGCCAAATGGAACAACCCGGTAACAGTAAAGTCCCTTGTTTGTGACAAAAGTAGTCTTCTGCCTGTCCGGGGGGTGCCTCGTAATTTGATTATATCCAGAATATGCGTCTAGGAAAGAGAGCAATTCATGTCCCGTTGTGCTGTCCACCAGCTGATCGATCTTAGGCAACAGGAAACTATCTTTCAGACAAGCTTTGTTCAGATCCGAGTAATTCACGTAGACTTGCCACTTCCCATTGGCATTCTTCATGAGAACCACATTTGCGATCCAATCGGGATAATGTACCTCCTCTATAAACCCGGCTCGAGCAGAACGGAGGCATCGTCAGCTATTGCTTCGTAAAGCTTGGCATCGAATGGCCTTCTTTTCTACTTGATAGATTTCTGATCTAGATTCACATTCAGCCTGTGGACCATGACTTTCGAAGAAATTTCGAGCATATCTTGGTGGGACCATGCAAAGACATCCCTATGTTGTCGCAAAAATGTTAAAATTTCAGTCCGTTGCGTAGGATTCAGTGATGTTCTGAGCTGAATGGTTCTGCTCGGATCGACTTCATCAAGCAGCACTTTCTCCAGATCTTCCACGGATGAGCCTTCCGCGGGCCCTCGGGGGTCTAGAACATTGATAGTGAGCGCCTGCTTAACCGACCCTTTTTTAACCGCCATTGCGTAACATCTCCGAGCCTCTTACTAATCACCTCGGAGGTATCCTATCCCACCCTCGACAAGGAATTTCATCATCAGGTGATAGGTGGAGACGACTGCTCTCAGTGCGTTAAGAGAATGTCTGCCAAGGAAGACATTGTGTACAAATGGTACATTGATAACTAGGAAGTCCACCATAAGTGTGACTTGATATTGTCCTTTTCCCGCGGTCACAGGGAAGTAAATGGCTCCTTCGAAGATCACTCTTTCACCGGCAAAGCCATGCAGTGGGTCTTCACAGGTCTGAGATGAGACCTCGGAATCCCCATTCTTTCAAAAGCTTCGAAATAAATCACGACAGCTAAGCTCCCGGTGTCGATCAAGATGCGGTATACTTTTCGGTTCTGTGAAGGGCATCATCGTGTGGGTGTTAGATTCCGCGTGCGTCTTCTTCCGTGAAGGTTAGAGTGCACGGATTGACCCGAAGTTCCTTGCTAAGTTGCTCGGTTAAATGGACGTAATGTTCTAGTTTGAACTTCCAGGAGTGAGCTTTTCGTGCCCTATTTGAATCTCCTCCTCCAGACGAGCCCCCGAAGATGGTACGGATTTCAGCGAGCTCCTCCGTGGTATTGTTTGGCTGCTCTCGCTCACTTTCTCCTTTTCGAGCGGCTTTTCCTTCCTTAGTGTATCGATGCAGATGTCCCTTCCGAATAAGGGTTTCGATCTCATCTTTGAGATCTACACAGTTAGCAGTATTGTGGTCGTGGTCTCGGTGGAAGCGGAAGTACTCGCATTTGTCTCGATGATCCGAGTCGGCCCTCATGCAGACAGGCCAATTCAGCAACTTTTTCCCATGGATATCTAAGAGAATCTGCTCAGTTGATGTATTCAGGGGGGCATGGAAGCAAAATTTTCCCTCTGGCCTTCTGGTCGATCGACGATCGCGAGGAGCACGGTCATCGGTCCCTTTGTGAAACGGCTGGGATTCCTCGTTCCTAGGCCTCTTCCCTTTGCCATTCGTCTCTGTCACTTGGACACTTTTACGGGCATTGGAGAACTCCTCTACGTTGGTGTACTCCTAAGCTCTGGTCACAAGTTCAGTCAGTGTTTTCGGCAGGTTCTTTCCAATGGAGAAGGTGAATCTCCCTTCTATCAGGCCGTTGAACACAGCCGCGAGCGCCATTTTATCATTATAATCTTCCACCAGTAATGCTTCCTTGTTAAAGCGAGTGATGTAATCTTTCAACGACTCCTTCGATCCTTATTTGATAGCGAGCAAGTGAGTGTTGGGCTTTCGGCTTCTCTTACCACTTATGAACTGGGTAAGGAATAGTCGGCTCAACTCTGCGAAGGAACTGATGGAGTTTGGTTTGAGCTGCCGGTATTAACTCTGACCGGATCCTGTAAGTGTGATCGAGAACCCCCGGCACATCATAGCATCCGTCGCCATCTGGATCTGCATCCGGGAGCGGTAGGCTTCCACGTGCTCGGATGGGTCCCCAGACCCAGAATATTAGATGACGGGAGGTATCCGGAACCTCTGAGGCATCACCTCGTACATGATTTCCTAGGTGAAGGGAGGTTCGGTCTCTTCCATCATTGCCTGAACGGCAGCGGGAACTGACGTTGGTTATTGCTTCTTTTTCAGAGCTAAGAATTTATCGTTGAGCTCTTCGACCCGCTTCTCCCACGGGTCTTTATTTTCTGCTACGATTTCTTGGGTGTTCTCTATCTCCGGAGTTCTTCTTCCCCTCCTCCATACGTGACTAAAGCATTGGTTGGAGCTCGTGCTGCAGTGTTCCGAGCCTAGGCTTGGACGTGAGTCGGGAGAGGATGTTGACCCGACATCAGCGCCTAAGGGTGTTGGGGCGCCTCGGGCCTCACGCTCCTCGGCGCGGAGTGAGCTTCCACGACCGGACCAACTAGTTCGGGAACAGGGTTTTCCTGAATTGAGTGCATGCATGGCTCCGTTGTTGCTTCATCCTGTTCACTTCGTCACGTAAGGCTTGTATCTCGCCCTACATGGCCCGATACTTACTCGCCCAGTTGCGAGAACATTGGGAAGGCCCCGGGGCTGATTCCGCGTGAAGTAGCGAAGAGGAGCGAGTTTGCTTGTTCAGCTCCGGTTCCGCAGCTACCGCTTTCTTCTTTCCTCTAGCCATTATACTCGAGAGTAGGAACCTGACTTTTTGTACAAAATTCCCACAGACGGCGCTAAAAATGTTGAGGTCAAAATCTGGATCGCCCTCCACTCCTCGGGTGAACCCTAGTTCTGCACAAAAAGGTGAGCAAAGGAGACCCTGGCTTAACCGGGGGACCCTCCGATGCCTAAGTCAGGTCAAGGGAATCGGGGTCTAAGCAAAATTGTAGAGGGAGAGCGTCAGATCTTGCGTACCTATAGCAA
Organism: Magnolia changhungtana; assembly: GCA_030180095.1. Classification (NCBI taxonomy): domain Eukaryota; kingdom Viridiplantae; phylum Streptophyta; class Magnoliopsida; order Magnoliales; family Magnoliaceae; genus Magnolia; species Magnolia changhungtana. The sequence continues at coordinate 120,017 of JASAUF010000073.1, read as the reverse complement.
TGGGGTCCCCATGTATTTATACCTGACTGTCAAATGGCTGGGTCTGTTAATCACGGCACGATTCACTCAATTAGGGAGATTTTCGGATCGTGGAGATACTGTGCGCAATCTAAGGTTCGTGTAATATATCATGCGCATCATGCGTATCTATGGGCGAAGTAATTGGCAACGTCCGTTTATAATAGTTTCTAAGTTCGGCTTGAGGAGCGCCCACCTCGGAATGTGGAGTTGGCTCGGACCTCTGGGCAGGCAGGTTCCAATCGGAGTGGTTATAGATTTTTATCGGATACTGTCCGCTCTTGTAATCTGAGCGGAGTTACTAGCTATCCGTCCGATTGACTCAATATGGCATCAGGCCTTGGAATTACAATGAGCTCGGATATTCCCATAACAACGTGTATGCATATGATCATCACAATGCCTGAGGAAGATGGAGAAAGTCTTTGGAAGCGTTTTAGTAAGGTCAATACCATAGGCATCGATTGCCCTTGTAGTATCTCAAGTACGGACCAATGGTTATGAACTTAACGATGACTGATGGTGATCTGGTATGTGGCACATGCAGATTCCACGGACTATAATTTTAAATAGTTATGTGGACTACTATACTTATTTTTCTAGCATGGATAAATGGAAAGAGATTCAGCAAACCCGAGAGGATGAAATTTTCATCTCCGACAAGAGATCATAGCGATGGGATGAATCCTAACCGTTGCTGTATAAGAGTTCTATGCAGTTCTCGGAAGCGAATTGCGTGCAGAGTAAACGCCTTCTAGCATAGTGAGTAAACTCTGTGCGGGCCACTATGGATATGTGCGTCTTATCCATGCAATTCATCGGTATTTTCAGATCATTTTAGGACATCAACCCAAAATTGAAGTACATCGAAAGTTCTATTGGACCTCACCAGATGAAACGGTGGGGATAATGACTTCCACGGTTGAAACCTTTTTAGGCCCTACAGTGATGTTTATTTTTCATCAAAACTTTTCACGAGGTCACAGAGACATGAATGAAGGTAAAAAACAAATATCGGCTTGATTTAAAATTTATATGGCTCCTGAGGAGTTTTCAATGGTAGGCGTTCAATTCACACTGTTTACTTTGGTGTTGGTCCACTTGAGCTTTGGATATGTTTAAATTTTAGGATCTTTCTCTGAACTTAGATGATAAAATGGATGGACAGCGTGGATAAGACATATACATAATGGTGGTCCCACAGAGTTTACTCAGTATACCATCTGCCCCTACGTTCTCTCTTTAAAGTACACGTGACTAACATGTGGTGATCAGTACTGTTGATCCTGTAAGCTACCGTGGGGATGAGCTATAAGCCAAAATTCAGAGCGATTGGATAATGGTTAAACGTGACTGGTAACCACTCCTTTTGAAGGCCACTTATCAGACAGCTAAGACAGTCGACTCCCCATCTATGGGATGGCCCAATGAGACGATGGTTCCGATCACAACATCTTTGCCACGTGCTACAAACTGGCATTCCCCTTTTAAAAAATGGTGCACAAGTTAATTTACTAAAACCTGATCAATGATTTCTGCACCACATCCTTACATGGTTAGGATCATACTATCATTGTAATTTTTCATCTATGGGCTGTTCCCGGAGCCTTAAGACGAATGAATGGTTCAGATCATCACACACTTTATTATGAAGGATATCTTACAAGAAGGTTAGATTCCGAAGGTTTCCCAGCTCTTTGGGGATGCTCCCTGATATGGCATTCATCTTAACGGCGCTGTAGGAGAGAGGAAAAAAAAAAATTTCAAAGAAATTGTTAGAGTCACAGTAAGTTGCACCATAAATCAGTTACATTCAAATTACAGCTTGCACAAACATATACCTCAATCCGGACAGTCCAAAGTGTGCCCCATCAGGCTATATGCAAATTTGATGGTGCAGATTAAGGTACATATATATTTGCCATGTGTAGGATGAATTTGGTTGCAAATATAATCTACCATGTGATGTATATTTTCATATAATTCATCAATAAATACTAGGGTGATTGCACCAACAAAATGGTGTGGGCATGATCTAGCTGTTCATGTGAAGGTCCCACGCTATAGTTTGAGAGTATCTGAGAGTTGCTATTTAACAAATACAACTATCTAATCATATGATCAAATCGATTGTCGGCCCATAGTGGGACCCATCAAATGAAAGGTTGACTATCCACATGCCTTAATTACTGAACTTGCCCAACTATAATTTTGAACATTATCCACACGTATATAGAGCCATGTCCTTCTCTACACAAGCACAGTTTTGAACATGGCACAGGTGCGCAGATCCCGCCCTTCCATAAGGTGGGCCTCATTGATTAGATATTCTGACTCAAAAATTCATGGAAAATTATCTCTCACCGACTTCAGGAGTCCATAATTAAGACGGTCCGCAGATGGTTGACCAGTTCCTAGCCACCGATTGGAGGCATTGGTTGTAATTTTTTTTATAACAGTCTATTCTCATCCTTGCAATCGGTGGTTATGATCATACAGACTGCTATATATGGTCTTTTTTGGCACAGCACATTTCATGCCAGAGCCAAAAGATCAACCACGGGATTTATCACCGTGTATGAAGATGTAATCACTACAACAAAAACGAGATTAGCCGACGATTTATGTGGCTAATTCATCGGCGCTAATTAAAATGGGCGTCGATTAAAGATCTGGTATAAATACCGTACCTAAAGCCCTAACCCTGCTCTCTCTCTCTCTCTCTCTCTCTCTCTCTCTCTCTCTCTCTCTCTCCCCTTTTCATGCAGCGACAGCCATCGCCATCTCCACCTCTACCATCCCTTTCTCAATCGACCCTCTCTCTCTATTTCCCCTTTTCCCTCTCTCAATCAACCATCTCTCTTTGTTTCCCCTTTCTCAATCCACATCAAGTGGTTGGCACAGCATTAATGCTTTATAAGATACAACTAATTGCACCAGATACAAACCACTGTAACAGTTAAGTACTGCCACATTGGAAGTGGTGATGACTCCTTTACATATCACATGGAACTCGCGTGGAGCTATCCAGACCATCCAAATTGTGAGAAAACTTTGGATGGAGTATATAACTCTAATCCAGCTGAAAAAGTAATCCTAGCCATCCAAGGGATGGCCATCGGATGAAAGGGTAAAAGTAAATTAATTAGTGTTCCAAATTCAAAGGGAAAAGTCAGATGGATCTTATCAAACACTTGGTTTAATTTTCATTTTCCCTTGTTCACGTGCTTCATCCATTAATGTTGTTGATGCAAAAAAATGGTGTGCCCTCCTCTGTCCTACCACCTACACAAGAAGGAGACAAGGGAGACCCTGGCTCAAGCTGGGGAACCTCCGATGCTAAAGTCAGTGCTAGGACTGCGCAAGAGAAGGGTTTTTGTGAGAGTTTTCTGCGTACCTTTCACCTACCAGGTTTCCTGTATTTATAGGAATGGGAGGTCCCCGACGTGCAGGGATTCTTCACCTGATTTTTTGAAAATTTGATTACGATCCGTTTTCGGTCTCCATCCGATCCCAAGATCTTTGGGATCGGGGATCCTTTTACGAGATTCTCGAGAAAGTGTTTACGTTATCTTCTTCTTGCTCGGCCCAGTCCTGACCTACTCTGATGATAAGTTAGTCTCGGCCGGCTTTAAGGATCATGTTGCTCGCCATCTGCTTGGATGAAATGGAACCGATCCATAATCGATGTCCTTTCTTAATCCGATAGCCAAATACATAACCAACCTAATTTGAGTCGGTTTTACGGTCGGTCAAATGGCTTTTGAGCTCTGGGCCCTAATTGGCTTTCTAGATGCTGTTGTCTCATCATCTGAGTCAACTTCACGCATCTTATATACTTTGCCTATGGCTTTTGACTTTATAAGTCTCAGTCGAGGTTCATCCCCTACAATCCGAGCTAAGTCATTCCCTTATGCATTTAATTCTTTTGCCTCAGTCAGGCTTGTCACCTCGGAACCCCGGGCAGTGACAATAGAGTTGGTCCATTCCATAACTGGGTCTCTAGACTTGTCATATTTTTCCCCAACAGTAAGCCCCCTTACTCCTTGTGTCAACCGCGTTGATGTTAAGGAGTAAAGAGCTTTTTTAGTCAGCTTGAACTGGAGGCCGATGTTATGGTGGAGCATTTAATGCTCATGTGTCGTCCAGAGCATGCGCCGATTCATTGATCGAGGCCACACGTGTGGAGAGCCATTAGAGTGTTTCTTCGGCTAAACGCGTGGCGAGGGGGCGTTTCCGTCAGTCGGTGTGCACCACGCGTCGGGTGGGGGAGTCAAAAAAATCGTCGATTCGACTCCTCCTTAAATGCCCTTGCCACGTGGCCAAGCTATAAAAGGAGGAGCAGGACGTCCCTTTAGCATTTTCGCACCGCCCCCTTCTTTCCCCATTTTCGTTTTCTTCGCTTCTTCCGCCATTTTCATCTTTCTTCTTCGCTTTTAACTTTCGCTCCTACGTTCGCCTTCTTTTCAGCCCTCCTTGCTATCTCCGGTGAGTCTCGAACTCTCTCCCCCATTTTTAATTTTAATGGCGATGCACGGCTCCTCAAGCCCCAGGGAGGGAGTTTCCAGCGAAGAAGGTGAAGCGAGGCGTCTCTGGGACGTCTCAGAATTACCTTCATTGTTGATGGAGATGGCCATAGGTGCCAACATTGCCTTTCAACACTCTGAAAGAGTGACGGGTCCGGTAGAGTGTCCAGGTTCTGCAGGTCCCTCTCGCGGAGGGGCATCATTAGCGACTGCCCCTGGCAGACCTAATCCTCCTGAGGAGAATTCAAAGGAAGAGGATGAGGAAGTCGAAGGGGTGTCAATCCCCACCCGGAGATCGGCGAAGGTCGTTGAGTTGAAGGCCGAGGGAGGGGAGACAGGAGATGAGCAGAAGGGTCCGATTCCCTCGGTTTTAACCAAGGCGGATCTAGATAGGATCAGGGTCGGGTATCATGTCCCAGACTCGGTCATCCTTCGCCTCCCCCTGCCGAGTGAGTTACCCGACCATCCTCCTGCTAGGATGGTCGCGATTTTTCAAGTCACTTTACAATGTGGCTTGCTTCTGCCTCTCCAAGGCATTGCTCCGGATCTGCTTTCCCGACTCCAGATAGCACCTGGACAGATAGTCTCGAATGGGTGGAGGAACTTGTTCGGATGCTCAGTGTTGTGGGTTTAGACAGAGCAACCCCCACTACCGACGAGTCTTTCTATCTGTATCAAGTACAGCCGAATCCGCAGCAGCCCGGCTGGTACTTTTTGTGTGCTTGGCCGAACAAGGGCGAACCTTTAATAACTGACCCTCCTACCTCCAACAAAAATTGGAGAGATAGATGGTTCTGGATATGTGGCCGCTGGGAGACTGCCGATCCAGGACTCATCAAACCTCGTGTTCCTCAGGCGTTTTCCAAAACAGGTGATTCAGCGCATACTTTTCTCTTTGTCTCCTCATATGTCATGCCTTTGAGTCTAATTGAACGTGTTTTGCAAATATCCCCGGGCGAAGGCGGAAACTCGGATCCGGCGCTTTAACTCGAATTAAGGATTTGAAGGCACTAAATTCGAAGGATCGGTTTTGGAAGGTACTTCTCCAACCGGAGTGTCTTCTTTCTCTTAGGTTTAGATTCGGCCGTAACAGGTAATTTCTGGATATCTGGTTACGTTTTGCTTTTATACATATCTTTCTTGACCCGTCTTGCTTTTTCTAATGCAGAGATGGCTGAGGCAAGGCCTATTCTTCGTCTGGCTTCCAAGATAAAGGCCTCACCACAGTCGGAGACTCGGTCTGAGGCTCGTCCTCCGAAGAGGCCGAAGACGGTCTTGAAGGCCAAGGGGTAGGCCGCATCGACCATCCCGGTCGTGATAATTCCCGACCTGGAGAAAGGGACGGAAGTGGCGGACGCGGTGGCTCGTGAGTCTCAAGCGGCCACTGAGCTAAGACCTGCTGCCGAGCAAGTTCTAGAGCCGACGGAGGAGCAGAGGGGGGAGCCCTCAGGAAGGGAGATGACTCAACAGGAGGCATTGTTCTTCCAACGGACCGTGTTGGACATCGTTCCTTAGGCAATTTCTCACGGGAGTGAAAAAGAATTCGGTGCCCTCTTTGAAGCTCCTGGGAGACGGACTCTCTCTTATGCTGCGAAGATTCTCCTCGAGGTAAGACTTGAATTTCTCATTCATTTTGTTGATTCCTTCGACTTTAATCTGACTTCGCCTTTTTCTTTTGCAGTTTGCTCCTTGTTTGCTCAGGGCTAGCGTGGATCTGGTTGAGGCTCAGAATCGAGCAGCTGAGGCTGAAGCAGCTCAGAAATGGGCAGCGGAGGTGGAAGCCAAACTTGAAGCTGTCGTGGCTCGGATTGGCATAATGATTGGCGATCTGAGCCTCGCAAGGAAGGCTGCCGAGGATGCCAAGGCCGAGTGCACGCATGTGGCCTCATTATTGAAAGAGACTCAGGAAGAAAGTCAGCGAATTCGTCAGGCTCATGCCTCTTCCGAGGACAAGTTGGCTTGACTTAAGGCTAAGACCAAGGCTGCCATTGAGCAGGCCCAGGATCAGGCCAGGGATCAGGCTGTAAAGGTTTTTCTTGAATCCAGGGAGTATCTAGAGGAGCGGGATCGCTTGTATCAGGACGGTTACACAAAGTGTGTCGGACTGATGAAGGAAGCCTTCCTCGACCTTGATCTTTCAGGATTCGACGAAGATGCTTCTGGGTCCAAAGGTCCAGAGGCCGAGGCAGCTGAGGCTACTGATGCTGCTGCTGGTATCACGGTCATTTCTGAGGCTGCTCCTGAGGTGGCGCAAGAAGTTGCTCCGAGCAGCGACAGTAGCTGAGTCCGAGTCACCTCCTGAGTTGGCTCCTGATGAACCTTGGAGCTTCATTTTGGGTGTTAAGCACTTCAAGCACACCAAGCTTCAAGGCGAGCTTGAGAGCATCTGCAACTGAGGGAGGATATCACGTGTCGTGGCCGACCTTTTCCTTTGCCCTTATCTCTATTATTCCATCGATGTATTGCTAAAGCAAAAGCTAATGTAACCCAATGTAACACTTCTATTGAATGAATATATTCGGTTTTCTCTTATTTACTTGACTTAGTTTACATGTTTTTCATTCCTTCTTTAATTGAGTCTTCCTAATCACTCAATCGCCGACCTAGGGATAATAGATTTTTAGGTGTTCGACATTCCATGGATGGGGGAGCAGCTGCCCGGTTAGGTCTTCCAACCGATACGTCCCGGGTCAGATGATGCTCGAGACAACATAAGGTCTTTCCCAGTTGGGTCCTAGTGTGCCTGCACCAACCTCCTTAGTGTTTAGGAACGTTTTTCGAAGGACCATGTCTCCCACTCAGAAGCGCCTAAGCTTCACTCAAGCATTGTAGAACCGAGCCACTTGGCGTTGCCAACCCATCATCCGTAGCCGAGCTTTTTCCCTTCGTTCTTTCACGAGGTCGAGTCTGAGAGCTAGCAATTCTTCGTTATCTCCTTCATTAAATGAGCTGACTCGGGCTGAAGGCAACTCGATCTCGACTAGGGTGACAGCTTCCGATCCGTACGCAAGGGAAAATTGAGTTTTTCCTATGGCCGTGCGAACGGTGGTTAGGTATGCCCATAATATTTTAGGAAGCTCCTCGGCCGATGCTCCTTTAGCTCAGTCGAGTTTAGTTCGGAGATGTTATTTAATGATCTTGTTGACTGCCTCAACTTGTCCGTTCATCTAAGGATGATGGGGGGATGAATAGACATTTCTAATTTCGAGATTGTCACACATCTCCCGATACTGCCTGTTATCAAATTGCTTCCCGTTTTGCGATATAATGATTCGTGGTATTCCAAATAGGCAGATGATATTTTTTCAAACAAAGTCTGCGATCTTTTGTTCGATTATCCTAGCCAATGGCTCGGCTTCAGCCAATTTTGTGAAGTAGTCCACCGCATCAACGACAAACTTGGTCTGTCCTCTCCCTAAAGGGAATGGTCCGATGAGGTCAATTCCCCACTATGTAAATGGCCAAGACCGGCCATGGGAGTTAGTTCCTCAGAAGGTTGTCTCGGAACGACTACGAATCATTGGCATTTGTCGCAGCACTAGGCGAGCTTACGAGCACTGTGTTGAATAGTCAGCCAATAATAACCTTATCGTAAGACCTTATGTGCGAGTGATCGTCCTCGTGAGTGATTTTCGCAGATCCCTTCGTGGATCTCTCATAGTACATAATCAGCTTCCTCGGGTTTTAGGCATCGTAACAAAGGAGCAAAGAATCCTTTTTTATAGCACCCCGTTATGTATAGCATAGCGAGAGGCTCGGATCTTCAGTCATCAGGTCTCAACGTGATCCTCGGGCAACTCTCCACTGCCGAGATATCGGATGATCGGGTCGAGCCAAGTAGGTTTTGGATCGATTATATGTACGATCGAGCTAACCGGGTCATTGATACTCAGTTTAGCAATGTACTCGATCAGGACGGACTTGGGTATGTCGTCTTCGTCGTCAAAGGCAAGTTTTGCCAGTGGGTCGGCCTTAGCATTTTCTGTACGAGGGATCCGAGTGACAACACATAGCCGAAAATCCTCGATTAATTCTTTGGCTTTCTTCATGTACACTTTTAGCGACTCTTGTCATGTCTAATACACATTAATGACTTATTTGACGACCAACTGCGAGTCGCTGAAAATGCTGAGATAAGTAACTCCCAGACTGGCTGCTATTTGAAGGCCGAGCAACAAGGCTTCGTATTTTGCTTTGTTATTCGAGGCTTAAAATCCAAGTCTTAAGGCATATTGCATGTAAGTTTAATCGAGAGTTTCCAGGACGACTCCTGCCCCGCTTGCCTTAGAGTTGGATGAGCCTTCAACATAGAGCTTCCTGGGGGTTGGGTCGGGCGAATACTCGGGAGAAGTAGTCAGCTGTTTGGTTCGCTCATCCATAAGTTCGATTGCATAGTCGGCTTGTGGTGTAACCTCGGCTATGAAGTCAGTCATAGCATGTCCTTCAATGGCAACTCTCGGCTTGTATTGAATGTCGAATTCACTTAGCTCGATCGCCCATTTCGTCGGAAGCTTCCAGTTTCTGAAGGATTTGACACAGTGGAAGGTCAGTCATAACGACAATGGTATGAGCTTGAAAATATGGCCGAAGTCGTCGTGAAGAGACGAATGGGACTAAGGCCACCTTCTCCAGAGACGGGTATCTTGTTTCTACCGGTAATAGTATTTTGCTGACGTAATTAGAGCAGTACACGAGCAGAGAAAACTTGGGTACTTGCTCGACTCGACTCGCGTTTACTCGACTCGACTCGACTCGTCCGTTGTTAGAGCCAAGTACGAGTACCATTTTGGTACTCATTATTATTTCGAGTAGAGTACGAGTTGGGTAGTACTCGACTCGGTACTCGACTCGTATACTCGAATGGGTACTCGACTCAGTACTCGAGACTCGTACTTGACCAGGGACTAGGTAGCCCTAAAAGTAAAATCGCCCAACCCTGTCACTTTCATCCTTTCGCCCGCTCGCCTAAAACAAAACAAAAAACCCTCCCTCCCCCCCAACGACCAAATACAAGACTCACTCCGTCCCGTTCAATCAAACCTTCTCTCTCTCTCTCTCTCTCTCTCTCTCTCTCTCTCTCTCTCTCTCTCTCTCTCTCTCTCTCTCTCTCTCTCTCTCTCTCTCTCCCTCATCCGGCCCCCGTGGCCCGTCCCTCTTCTTCCTTCTCTCTCTCTCCCTGCCGCTCGTCCTGCTTTTGCCTGCCTGCCGCCCCCCTGTTCGGTCGTTTGAGTCTTTCAATGTTCTCCCTAAAAAACCCTCTCTCTTTAAAAACCCTAACCCGCATACAGCCCACAAATGACGACCATCCAATGTCCCTGCCTTTCCCGGTCGTCATTTGCCTTACCCAGCTACCCTTCTTCTTCCCTCTCTCTCTCTCTCAGGGCGCTCACATTGCCCTGTCCGGCGGCCTGTCCGCAGCTCGTCACTACCCCGCCTCGCCTGTCCATGACTCGTTCTTGCCCGCCTTGTCCCTGTCTCCCGCTGCGCCGTAGCCGTCCCTTGCACCTCGCCCGACGCCCTATCCATGGTCATCCTACCTCCTACTGCACTCAGTCAGTCCATCAAGTAAGAATTATTTTTTTAATTATTATTTTAATTGTATATAAAATAATTATTAGTTGATTTTTATATTTTCATTTCATCCTACCTAGTGATAGAATGATAGTAGATTAGTAGTGATTTGTTAATGGGTATGATATGAATGTAGCATACTTATGAGAGTTTAAATGTAATTACTAAATTAATATTAATAATTTTAATTAGTAGACATATGTAATGTAATGTTTGATATACTGATTGAAATTTCATTTTTTGAATTGACCACAGCATAGGATCACAATTGAGCCACTAATTTTTTTTTAATCATTGATTTATAGCGATAGTTTACAGACTGCTCAAATCATTCCATTGATGTAATTTTAGTTATGTAGTCGATAATGGATTAATACTTTAATAGTTTAGTGACAACTATATATGTTACACATTCTATTCTCTTTCTTTCAAAAATAAATAAAAAAAAGAAAATTTATTAATAATCTCACTAAAAAGAGAGGTCTTAAAATTAGTATGAGAGAATATTTACAATTCTTTTAATTCTAATTGCATACCATCCATACTTCTAAATGACTTTTGGATTCTGAAAACCCTTCAATGCGTCGAGTCCTCCCAATCCATGCTTAATTGGATTTGGCATTTGGGTTGAGGAATGCTTAGTGCACTCAAGTTATTACACTTAGCATTCATCTTTCAGATTACACTTTTAATTCATTTATTGTTTGATTGTCATCTTTTATTATTATTTGTATCGTTCTAGTTGTAGTATAGGATAATCAGTTGCCCATTTGAGGATTTCTATGTTGCCAGACATAGATTCAATGTGTTCTTGGATGCATAGAAATTGCTCAAATTGTCCCTTTTTGGATAGTTCAGGGTTAGATAGATTGTAATGTCTTCATTTATTCCAATTTAAATGCATATGCCTATTTTAGTTTCGTCTCTCCTTTTTTCTCTAGATATATTTCATGTATTTATTTCCGTCGTCAAATGTCCACACTTTGTGTTGATGATTGACATGTGAATCAAATACAAGATTAATATATTCTGGAGAGATAAGGGGAGATGCTGCCGGAATTTTGGCGTAGCATTTAAATTAGAAAATGAAGCATTACAATCCAACTTTGAATGGGTGACTGATTTAGATAGTTAAGTAATTATGCCCGTCTAGCGGTCTAGCCATCTAGGACCCTAGCCCCTAGGTATAGCTGTATAACATATCGAGAACTTTATTTTATAGATGGCTAGTCAAGACGAAAGCCCAAATACCCCTAGATTGGGTGCATCGGCCACATCTCCTCTAATAATAGAGGGAGACACAGACAGGTCAACTGCATGCAAAGGGAAGAAGAAGAGATCAGCCGTGTGGGATGATTTCAAAGATGTGACAGTTAACGGTGTACATAAGATAAAGTGTAATAACTGCAAAGGGTTATTCAGCAAGATTCTATGAGGATCAACGACACATTTAATTAGACATTTGAAGACGTATACTAAGAAAGCAAGACTCTCTCCTCCCGGCCAATAGACGCTGTCATTTACGAAGTTAGAAGGGGACGACTCCCAAGGCGTAGTGTCCACTCATAAGTTTAACAAGGAGAAGCTAAATGAGTGGTTTGCTAGATTAGTGATTTTGGAAGAAAAACCTTTCAGAATGATTGAAAGTAAAGGGTTTAGGGCTTTCTGTCAATTCCTTAACCCTCGGGCCGAGAATGTCTCCCGCGTCACAGTGCAGAGAGAAAGCATGAAGATGTACGCAAAGGAGAAGATGAAACTGAAAGAAGTTTTAGCTTCAATGACTAAAATAGCTTTGACTTCTGATTTATGGACGGTGTCTAATCAAAGAAAAGGGTACATTTCATTAACCGCTCACTATGTCGATAAGGATTGGAAACTATGCAAGAGAATTTTGAACTTCAAACACCTTCCTCCTCCACATACTGGTTTACTTATTTGATTGCATCTACGATTGTCTACAGAAAATGTCAGAGGCATTGAGAAGAAAATTTCAAAGAATAACTTTAGACAATGCTTCAGCAAATGACAGTGTCATTTCATGCTTACGTAACCAGTTCAAGGCTATAGAAAATTTATTTTTTGAAGGAAAAATATTCCAGGTTAGATGTTGTGCCCATATTGTAAATTTGATTGTACAAGAAGGGCTGAAAGTAATCGACGACACTATAGAGAACATAAGAGAAAGTGTGAAATTTATAAGGGGGTCGCCATCGAGACTGAATGTATGGAATGACATCATCCAACGTTTGAATGTGCCTCTAAAAAAATGTTGAAGTTGGATGTCTGTACACGTTGGAACTTGACCTATGAAATGTTAGATGCGACAATGGAATTATAGCTTACATTTCCTGAATACGCGGCACGTGACAGAACGTATTCTTGGTTGCCGAGCACAGATGATTGGGCCAAAGCACAACAAGTTCACACATTTCTCCAAGTTTTCTACGAGTGCACGAAGATTTTTTCTAGAAATCAGTATCCAACCGCGAATCTGTTTCTTTCAACTCTTTAAAAAATTAAGGATGCTCTGCAGAAATATGCCAGCGTGGGTCCATATTTCATACGCCAGATGACAGTTGGTATGAAGACGAAGTTCGATAAATACTGGGACGAATGTCATTTGTTAATGTCCTTGGCAGTTGTTCTTAATCCCCGTTGTAATATGGGATTAGTTAGCTTTATTTTCATGAAGCTTTATTCTACTGAAAGAGCGACAGAAGAGACGTCTAAGGTTCGTGAAGCCCTTGAAGATCTGTATAAATCGTATGTTAATACTTTACCCACAGCGGGTGTTGAAGAAAGTAGAGATGCAGATATTTCTGTACCTGGTAATCCGGATGTGCTAAATGAATACATATCATATTTGGCACAAGCACGAATGGGAGTTAATATTAAGGAATCAGAGTTAGAAATGTACCTCAAGGAGCCAATCGTAGTGCGAGCTGAATTTGATGTGTTGGAATGGTGGAAGATGAGGGTTAGTGAATCAAAATACCCTACATTATCTGTGATGGCACGAGACATATTATCAATACCAATTTCAACAGTGGCATCAGAATCCGCATTCAGCACAGGGAGTAGGGTTGTGAGCAAGTATCGAAGCTCAATTTCGCCAAACACAGTTGAAGCATTAATTTGTACGCAAGATTGTTTGCGCTCGATATGGGGAGGAGATATGAATGATGATGATGAAGAAGAGGAGATTGAGATTCATGACGAGTCTCTACCTATAGATCAGTAATTATTTTCGATTTTTTAATTTTTTTGGCTGAATGTTGAATGATCTGTAATATTATTTCACTGCAACTACAAACACAAAAGTATTGGTCCTTTTAGAATGTGGTTTGGAAGACTTTGAATCATTGATATTTATTTACATATGCATGTTCATTTGCTTTTATTTTTGAATTTTGATACATTCATATTGCTTTCTTTTGTTACTATATTAAGTTCAATTTATTTATCAATATTCTAATTTTTTTATTAAAAATTGAATGTAGAAATGTCTCATCTGAGCCATCGACAAACATTTGGGACTATGCTTCCCTAGTTGAATCACCGCCACGGTCTGGGAAAACAAAGATTAAGTGTGGTTTGTGTGACGTAAAGTTTGTAAACAAGACTAATCGCTTTCGCCTACACTTGTCATGTCGAGGTGGTGATGCAAAACTATGCCCCAATGCGCCTAAGGATGTCCAAATTCTTTTTCAAGCCCAGTTAGATTCGAATAGAAAGCCTTCCACTCTATCCAAACCTTCTACTTCTGGATCTGGTACACAAATAACATCCACAAAAGATGCAGAGGAGGAAGCCAGATTAAAAGCTTTGGAGGAAGAACAATTCCAAATCGCCATAAAACGCAGAATGGAAGATGCTTCTATACTTCAGCGATATTCGAGTCAAAGACAACACGATGTTGAAGCAAGGTCGAGTTACTCGTCGAGTACGACAAACAAGAAGAAAAAAAAAAGTAACAAATTGAAATTCCTGACTCGTCTCGGTGAATTTTATAGGGCATTGGGTACTACATACAATTCTTCACATAAAGCAAGTTTGAAAAATCTAGTTGAAAGTGTAAAAGAGCACGAAGGAAAAATCTCTTCGCCTTCTGACTCAGAGGAAGTGAATCAATTTATATATGAAAAAATAGATAGCAGTTCTGATGGATCAAATGACAATACAGGAACAGGAAGGCACTTATCTTACAGAGGTTATAGTTATAAATTGTCATTTTGAACAATATAATGTAATTATGTAAATACGTTAATGTAATTATGTAACAATATAATGTAATTATGTGCAATTTATATATTTTATTATTTCGTTACTCGAAAACCCTACTCGAATTGGGCTCAAATTCAGACTCGGACTCAAACTCGCCTAAAAAACTCGCACTCGGTACTCAACTCGTGTGCTCGTATTCGGACTCGACTCGAAAACTCGGACTCGACTATACTCGTTTACTACTCGTACTCGGCTCGTACTCGGGCGAGTAGAGTACTGAGTGGGGTCCACCTCGTTGGCCGAGTAGAGTCGAGTACGAGCAGCACTCGGGCGTTAAGAGCCGAGTACGAGTACGGCAATACTCGACTCGACTCGACTCGTATACAGCTCTAGACGTAATACACTGGCAGCTTCTTCCCTTCATGCTCGCATATCAAAGCCGAGCTTACGGATGCATCAGATACCGCTAGATACAACAACAAAGCTTCCCCAGATTCGGGTTTTGATAAGAGAGGTGGAGTCCCAAGGTACGACTTCAACTGCTGGAACGCTGCTTCACACTCTTCCGTCCAATCTACCGCTTGTCATCCCTTCAATTGCTTGAAGAACGAGAGGTATTTTCGGTAGCTCAGGAGAGGAAGCGGTTGAGTGCGACTACTCGTCCGGTCAGCCTTTGTATGTCTTTTATCGTTTTTAGGGATTCCACGTCGAGCAATGCTTTAATTTTCTCCGGATTTGCCTCGATCCCTCGTTAACTAACTAGGAATCCGAGGAACTTATCTGAGCTAACTCCAAAGGCGCACTTACTCAGGTTTAACTTCATCTGGTATTTGCGAAGGATAAGGAACATCTCTTCTAGGTCGGCAGTATGGTCGGCCGCATGAATACTTTTGACGAGCATGTCATCAATGTATACTTCCATGGTTCGGCTGATTTGCCGAGCAAACATTTTGTTTACTAATCGTTGGTAGGCTACCCATACATTCTTTAGACCAAATGGCATCACACGGTAACAATAAAGTCCTTTGTCAGTGACAAATGTAATCTTAGATTTATCAGATTGATGTATTATAATTTGATTGTATCCAAAGTAAGCATCCATAAAACTAAAGAGTTCATGTCGCGCCTTGCTATCTACCAACTGATCGATCCTTGGAAGAGGAAAGCTATCCTTTGGGCAGGCTTTGTTCAAGTTGGTATTGTCAATACAGACTCACCACTTTCCATTGGCTTTCTTAACGAGGACGACATTGGTTACCCATTCCGGATAGTAGATCTCCTCGATGAATTCAGCCTTAAGGAGCTTGCTGACCTCTTCTTCAATGATGGCGTACATTTCAGGGCCGAGGAGACGTTGTTTCTGTCGAATCGGTCGGTAAGTCAGATCGATGTTGAGTCGGTGAGTCATTACCAAGGGATCGATCCCTGACATATCTTCATGGCTCCATGCAAACACATCAGCGTATCGTCGGAGTAGGGCTATCAACTTGTCTTTCAGGAGTGATTGCAGAGACGAGCCAATTGTACTGTTTTGGATTCGTTTATCTCGACCAAAGGTACCGAGATAATGTCTTCTACCAGTTGTCCTCGCTCGTGTGTCTCGGCCTAAGGGTCCAATGATTCTATTATAGTTACCTCGGCCGGAACTTTCACAGCCGTTGCATAGCAGTGTCTCGTGTCCTGCTGATCACCTTTAATGACTCCTACTCCCGACTCAATCGAAAATTTCATGGAGAGATGGTACGTTAACACAACAGCTTGGAGAAGACACAGAGAGGGTTGACCGAGTATAGCGTTGTAGACCGATGGTTGGTCGACTATCAGAAAATCGACCATTATTGTCGCTTGATGCGGAGAGTTTCCAGCAGTTAGTGGTAATGAGATAAGTCCTTTGGGAAGAATTCGTCCAACAGATAATCCGATTAATGGGGTGTGAACTAGTCATAAAACCGATCATTCGACACTCATTTTGTCAAATGCTTGAGAAAACAGTACATCTGCGGATGACCCTGTATCTACCAGAATGCGGAATACCTTGTGATTTGCGATAGTGAGGGTGACGACCAAGGCATCATCGAGCGGATGATAAATGCCTCAGGCATCTTCGTTGGTGAACGATATGCAGTACTTTTCCCTTCTCTTTTCCTTCGAAAGTTGAGCTACAATAAGGATCTCGGACTCGGGCCGACTGATGCTTCGGGCATGATTTTTTCAAGCATTGTTTGAATCGCCCCCGCCTCGGGGACCACCGACAATAGTCTGGATTTCCTCCGTGAGTCAATTGTCGCCCGATCGTTCTTCCGTTATCCCAGTTCTTTCGACATGCTCTCTGAGGCGACCATCTCGGATGAGTCTTTCAATCTCTTCTTTTAAGTGATAGCAATCACTTGTATTGTGCCCATGATCATGATGATAATGGCAATATTTATCCTTATTTTGTCGGTTCGGATTGCCTCGGAGTTTACTCGGCCAATTGACAAATCCTTCACCTTTGATTTCCATTAGAACTTGCTCTTATGGTTTATTGAGCGGAGTATATATTGAAAACTTGTGATCGGCTCGCTTACCCAGCTTACGTTCATCGCGTGCTTGATCGTCTTTACGTTTCTTTCCACCAGTCGAGTCAGCTTCTTTTTTCGCTGACTCTTTGGTCGGGACCTTTGCGTTTTGGGCAGCTTCGTGCATGATTCGGGTTTCTTCAGCATCCGCATATTTATCTGACCAGGCCATAAATTCAGCAGAGTCAGAGGTGGATTTTTGTTCAGGGACGCTAGGAACGGCTTGTCCCTAACCCCTTGCATGATCGAATTAAGGGTTGTTTCGTCTGAATGCTTCCGACTTGGAGCGACTCGAAGTTGAAAAGCTTGATATAATCTTTCAGTAATTCTCCCTCCTTCTGGACTATGTTATTCAGGTGCATGGGTGGCTTCAGCTTTTTCTTCCCACCAATGAAATTGGTAAGGAAAGCATCGCTGAGCTCCTTGAATGAGTTAATGGACTTTGGTTTTAAATGTTTAAACCAAAGTTAAGCTACGTCGGCTAAAGTGAGGGAGAAGGCTTGACACATCACAGCGTCCGAGGCATCATGCAGTTCCATATACATTCGAAAGGATTCGATGTGCTCGGTTGGGTCGGTCTTACCGGTGAAGGGTGTAATTTGGGAAAGACGGAATCGTTACGACAGCCGAGCTTGCATTATCTCTTATATGAAGGGAGATGATTTCACCTCGGGCCTCATTTAATGTGCATCACGACCCTGCTTCATGTCTGTAATCTCTTCCCGCACTTCCCTTATGAAGTCTTGGAGGTCAGCTTTCCAGGGCTCATCGCTCTCTACAGTCCCCTCAACCGGAGATCTGCTGCGCCTTCTCCGATCTATTTCGTGTCGGAGATCAGTGTCGGGCAGCGGGGCAGTCACGGATTGAACGGGTACTGGCTCCAAAGGGCCATGGTGTTGACTTTGTTGAGGGACGGATCGCAGAGCGACAGGCCGAGGGTCGGCAAATTGCTAAGGAGCGTTCGTCGCCTGACTTTCGTTATGCTGAGGCAGCGGGACCTGCTGACGATGAATCTGTTCCAACATTTGTTTCATGACGTTTCTATCGGATCTAAGTTCCTGGACCTCCCTGTCCAACCATCCATTCCTTCTCTACACAAGCACAGTTTTGAACATGGCACAGGTGCGCAGATCCTGCCCTTCCATAAGGTGGGCCTCATTTATTAGATCTTTTATCTCAAAAATTCATGGAAAATTACCTCTCACCGAATTCAGGAGTCCATAATTAAGACGGTCTGCAGATGGTTGACCAGTTCCTAGCCACTGATTGGAGGCATTGGTTGTAATTTTATTTATAACAGTCTATTCTATTACTCAAAAGTCCTTGAAATCGGTGGTTATGATCATACAGACTGCTATATATGGTCTTTTTTGGCACGACACATTTCATGCTAGAGCCAACAGATCAACCATGGGATTTATCACCGTGTATGAAGATGTAATGCTTTATAAGATACAACTAATTGCACCAGATATAAACCACTGTAACAGTTAAGTACTGCCACATTGGAAGTGGTGATGACTCCTCTACATATCACATGGTACTCGCGTGGAGCTATCCAGACCATCCAAATTGTGAGAAAACTGTGGATGGAGTATATAACTCTAATCCAGCTGATAAAGTAATCCTAGCCATCCAAGGGATGGTCATCAAATGAAAGGGTAAAAGTAAATTAATTAGTGTTCCAAATTCAAAGGGAAAAGTCAGATGGATCCTATCAAACACTTGGTTTAATTTTCATTTTCCCTTGCTTACGTGCTTCATCCATGAATGTTGTCAATGCAAAAAACTGGTGCGCCCTCCTCTATCCTACCACCTGCACAAGAAGGAGACAAGGGAGACCCTGGCTCGAGCCGGGGAACCTCCGATGATAAAGTCAGTGCTAGGACTGCACAAGAGAAGGGTTTTTTAGAGATTTTTCTGCGTACCTTTCACCTACCAGGTTTCCTGTATGTATAGGAATGGGAGGTCCCCGACGTGCAGGGATTCTTCACCTGATTTTTCAAAAATTTGATTTCGACCATTTTTCGACCTCCATCCGATCCCGAGATCTTCGGGATCGGGGATCCTTTTACGAGATTCTCGAGACAGCGTTTGCGTCATCTTCTTCTTGCTCGGCCCAGTCCTGACCTACTCTGATGATAAGTTAGTCTCAGCCGACTTTAAGGATCGAGTTGCTCGCCATCTGCTTGGATGAAATGGAACCGATCCATATATAATCGATGTCCTTTCTTAATCCAATAGCCAAATATGTAACCGACCTAATTTGAGTCGGTTTTACGGTCGATCAGATGGCTTTTGAGCTCCGGGCCCTAAATGGCTTTTTATATGCTATTGTCTCATTAGCCGAGTCAACTTCACGCATCTTATATACTTTGCCATGGCTTTTGACTTTATGAGTCTCGGTCGAGGTTCATCCCCTGCAATCCGAGCTAATTCGTTCCCTTAGGCAATTAGGTCTTTTGCCTCGGTCGGGCTTGTCACCTCGGAACCCCGGGCAGTGTCAGTATAGTTGGTCCATTCCATAACTGGGTCTCTGGACTTGTCATATTTTTTCCCCAACAAATGTTTCAGAAATTTGGATGGTCTGGATTCTCCTACGACCATGCTTGTCATATTTTTGCTGTGGAGAAGTTTCCATACTTTCAGGGTACTCAAGTTCATTAAATTGCCGATAGAAGCTGGCAAGGGACCCATTATGTAATTTTGGGACAAATCCCTACAATAGATACAGAAAACACTTGTTAAGGTGTGAGTGAAGGTAGGACATTGGAGGCCTATGGTTAACAAGTTTATCCTGAGTTTGCATGTAATAGACTGAACCCGATGTAGGGTCTCGCACAGCCCCATCAGTCTGAAAATCTGTCCGTTGTGACCACGACCGCCGACCCGACCAGATGTTAACAACAATGAATTTTGACCCCTACCAACCAAATTACTAACTGGGGCGAATCTTTTAAACACGTGCTGAGTCCAAACTTACTTGCACTCTGGCTATGGATAGACAAATCAGATGAATTTTTTTTTGTTTTTGTAAAATCTTCCATGCAACGGCCCTGGATCTATTCAATTCTAAAATGGAGGATTTACAATTCGCAGAGGCCCAGAAAAAAAGGATTGGGCCTGCCTATCATGAAGAACTGAACAGAAAGAAAACAAGCAACCTAACAGACTTGGCAGGCCCAACATGCAAGCTGCTAACGGCTGTGATGACACCCCCAAGTCGTGCCTAGCCCCACCTTATCAAGGAAAATCAGCCCTCTAATTGTGGACGGGATATCAGCCTGGGAAGAGAAAAATCGTGGATTTGTAACTCACTGTCACGCCGCGCCAGCGCATCGGCCGAAAAAATTAGCTTCACAGAAAATATGTACAGCACTAATGTTACCACAGTCCATGAGGGATTTTATCCTACAAAGCCAGAAACTCCATTTCCAGCCCGGTTTCGCCTCTCCCCTGAGAACATCCACCACCAAGTTCGAATCAGATTCTAGGATGACTTTAACAACACCCAGCCGACGGCACAAAGCTAGGCCATCATGGACTGCCCGAAGCTCAGCACCGATGTTGATAACCTGACCATATGCCGCTGAAAAGGCGAACACCATGTCGCTCTTCTCATCTCTACAAATCCCGCCCCCACCCGATGGTCCCGGATTGCCAAGAGACGACCCATCCACATTTAACTTGAACTAAGAGCTGGGTGGCCTGTTCCAACGGACCCAAGATAGAGCAGGAGATGAAGCTGTCGATCCCACTGACCATGCCACAGATACCCTGGTAGTCCGCTGATCAAAACTGGTAGCCACCGGTCAGACAAGAAGATAGAACCACCTAGAGATGTTGAAAATCAGCACCGCACTGGAGCAGCGACGATCATCACGGACCGCGCTGTTTCTGGCCTTCCAAAACTCCCAACAAATGATCAAAGGGGCGAGCCTCATCTCAATCGCCTGACGACCACAAGTAGTGAGGGCACTGCACCATTGGCGCAGCCAAGATTCTACAGACTGGGCCGGCATCACGTTAATCCCCAACATCCTCCCTATCTGGTGCCAAGTGTCTGACGCCCACCTGCTGTCCAGAAACAAATGAAAACTAGATTCCGTATTTCGCGGCCCGTCTCCGCATCACACGCAGGTCGACACCATCTAGATACACTTTAATTGAATCGCCCCATCAACCGGGATCGCATTTTGCAGGAGTCTCCACATGAAGAGTGAAATTTTAGGTGGCAGCTTTGCATTCCAGATCCATTTCGTCCACTGTTGGGGCTGGTTATGGGCTCTGCAGACCTCCCAGGCCGAGCTAACCAAGAATCTACCTGAAGCGGTTTGGGGCCATATGAAGGAGTCTAGGCCCTCTAATGTGCAAAATCCTAACTGAAAAATATAGTCTACCACCTGTTGCGGCAGGAAACCGAATACAGAGGATGGTGAGTGAGGACCGAAAGGCCCTAAAAATTCCATAATAGTCATACCTTCCAGTTGGAAAGGAATCTGCTGTAGAACGAGGTCCATGAGGGGTCCTAAACCTATCCAGTTATCAAACCATAAGCTGCAATTTCCTACCCCAATCATTGTCTGCACCTGCAGTAACATAATTGGCATTTGGGTCACAATCCTCCTCCACAACGGAGATGCATAAGCTGTGGGCTGGTTTGCGCTGGTCTCCCTACCATTACACCTGTATTTCGCTGACATAAAGGATACCCGTAAGCTGCCCTTTTTGGCAAAAAACGCCAACCAGGCCATCTTGAATCAGAAAGATCGCACTACATCCTTCAATCGACGTATGTCCAGCCCACCTTCCTCTCTAGGCGCCCCGATCGATTTTCAGTTCTTCCAATGGAATTTTCTCATGCCCTCAGTCCACCCCCAAAAGAAGTTAGCAAAAATGCCTTCTAACGCGGAAAGAAATTTGACAGGGATGTGGGTAGATGCAAGGGAATGCACCGGAATGCTTCCCAGAACGTGCTTAATCAATACCATCCTCCCTGCCTGAGAAAGCACCCGAGCCTGCCAACCTGCAATACAGCCTGCAATCTTATTAACTAGCGGTTGAAAATTGCTTGACACCGCTCTCCCTATTGTCATCAGAACCCCTAGAAACGAAAAGGAAGAGGAGACCTTAGAAATTCCAATAAGTCTCTCAATCGCCCTCACTCTGGAAGGTTGAATCTAGATGCAGTCCGACCTGAGTTAAATGCGACTTGTCTAAGTTAATTTGGATGCAGTCCGACCCATCCAGTTCAACACCATGAGTCACCCCTGACTGGTGTGAGTCAGTCTGAATCATTACTGACTCAGGTGAGTCGTGACTCAACTCGAGAGTAGACAAGTTGGCATGGTGGTCCGGCTCAACTAAAGTGTTTACTTGTGGCATTCATCGACGCTTTGAAGAGCCATTTAAATGTAAACAAAGCATCCAGAATAGGGAATTTTACTCATTCCAACAACCACTTAAGGGCTAACATCTTGCTGCTAGCATACCACCGTAAAACAGTTTTGTTCAGCTGCATCAAGTCTTTCTAACTCTTGTTCTACGAGGAAAGGTTAAAACTAAAGAGTCCAACTAATTACAGTCCACTTAGCAAATAAATTCCAATATTTGATGTGTGTGTGACATCCATCCTTGTCCTATAAGTTGGCCTAATTATTGGTATTACATTTGCAAAACATTGGTATTACGTTTGCAAAACATCACGACATCCTCTCATCGAGGGGACCACACTTTGTATTTTATTACTTTATCAACAGTAAATATTTTGTTATGGTGTGGGTCCACTTAATGAGTGGATGGGTTTGAATTTTGTACCAGGCTAGCCTGGTAGTGGAGCCAACCTATAAGAATGTTGGATATAATTCATTGGGTGGACAGTAACTTATGATTCAACTGGTTCGACTTAAAAGCTTCTCATAAACAAAACTTAAAGAAAGGTAATAAATAAATAAATAAATATTTACATATTAATCTCAACAATTTGACTGGCAAATTTGAAAATCCAAACTCAACATAAGAGATTTCTCTTGAAAAATAATTACATATTATAATAATAATAATAATAATAATAATAATAATAATAATAATAATAATAATAAGAGAAGTTACAGTTTTTGCAAACTTGTCATATTCCCCAGCTCAGGTGGGAGCGAGTTAGAGAAGTTGTTTGAGATTATATCCATGAAAATAAAAAAAAAAAATTAATTAATCCTTTCATAACCAAAAGCATCCTGTTTTCGTCTGAAATCACTACATTAACCTACGTCGATTTTCTGTCATTTGAGAACTGAACACGCAGATGGAAGTATGCTAACTTGTGGTGCAGCCAAACCTTTCCTGCCAATGTGTTGTCTGTGCAGAATATCCGTACGTTCCATGTTAATGTCAGGTCCTATGATGAAGTGGAGCACATTAGGTATGGCCTGGCCCCACCCAAGATGATGAGGTCCTTACCATGGGACCCACATTGATGTATGCATGTATTCTACATCCATGCCATCCATCCATTTGCCAGCTCGTTTCACGGCATGAGCCTAAAAATGAAGCAGATCCAATTCTGAGGTGGACCATACTATAGGAAATGGTGGCGATTGACTATTAATGGGCTGCATAAGTTTTGGATCAAGCAGGTTTATGTGACTTTATCAACAGGTTGGATGATGGAAAATAAACACTACGGAAACAGTATAGTGGCCCAAGGAAGTTCTTAATGGTAGGGCCTTCAATCACCACATTTTCCTAAAGTATAGTCCGCTTGAGATTTGGATCCCATGACCTGAAGTGATCCGGTAATCCCCTAAAACAGATGGAAGGTTTGGATAAAGTTTACACACATCAAGCTGCGCCCTATGGTAAGGGCGGCACCGTCTTGGGTGAGGCCGGGGCCACACCTAATCCACCCCATGATGATGATGATCATCTAGATCAAACAATCAGATGGGTCCGGCTCAAAAATCATGTAGGTTTACTCCTCCAGTGGACCAGTGTACAAAACAAACTTCTAGCTGCAGCAACTTCTATCCACCATCCATTTGTTGTGTGTCCGCCCCAACCGGAAATGGCCTGATCAGCGGATGGAAAGCTCTAATCCTATACGTATGCCATTGTGGGACATATGTTTGCATGTGGACGGATGAGTTGTGATTCTACATCCAAATGCTGATCAGATAATCCTAACCATCCAACAGGAGGCCACCAACGGACGGTTAGAAAAAAACTGGTCAGTTTTCTTCAACGGTTGGAAAATTACCTCTCACCGACTTCAGGATTCCATAATTAAGACTGTTTGCATATGGTTGACCAGAACCTAGCCACCAATTGGAGGCATTGGTTGTACTTTTATTTATAACCGTCTATTCTCATCCTCAAAAGTCCTTGAAATCGGTGGTTATGATCATATAGACTGCTATGGTCTTTTTTGGCAAGGCACATTTTGTGCCAAAGCCAACAGATCAACCACCGGGTTTATCACCGTGTATGAATATGTAAAGCTTTATAAGATACAACTAGTATTAGAGCCGGGGACGGCTCTGCCCTCGGTGGGGGATATTGTGACGCCCCATCACTGTGGCCACATGTAAGTGGGCACACGTGGGGGGGCCCCAAGGTGGCTGGCAGGTTATTGTACATACAATGAATGTGAAATTTTGTCCCACATCAGAAGTGTAGTCTGAAGTTATGGTAGTTATATGTGGAGTTGTCACCCTATACTGTATGAGGCTTTTTGGGAGGAACCCTGTTCCAAATTCAAAAGGAAAAGTCAGATGGATCCTATCAAACACTTGGTGTAATTTTTTCCCCTTGTGTATGTTGCATCCATGAATGTTTCAGATATTTGGATGGTCTGGATTGCCCTACGACCATGCCATGTGGACGGTTAACAAGTGATAAGTAATAGCAACAGCAGATACTGTGGGAGTGTGTGTGCATGTGAAAATAAATAATAATAATAATAATAATAAATAAATAAATAAATAAATAAATAAATAAATAGATATACTGTGAGAGAAATTTCAATACTTACAGGTAACGCAAGTGCTTTAAATTGCCGATAGATGCTGGCAAGGGACCCGTCATGTAATTTTGTGAGACATCCCTGCCATATATACAGAAAACACTTGTTAACGGTTGGAAAATTAGATCTCACCGACTTCAAGGGGTCCACACTGTTATGGTTAAATGGTGATGGCACTCATGTACAGCTATCCACACCATCCAAATTGTGAGGAAACTGTGGACGGAGCATATATCTAAAATCCAGCTGATAAAGTAATCCTAACCATCTAATTGATAGTCACCAGATGAACGTTAAAAGTAAATTAAAAAGTGTTCCAAATTTGAAGGTAGAGTCGGATGACTCCTATCAACTCTTATTATAATTTCTTTTTCCTTGTGCATGCTGCATCTACGAATGTTTCAGAGATTTGGATGGTTTGGATTACCCTACAGCCATGCCACGTGGACTGTTAACGAGTGATAAATAACAGCAATACGCTCTGGTAAAATTTTAGACACTTACAAGCGGAGCATGCTCGTCATGTTGCCGATGAATGCTGGCAAGGGACCCGTTATGGAATTATTTGCCACATCCCTGCAATATATATAGAAAACACTAGGTGACGTGTGACACGTGTATAAGATAAAGCTGCTCATCAGGTGGGGGCCCACCACATGAGTTGATCCATTGGATTTCTGAGCCAGGTAACAAAATGTGGCCCAATTGAGTAAACGTAGGACTCAGTAGGACTATGGTTCATAAGTTTACACACTACTCTTTCTCTCACTTTTTTGTATATACACACACATATACACTACTCTTTCTCTCACTTTTTTGTACATTTTCCTTTCCTTATCCAACCAACCGTGCCTAAGTTTCTATCTCTCTTTCAGGGGTAGTATACTTCTATCTAAATCTATTCTTTGATTTTATTTTATTTTTATAATTGTTTGAAAATATAAAATTTTGAAATTTTGAATATTTGATTTGAGGGTTGGGTTGGGTTGGGTTGGGTTGGGAGCAAGTTCGCCTCGACTCTATTCACTAACTTGTCTTAAGCTTGCCTCAAAAAGTTTGTCAAACAAGACAAGCTCTAATGGTAAACTTAAGGGTAAGCTCAAATTCAAAGAGAGCATGGATGAGTCAAGCCAAGCTTGGCCCACCTCAACTCATTCGTTCAATGTACAGCCCTAGCTAGGAATGAGGAATATCTATACTCAGGTACTTAGAATGTGTACATGTGGCATACATTAACTCAAATAAACCGTACAAAACATTCGACTCACTTTATTCCATGGCAAATCAAGTAAAAAGAGGTCTGCCACCTGCCAAGCTGCTCATATATATAATAGATCCCACTTGCTGCTAAAAATATGACCAGTTATCCACGCTAACAGGAAGCGGATTGGATACTGAGTTACTGAGTACTCTGAGCCTACTGAGTAAATTCCACGGGGCACCATGTGATTTATGTATTTCATTCACTTTGCTCATCCATTTTATCATATAATTTTAGAGCTTGAGCCCAAAAACGATGTATATGAAAAGCTTAATTGGACCACTCCACCAGAAACAGTGTGAATTGAACGTCCTTTGGTGAAAAATTCCCGTGGCCATAGAAGTTTTGGATCAAACTGATATGTGCGCTTTCCCTTCATCCATGTCTGTGTGATCTTATGAATAGGTTGGATGACAAATAAACATCACTGGAGGCCCTGAGAAGGTTTCAACAGTGGAGATCATTACTCTATTGTTTCTTCTAGTGTGGTCCACTTGAGGTTTAGATATGCTTCGATTTTGGGCTCCGCCCTTAAAATGAGCTGAAAAAATGGATGAACAGCATGGATAAACCACATAAATTCACTGTAGGACCAACGGAGTTTACTTAGTATCATTAATAGTACCAAGTAACTCAGTATGTGTGGCCCACTGGATGGCCGAGCTTTGGACATGGCGGGAATCCCTATCCACATTTACAGCAGGATGCGGCACTAGGAAACCTAGTTTGAACGTGGATAGAATTCAAATCCACCACCAGTGTATCGTTGGAGACCTTGTTAGCAATCAATGAGAAGATAGGAGTTATGCTGAGTTTAGGACCAGTAAGTATAGCTTACAAATAGGTAAGATTCCAATTCCTAATGAAATTAGGTATCTTTGTCAACTGGCTACCATATGGCGACCTGAAATCCAATCAGATTTTCCATCATAAATATTAACAAATTAAGGGATCAGATCAGATGATAAACATGCCATATAAGTAACTAAAATTGAACTGTCCGAGATTATGGGGCCCACAGTAAATGAGTCATAACCCCAAAATCAGATGGATCCAACAATCCTAAGCTCTGGATAATGGGCATTAGTAATCTGTTTAATTCAGACAATTACGACGTTTTTTTCCATTTTAATGCCCATTAAGAGCAATTGAAGTCGGCCGGGGCCTATGATTCTTCATATAATCACAAGTTCTTACCAGATTTTTATGTTTCTCAACTTAGCAAATGTTGAAGGAATCTCGCCCCCTAGCCCGCTGCTACTCATGTATCTGTTAAAAACAGGCATAGATCATCAATCCAATTGTAGATGTTTCTTGTGTGATAACAGCTAGAGGAACAGATGTTAAGACTGACATATACATACACCGTGATTTCTGTACCACTTGCTTATAGAAAACCAAATATAATTAAAGATTATTTATTTATTTATTTATTTTTATTTTTATTATTATTTACAAAAACTAGAGTCCACCTTATGGTCCAACCGGCTGGACTTGAAATCATCTCAAAAAGAAAATTGAAAAAGTAAAATAAAACCTACTGCATATTAATCATTACAAAATGGGTGGAAAATTAAAAATTACAAACACATCATATGGCAATTTTGAAGAAGAATAATTTAAATTAAAAAAAATAAAAAAAATTACAACTTATGGCTGTTGCAGGCCTGTCAAATTCCCACACCTCGTGTGGGATAAAACTAAAGTAAAAGTTGTCGCTTATATCCTTGAAAATAAATAATTAATTAAATTTTGATATTTATCAATGGCTAAAACTTGTTGCTATGGTCTAGCCCACCTAATGAGTGGATGAGACTTGTTTTTGTACAAGGCTATCCTCTTGGTGGAGCCAACCTATCGAAAGGGTCGGATGTCATATGAACATAATAGGTTGGAAATAAGTCATTGACCAGACAATAACTAATGGTCTAACTGGTTGAACTAGAAACTTAAGAATGAAATAGAATAAAATAAGATTATTGCATAATAATTACTATTAAGTTGGGTGGAAAATTCGAAATTCCAAACACATTATATGGTGTTTCTGAAAAAGAATAATTAAATACAATTAGAAAAACAAAGACAAAACTTATAGCTTTTGCAGACTTGATAAATTCCCCAGCTCAGGTGGGAGCAAACCCCATTGTACCTCATATCCCTGAAAATAAATAAATAATTATTTTTTGTCACTCATCAGTGGCTAAAATTTGTTTTTATAATCTGGCACATATAATGAGTGGATGGAAATGATTTAGTACAAGGTTATACATATCCTCATGGGGCAACCAACCTACTGGAATGGTTGGATGTCACAATGACATGGGATGGTGACTTATTGTCCAACCGATTGGACTTGAAATTAAAACTTCTCAAAAAGGAAAATAAGAAAATAAAAATGCCACACATTAGTTACTACTAAAAGGCAAATTTAAAATTCCAAACATATCATTAGCGTTTCAGAAGAAGAATAATTAAATAGAATTAAATAAATAAATAAATAAATAAACAGAATTACAGTTGTTGAAGACTAGACAGATTCCCCACCTCAAAGTGGGAGCAAACCTTTGAAGCTAGCTCTCGTTATATCCCAGAAAGAAATTAATTAATTATATTTTGTTGTCATGGTCTAGCCCATTTAATGAGTGGATGGGACTGGTTTTGGTACAAGACTATCCTCATGGTTGAACCAAGACTATCCTCATGGTTGAACCAACCTATCGGAAGGGTCAGATGTCGTATATGAAAATAGGTTGTAAATAAGTCTTTGGCCAGACAATAACTAATGGTCCAAACTGGTTGGACTAGAAACTTAGAATGAAAAAGGAGAAAATAAGATTATGGAATAATAATTACTATCAAGTTGGGTTAAAATTTTGAAATTCTAAACACATCATATGGCATTTCTAAAAAAGAATAATTAAATACAATTAGAAAAACAAAGCCAAAACTTACAGTACTCGCAGACTAGACAAATTCCCCAGCTCAGGTGGGATCAAACGGTTGAAGCCATTGTAGCTTATATCCCTGAAAATAAATAATTAATTATTGTGGCTAAAAATTGTTTTTATGGTCTGACACATCTAATGAGTGGATGGAAATTATTTTAGTACAAGGCTATCCTCAGGGTGCAACCAACCGATTAGACCGGTTGGATGTCACACTGACATGATAGGTTGGAACTTAATTCAGTAGGTGGACAGTAACTTATAGTCCAATTGATTGGACTCGAAAACTTCTAAAAAAGGAAAAGAAGAAAATAAAAATGCCTCGTATTAGTTACAACTAAGTTGGTTGGCAAATTCAAAATTCTAAACATATCATCGGCATTTCTGACAAAGAATAATTAAATAGAATTAAATAAAAACAACATAATTACAGTTGTTGCAGTCTCGATGGATTCCCCAACTCAGGTGGGAGTAGAGCTGGGTATATTGGCCCAATCCGGGGAATCTGACCCCATTCAAACAAAACCGATGGCTTGGATCGGTCAGGTTCGAGTAGGATCAGGAAGATCCGACTGTTAATCGGATCAGGTTCGGGCTAGTGGCAATTCCGATCAAACTGATCCTAAATCCGATCCGTTTGAATCCGAGCCGAGCCGAGCCGAACCGAACCAATCTGCACTTTCTGTAATGTTGTCCACTTGAGGTTGGGATATACCTCATTTTTTATTTAATACTATAAAATAATCTTAAAAAATAGATGAACGGTGTGGATGAGATGAATACATCATGGTAGTGTCCATGGAGCACCAACCACTGTATCCCCTCACCTCATGGCTCGAACGCCTCAAGCACCGAGATCTAACCGAGCTCTGGTGTATTGATGGGATGCAGGCGCCGAGTTCCGATGGAAACGGATTGGCTACTTTCCCTGCCACCAACCAATGAAAGGTGGTCAGTGATCTGTGGGCCCAACCATGATGTATGTGTTTCATCCATGCCATCCATATATTTTTCCATATAATTTTATGGTATGTTACCAAAAATGAGATATACACCAATCTCTAATGGACCACATTACAGGAAACAACGATGAACGAGCGTCGAACATTGAAAACCTTTTGGGAGCCATATCGAGTCATACCGAACGGTACCCAAACTCATCAGATTTAGTTTCCATGACCGAGTCAGACTCGGTTTGAGTCAAGCCAATAGTGCAATGGATCGAATCAAGTTAGATAAGTCAATTCATGGAAACGTCCGACCAAGTCAAGTTGGACCCAATTCGGTCCAACTCGACTCGATGCACGCCTCTAAGACTGTGGGAGCAAACCCTTGAAGCCAGCATCCCTTATATTCTAGAACAAATTGTTAATTATATTTTGTTATTTATCAATTGTTAAAATTTATTGTTCTATTCTGGCCCACCTAGCGAGTGGATCAGAATGATTTCCACACAAGGCAATCCTCACCTATTAGGAAGATTGGCTGTCATTAGGACATGATAGTAACTTATGATCCAACTAGGTGAACTTGAAACCTATTTGAAAAGAAAAGGAAAAAAACAAATTATTGTATAATAACCACTACTAAGTTGGTTGGCAAATTCAAAATTTCAAAAGCATCATATGGCATTTTTAAAGAAAAATAATTAAATAGAACTAACAAAAAAAAAAAAAAAGCCAAAACTAACTGTTATTGGTAACCTCTGAACATATTGTAGCGTGTAATATTTTCGAAAATAAATAAGTAATTAGATTTTGTTATTACCAACGCTAAAAATTGTTTTTGGTCTAGCCCACCTAATGAATCAATGGGAATGATTTTCGTACAAGGCTATCCTCCGGCCAACCTCTTCGTAAGGTTCGATGTTATAAGGACATGATGAGATGGAAATAATTCATCCGGTAGCCATTAGCTTGATGTCTAACTGGTGGGACTTAAACCTTCTCAAAAAGAAAAGAAGAAAATAAAACTTGATGCCTATTAATAACTATGAAGTTGGTTGGAAAATCAAAAACTCCAAACATATCCATGGCACTTCCAAAGAAGAATAAATAAATAAATAACAGAACTTACAAGTACTCTAGAATTGGCAAAGTCCCTATCTCAGGTGGGAGCGAACCATTGAAGTTATTGACCTTTATATCCCTGTAAATGAATAATTAATTATGTTTTTTTATTTATCAATGGCTAAAAATTGTGGTTATTTATCAAGTTGGATCAAACCAGAGTAGTTGTTTGGCTTATAGCCGTAAAAGTTAATAATTATTTATTTAATCTTAAGAATAATTGGAAACCCCGCAATAACCTTCTTCATTTTTCTATCATCTGAGAAGTGAAGGTGCAGCTGGAAATAAGTTAACTTGTGGTGCAGCGAAACCTTTCCTGTCAACATGCCAATTGTGTAGAAAATCCGAACCATGCCAATGTTAGGTCCCACGATGAAGATCATCTAGCTTCGAAATTATGCAGGTCCGATCATTAAATTGGCCATGCCTGGATGTTGAGTTAGACCGTCGGTTATCTACTCATTCCAACAGTGCGACCCACCTAGTGAAAGGTTTGGCATGATTTTTGTGCCAGGTGTATCTACGGTAGAGCCTATAAGTTTGAATGGTTTGGATTCTCCACAGAAATGGCATGCCCCACTGATTAGCTTTGAATATGTCATAGGTGCTCAGATCTGAGCTTTCCATAAGGGGGGCTCACTGATTAGATCCTCTAGCTCAAAGTAGGCGACGGTGTACAAAACAAACTTATAGCTGAAGCATTTTTTCCAGCCATCCATTTGTTGCGTAACTACTCCAACGGTGCAAAGGCCTGATTTTCAGACTAGAAGATCTTCACAATGTGATCAGCGGACAAAAATGCATGCCCCGATCTTACACGTATGTCACTGTGGGACATGCGATTGCATATAGACGGATGAGATTTGTATTGTTCATTTGACGTACCCTAGAGATCAATCGTGATATTCCAAATGATGCTGATCAGATAATCCTAACCATCCAACTGGAGGCTACAAATTGACGGTTAGAAAGAAACTGGACAGATTTCCATATTCAACTGTTGCACAATTAGATACGATTTCCCCATCGGTGAGTTTTGGTGTATGAGCTATCCAGAAGGGGTCCATGGTTAGGACGGTCTGCAGATGATTTATTTATAAAAGACACGTTGCATTGGGTGTATCCTAGCCACCAATTGAAGGCATTGGGAGACTTTTATTTATTACTGTTCATTACCATCTCCAAAAGTCCTTGAAATCGATGGCTAGGATCATCCTGACAGGTGCAGTACTTTTTGGTGCGGCAAATTCCCAGCCAGGCCCAACAGATCAACCATCGGACTTATCACCGTGTATGAAAGTGAAAATCTTTATAAGATACGTACAAGTGGTTGCACCAGATACAAACTATCCGCCATTAGGAAAGTGGTGGTGACTTATCCACCTACCATGTGGCACTCGTGTGCAACTATCCAGACCATCCAAATTGTGGGGAAACTTTAAATGGGAGCATATATGTAAAATAGAGCTGATCAAGTTATTCTAACAGTGCAATTGATGCTTTATCAGATGAACGGTTACAAGTAAATTAACGTGACTTCCAAATTTGAAGGGAAAAATCAGACGGCTCCGGACCATCCCAAAATCAGATGGTCCATGAATGTTTCAGAGATTTCGGTGAAATTAATCAGTTCCTAAAATTGGATACTTACAGGTAGCTCAGGTGCCTAAAATTGCTGATAAATGATGGCAGGGAACCCTCCATGCGATTGAATGACAGATCCCTGCAATGCATGGAAAACACTTGGTGACACATGACACGTGTACAAGACCAAAGCCATTCATCAGGTGGGGAGCCAATTTGTAGATTCCCTAGTTAAACTAACAGAGCTTTTTTACATGTGTGGGCCACCCCAGGAGTAGATCCATTGAATTTCTGGGCCAATAATATAGTGGGCCTGATTGAGTGAGCTTAGGACCCAGGAAGGCGATGGTTAAGAATTTTAGCCTGGATTTGCATTCTAAGCTCTTTTCAGGTTGGGCGCAACTCCTAAACCCGACCGATGAAGAGTTATAATCACACTAAAACTTAATACTTATAGTAAAAATGAAATTAAAACAGGGAAACAACCGTCCATCCAGGAGTATTTTGCAAATCCAGCTTGCGCAACCGGGCATAGCAGGTTGGTTGGCAAAAGTACATCGTTTTACCCCAAAATCATATATTTTACGCCCGATAACTCATTCAAGATTGTGAGATATGCCCGATCTAAGGTCCGACGGTCCGGATCACTTCTATCGTCGACCGAGCCTTTTCTGATCCATCTCAGCCATGAAATTGTCTGCGACCCGGTCTACATCAATCCATGAAAATTTAAAAAAATAATAATAATAATTAATCATTTCATAACCAAAAGCATCTTGTTTTGGCCGGGAATCACTACAATAACCCACATCTGGGGTATGCTAACTTGTGGTGCAGCCAAACCTTTCCTGCCAACGTGTTGTTTTTGCATAATATCCGTACCATGCTAATGTCAGGTCATATGATGAAGAGGAACAGATTAGGTATGGCTCGGCCCCACCCAAGATGATGAGGTCCTTACCATGGGGCCCACATTGATGTATGCATGATTCTACGTTCGTGCCATCCATCCATTTGCCAGATCATTATACGACATGAGCCTAAAAATGAAGCACATCCAATTCTGAGGTAGACCATTTGCCAGATCATTTTACGGCATGAGCCTAAAATTGAAGCGCATCCAATTCTGAGGTGGACCATATATACTATAGGAAATGGTGGTGATTGACCATTAATGGGCTGCATAAGTTTTGGATCAAGCAGGTTTATGTGACTTTATCAACAGGTTGGATGGAAAATAAACACTACGGAAACAGTATAGTGGCCCAAGGAAGTTCTTAATGGTAGGGCCTTCAATCACCACATTTTCCTAAAGTATAGTCCGCTTGAGATTTGGATCCCATGACCTGAAGTGATCCGGTAATCCCCTAAAACAGATGGACGGTTTGGATATAGTTTACACACATCAAGCTGCGCCCTATGGTAAGGGCGGCACCGTCTTGGGTGAGGCCGGGGCCACACCTAATCCACCCCATGATGATGATGATCATCTAGATCAAACAATCAGATGGGTCCGGCTCAAAAATCATGTAGGTTTACTCCTCCAGTGGACCAGTGTACAAAACAAACTTCTAGCTGCAGCAACTTCTATCCACCATCCATTTGTTGTGTGTCCGCCCCAACCGGAAAAGGCCTGATCAGCGGATGGAAAACTCTAATCCTATACGTATGCCATTGTGGGACATATGTTTGCATGTGGACGGATGAGTTGTGATTCTACATCCAAATGCTGATCAGATAATCCTAACCATCCAACAGGAGGCCACCAACGGACGGTTAGAAAAAAACTGGTCAGTTTTCTTCAACGGTTGGAAAATTACCTCTCACCGACTTCAGGATTCCATAATTAAGATTGTTTGCATATGGTTGACCAGAACCTAGCCACCAATTGGAGGCATTGGTTGTACTTTTATTTATAACCGTCTATTCCCATCCTCAAAAGTCCTTGAAATCGGTGGTTATGATCATACAGACTGCTATGGTCTTTTTAGGCAAGGCACATTTCATGCCAGAGCCAACAGATCAACCGCTGGATTTATCACCGTGTATGAATATGTAAAGCTTTATAAGATACAGCTGATTGCACCGGATACAAACCACTGTAACAGTTAACCGCCCCTTTGAAAGTGGCGATGACTCCTTCGGATACCATGTCGTACTCATGTGGAGCTATCCAGACCATTCAAATTGTGGGAAAACTGCGGATGGAGTATATATCTAAAATCCAGATGATAAAGTAATCCTAGCCATCCAAGTGATGGTCATCAGGTGAACGATTAAAATTAAATTAATGAGTGTTCCAAATTCAAAGGGAAAAGTCAGATGGATCCTATCAAACATGCACTTGGTGTAATTTTATTTTTTTTCCTTGTGTATGTTGCATCCATGAATATTTCAGAGATTTGGATGGTCTGGATCATCCTGCGACCATGTCACGTGGACGGTTAAACGAGTGATAAGTAATAGCAACAGCAGACAATTGGCTGTGGGAGAAATTTCAATACTTACAGGGAACTCAAGTTCGTTAAATTGCCAATAGATGCTGGCAAGGGACCCGTCATGTCATTTTTTGAGACATCCCTGCAATATATACAGAAAACACTTGTCAACGGTTAGAAAATTCGATCTCACCGACTTCAAGGGGTCCACACTGTTATGGTTAAATGGTGATGGCTCATTCACATACCATGTGGCACTCATGTACGCAACTATCCAGACCACCCAAATTGTGAGTAAACTGTGGATGGAGTATATATCTAAAATCCGGATGATAAACTAATCCTAGCCATCCAAGTGATGGTCATCGGGTGAACGATTAAAATTAACTTAACGAGTGTTCCAAATTCAAAGGGAAAAGTCAGATGGATCCTATCAAACACTTGGTGTAATTATTTTTTTCCCCTTGTGTATGCTGCATCCATGAATATTTCAGAGATTTGGATGGTCTGGATCACCCTATGACCATGTCACGTGGACAGTTAAACGAGTGATAAGTAATAGCAATAGCAGACATTTGGCTGTGGGAGAAATTTCAATACTTACAGGGAACTCAAGTTCGTTAAATTGCCGATAGATGCCGGCAAGGGACCCGTTATGTAATTTTGTGAGACATCCCTGCACAGAAAACACTTGTTAACGGTTGGAAAATTAGATCTCACCGACTTCAAGGGGTCCACACTGTTATGGTTAAGTGGTGGTGGCTCATTCACATACCATGTGGCACTCATGTGCAGCTATCCAGGCCATCCAAATTGTGAGGAAACTGTGGATGGAGCATATATCTAAAATCCTGCTGATAAAGTAATCCTAACCATCCAACTGATGGTCACCGGATGAACGGTTAAAAAAGTAAATTAACAGATGTTCCAAATTTAAAGGAAAAGTCAAGATGACTCCTATCAAGCTCTTGGTATAATTTCTTTTTCCTTGTGTATGCTGCATCCACGAATGTTTCAGAGATTTGGATGGTCTAGATTACCCTACCGCCATGCCACGTGGACAGTTAACGAGTGATAAATAACAGCAACACACTGTGGTAAAATTTTAGATACTTACAAGGAGAGCATGCTCGTTATGTTGCCGATGAATGCTGGCAAGGGACCACTTATGGAATTATTTGACACATACCTGCAATATATATAGAAAACACTAAGTGATGTGTGACACGTGTACAAGATAAAGCCGCTCATCAGGTGGGGGCCCACCACATGAGTTGATCCATTGGATTTCTGAGCCAGGTAACAAAATGTGGCCCAATTGAGTGAACGTAGGACTCAGTAGGACTCTGGTTAATAAGTTTAGCCTGGGTTTGCACGTAATAGACTCAAGAGTCAGGCCTGGCCCAAACATTGCAAAATCCGGGTGAAGCCAACTCAAGGCCTGGCCCATTGACAGTCCGAGCCTGACCTGGCCAGATATTAAGAACAATAAGGTAGACCCCTACCCAGCCCATTAACTAATCAGGCCCAATCATTCAAGCACATGCTGAGTCCCGACCAACTTGCACTCTGGCCATAGATGGATGAATCAGATGAGGTTTAAAAAATATATAAAAATTTAAAAGGTGTAATTCATTGATAGTCAAAAATACAATCTTTCAGGCGGGTCCATACAAAAAGTTCTGGGACCACACCTATCATATATCGACTGACAAACTAGACTCTAAGACAGAAAGTGGCCTCCTGAAGGGGCCTGGACAGGCTTGTACAAAAGTGACTCTTTCCGAACAAGGGAGACACGAAAAGGGAACGGGGATCAAGAGTATCCAATAGACCCCAGACCTGCATTGTCCAACACAAGAGCTCCTCTAACTAGCCTAAGGAGGAGGGAGCACGACTTGCCTCGGGAGGATGAATTGGATGAGTTAAATGCGACTTGCCTGAGTTATTTGGACTCAGTTCAACCCATCCAGTTCGACACCATGAGTCACCCCAGTCTGGGGCGGGTCAGGCTGATTCACTTCCAACTCAGGTGAGTTACCACTCAACTCAAAAGCAGATGAGTTGGAATGGTAGTCCAGCCCAATATTGACTTCGTACCATTTTTCACATATACCACATGGGTATCCGAACCCATGACTTAGTGTCCATCACTTACTCGACTCAACTCAAACTTATATATATGTGTGTGTGAACTCCCCATGAGGTCAAGCTGCATGGGCCCCACCATGATGTATGTCAAACATCAACACCGTGCATTTGATGGGTGCCCTTTAAATTATGAGATATCCTAAAAATCAGTGGTATACGGAACTCAGCTAGGCCATACCATCTAAAATCATGTGAAGACATGCCTAAAACATATAAAAGCACTTGGTGGGGCCCACTTGAAATTTGGATGCGTTTGAAACTTGGTCTGACCCGTCATCCAAGTGGGACACACATAATGGATGGGCTGGATTTATGAACCATATCTCGGTGAACCCAAAAATAATTATGAATGTTTTAGTAGAGGGCAACCCCTCTCAACTTTTGCATGTAGTGTGGCCCACAAAAGTCACAGATTGACTTGATTGTTCACCCCTAGGCCCACTATGGAATGGTGCATCTGACTGATGGGGTAGATGTTCGACATACATCATGGTGGGGCCCACACAGCTTGACCTCATGGGGAGTTCCCATCAGCTTGACACTATATAACCTTTTCTCATAAACACACACACACACTACTACTCTTTCTCTCACTTTTTTTATATTTTCCTTTCCTTATCCAACCAACTGTGCCTAAGCTTCTATCTGTCTCTTTCAAGAATAGTGTACTTCTATCTAAATCTAATCTTTGACTTCTTTTTTTTTTTTTTAATAATTGTTTGAAAATAGAATATTTTGAGATTTTGAATGTTTGATTTGAGACTTGGGTTGGGTTGGGTTGGGTTGGGTCAGGTTGGAAGCAAGTTCACCTTTTCTCGATTTATGGGTCAGGTTGGGAGCAAGTTCACCTCTTCTCGATTTAATAACTAGTCTCGAGCTCACCTCAAAAAGTTCATCAAACAAGACAAGCTCAAATGATAGGTACATGTGGCATGCATTAACTTAAAGTAAACCGTACAAAACATTTGACTCACTTTATTTCATGGCATATAGGTCTGCCACCTGCCAAGCTGCTCATATATATGATGGGTCCCACTTGTAGCTTAAAAAATGACCAATTATCCACGCTAACAGGAAGCGGATTGCATACTGTGTAACTGAGTATGCTAAGCCTACTGAGTAAACTCCATAGGGCACCATGTGATTTATGTATTTCATCCATTTCATCATATAATTTTAGGGCTTGAGCCCAAAAATGCGTATATGAAAAGCTTAATTGGACCACTCCAGAAAGAAACAATGTGAATTGAACCTCCTTTGCTGAAAAATTCCTGAGGGCCATGGAACTTTTTAATCAAACTGATATGTGTGTTTCCCCTTCATCCATGTCTGTGTGATCTTATGAATAGATTGGATGACAAATAAACATCAGTGGAGGCCCTAAGAAGGTTTCAACAGTGGAGATCATTACTCTGTTGTTTCTTCTAGTGTGGTCCACTTGAATTTAGATATGCTTCGATTTTGGGCTCCGCTCTTAAAATGAGCTGAAAAAATGGATGAACAGCATGGATAAACCACATAAATTCACGGTAGGCCCAATGGAGTTTACTTAGTATGATTAATAGTACTAAGTAACTCAGTAAGCAATTCAACTTCCATTCCACGTAGATGTGTGGCCCACTGGATGGCTGAGCTTTGGACATGGCGGGAATCCCTATCCACATTTACAGCAGGATGCGGCAGGAAACCTACTTTGAACGTGGATAGAATTCAAATCCACCACCAGTGTATCGTTGGAGACCTTGTAACGCAATCAATGAGGAGATAGGAGTTATGCTGAGTTTAGGACTCGTTAGTATAGCTTACAAATCGGTAAGATTCCAATTCCCAATGAAATTAGGTATCTTTGTCAACTGGCTACCTGATGCAGACCTGAAATCCAACCAGATTTTCCATCATAAATATTAACAAATTAAGGAATGAGAAATGATAAACATGCCATATAAGTAACTAAAATTGAACTGTCCGAAATTATGGGGCCCACAGTAAATGAGTCATAACCCCAAAATCAGATGGATCCAACAATCCTAAGCTCTGGATAATGGGCATTAGTAATCTGTTTAATTCAGACAATTATGAAGTTTTTTCCATTTTAATGCTCATTAAGAGCAATCGAAGTTGGGGGCCTATGATTCTTCATATAATCATAAGTTCTTACAAGATCTTCACGTTTCTCAACTTAGCAAATGTTGAAGGAATCTCGCCACCTAGCCCGCTGTTACTCATGTATCTGTGAAAAACAGGCATAGATCATCAATCCAATTGTAGATGTTTCTTGTGTGATTAACAGCTAGAGGAATGCTCATACCATCTCAACAGAAGTTCAGTCTGACATATAAATACACTTTGATTTCTGTACCACTTGCTTATAGAAAACCAAATAAAAATAAAGATTATTATTTATTTATTTATTATTATTTACAAAAACTAGAGTCCACCTTATGGTCCAACCGGCTGGACTTGAAATCTTCTCAAAAAGAAAAATGAAAAAGGAAAATAAAACCTACTGCATATTAATCATTACAAAATGGGTGGAAAATTAAAAATTACAAACACATCATATGGCAATTTTGAAGAAGAATATATATATATATATATATATATATATATATATATATATATATATATATATATATATATATATATATATATATATATATATTACAACTTATGACTGTTGCAGGCCTGTCAAATTCCCACACCTCGTGTGGGATAAAACTAAAGTAAATGTTGTCGCTTTTATCCTTGAAAATAAATAAATAATTAAAATTTGATATTTATCAACGGCTAAAACTTGTTGCTATGGTCTAGCCCACTTAATGAGTGGATGAGACTTGTTTTTGTACAAGGCTATCCTCTTGGTGGAGCCAACCTATCGAAAGGGTCGGATGTCATATGAACATAATAGGTTGGAAATAAGTCACCAGACAATAACTAATGGTCCAACTGGTTGGACTAGAAACTTAGAATGAAAAAGAATAAAATGAGATTATTGCATAATAATTACTATCAAGTTGGGTGGAAAATTGAAAATTCCAAACACATTATATGCTATTTCTGAAAAAGAATAATTAAAAACAATTAGAAAAACGAAGACAAAACTTACAGTTTTTGCAGACTTGATAAATTCCCCAGCTCAGGTGGGAGCAAACCCTTGAAGCCATTGGAGCTTATATACCTGAAAATAAATAAATAAATATTTTTTGTCATTTAACGGTAGTTAAAAAGTTGTTGTCATGGTCAGGGACACCTAATGAGTGGATGGAAATGATTTAGTACGATGTTATGTATATCCTCATGGGGCAACCAACCTATTGGAATGGTTGGATGTCACACTGACATGGGATAGTGACTTGTTGCCAACCGGTTGGAATTGAAAACGTCTCAAAAAGGAAAAGAAGAAAATAAAAATGCCACATATTAGTTACTACTAAATTGGAAAATTTAAAATTCCAAAATGATCATTAGCGTTTCCGATCAAAGAAGAATAATTAAATAGAATTAAATTTAAAAAAAAAAAAAAAAAAAAAAAAAAAAAAAAACAGAATTACAGTTGTTGCAGACTTGACAGATTCCCCACCTCAAAGTGGGAGCAAACCCTTGAAGCTAGCCCTCGTTATATCCCATAAAGAAATTAATTTATTATATTTTGTTGTCATGGTCTAGCCCATTTAATGAGTGGATGGGATTGGTTTCCGTACAAGGCTATCCTCACGGTTGAACCAACCTATCGGAAGGGTCAGATGTCGAAATAAGGACAATAACTAATGGTCCAATTGGTTGGACTAGAAACTTATAATGAAAAAGAATAAACTAAGATTATCCCATAATAATTACTATCAAGTTGGGTGGAAATTTTGAAATTCTAAACACATCATATGGTATTTCTAAAAAAGAATAATTAAATACAATTAGAAAAACAAAGTCAAAACTTACAGTTCTTGCAGACTTGACAAATTCCCCAGCTCAGGTGGGAGCAAACCGTTGAAGCCATTGGAGCTTATATCCCTGAATATGAATAAATAATTATTTGTTGTCGTTTATCAGTGGCTAAAAATTGTTGTTATGGTCTGCCACACCTAATGAGTGGATGAAAATGATTTTAGTACAAGGCTATCCTCATGGTGCAGCCAACCTATTGGAATGGTTGGATGTCACACTGACATTATAGGTTGGAACTTAATTCAGTAGGTGGACGGTAATTTATAGTCCAATTGATCGGACTGGAAAACTTCTAAAAAAGGAAAATAAGAAAATAAAAATGCCGCATATTAGTTACAACTAGGTTGGAAAATTCAAAATTCTAAACATATCATCGGCATTTCTGAAGAAGAATAATTAAATAGAATTATATATATTTTTTTAAAAATAATAATAATAATAATAAACATAATTGCAGTCGTTGCAGACTTGAGAGATTCCCCAGCTCAGGTGGGAGCAAACCCTTGAAGCCAGCTCTCCATATATTCCCGAAAAAAAAAAAAAAAAAAATTGATTATATTTTGTTATTTATCAATTCCTAAAATTTATTGTTATAGTCTGGCCCACCTAGTGAGTGAACGAGAATGATTTTCATGCAAGGCAATCCTCACCTATTAGGAGGATTGGATGTGATCATTAGGACATAATAGTAACTTGTGCTCCAAACTAGGTGAACTTGAAAACTACTTGAAAAGAAAAGGAAAAAAATTACTGTATAATAACCACTACTAAGTTGGACCGCAAATTCAAAATTCCAAAAACATCGTATGGCATTTCTAAAGAAAAATAATTAAATAGAACTAACCAAAAAGAAAAAAGAAAAAAGGCCAAAACTAATTGTTGTTGGTAACGTCTGAACATATTGTAGCTTTAATATTTTTGAAAATAAATAACTAATTAGATTTTGTTATTACCAACGCTAAAAATTGTTTTTAGTCTAGCCCACCTAATGAATCAATGGGAATGATTTTCGTACAAGGCTATCCTCCCGCCAACCTCTTAGTAAGGTTGGATGCTATAAGGACATGATGAGATGGAAATAATTCATTAGGTAGACAATAGCTTATTGTCTAACTGGTAGGACTTAAACCTTCTCAAAAGAAAAAGAAGAAAATAAAAATTGATGCCTATTAATAACTATGAAGTTGGTTGGAAAATTAAAAACTCCAAACATATCCATGGCACTTCCAAAGAAGAATAAATAAATAAATAACCGAACTTACAAGTGCTCGTCCCGCTATCTCAGGTGGGAGCTATTGGGGGGCCTTGCACAAAACCCTTAAGATTTAGCCGCCCGAAACAAACCAGAATTATGGAATAATAATGTAATGAATTAAATCAAAACATAAACCACACCACACCAGGGATTTTTACGTGGAAAACCCTCAAAGAGGTAAAAACCACGGGACCTCGTCCAGATCAACAATCCACTATAAAGCAGAACGTTACAACCGATCACAAGTACACACCGCTTGGATCAAACCTTCTTCACTCACACAAGAGTGGATAAACAATAAGAGAACAAAAGAAAAACGGAAAGATCTCACCGATCACG
Organism: Magnolia changhungtana; assembly: GCA_030180095.1. Lineage (NCBI taxonomy): Eukaryota > Viridiplantae > Streptophyta > Magnoliopsida > Magnoliales > Magnoliaceae > Magnolia > Magnolia changhungtana. The sequence continues at coordinate 77,119 of JASAUF010000073.1, read as the reverse complement.
AGGACGTAGAAGCGCTAAGACGTGGACTGCGAAGTAGATCACCTCTACGAGCAGAATCTCCATTCTACAAGCTTCCTCTCTCTCTCTCTCTCTCTCTCTCTCTCTCTCTCTCTCTCTCTCTCTCACCTTTGATAACCCTAGCCATCCTAGAAAACCTTTAGGAAACTTAGAATGCCCTTAAATACACTCTAATCCCAGATACACCCCTTTATATAAGAATAGAAAGAGGTATATCCCAAATAGGAAACAAAATCCGTAAAATCTTCATTTCCGCAATCGCATCTGTAGAACTCGTCGATGATATCGAAGGTCTCTCGATAACAGCTTTGATATCATCTGAAGGTCTCTCGATGATATCGAGACGGGACAAAAACAGTCCAGCGACCAAGGGTGGACATTCCAACAATTATCGATGTCATTGAGCCACTCTCGACGACAACCTCAATATCATTTAAAAGTCTCTCGATGATATCGACAGGACCAAAAAACTGTCCAGCAAGCAGTAGTGAAAAATCCTGCAATTATCGATGATATCAAAACCTTTTCGATTTCATCGATCCCAACAATGAGGAGAAAAATCTCCATCAAATCTCTCCCTTTTCGACTTAGGAGGAGTTCACCTTCTTTAAACCAGTCTAGTTTTTATAAACCTCCAACTTGCCCTTAAGCAAAGCCTTGGTCATCATGTCTGACCCATTATTGTCCGTGTAGACCTTCTCAAGCTGTAACACCTTCTGTTCCAAAATATCCTTGATCCAGTGATACCGAACCTCTGTGTGCTTCGACTTAGAGTGCTGACTTGGATTCTTGCTCAAGTGTATAGCACTTTGACTATCGCAATAGACCACGTGCTGCTCCTGCTTCAGACTAAGTTCCTATAGGAACCTCTTAATCCAAAGCATCTCTTTACATGCCTCTGTGACTGCAATGTACTCGGCCTCTGTCGTTGACAATGCTACGACCTTCTGTAGCTTGCTCTGCCAAGAAACCGCTCCCCCTACAAACGTGAACATGAACCCAGGTGTAAACTTCCTGGAGTCTATGTCGCCTGCAATATCTGCATCTGTGTAGCCCTATAACACAGGTTTTCTATCACCATAGCATAGGATTAACCTGGGTGAGCCTCTTAGATACCGTAGTATCCATTTCACCACTACCCAATGCTCTTTGCCAGGATTGGCAAGATACCGGCTGACAATACCAACCGTATATGTTATATCTGGGCGTGTACACCCCATAGCATACATCAAACTTCCTACAACTGACGTGTAGGGTATCTTCTGCATCTCTTCTACCTCTGCCTTCATCTTGGGACACTGCCTGTCACTCAATCTGAAGTGACCATCCAGTGGAGTACTAACCGGCTTCACTGCATTCATATTGAACCGCTCTAGGACTTTCTCAATATACCGCTCTTGTGACAGCCAAAACTTCCTACTACTTCTGTCACGGGTTATCTCCATTCCTAGGATCTGTTTAGCCGGGCCCAAGTCTTTCATCACAAACGACTTACCCAACTCCTGTTTCAGCCTGTCGATCTTCTTGATGTCTTTTCTCATGATGAGCATGTCATCAACGTATAATAGCAGAACTAGGAAATCACCATCTGAGAACTTGCGCGTGAACACATAGTGGTCCGACTCCGTTCTGTCATACCCATGCTGTAACATGAACAAGTTAAACTTCTTGTACCATTGCCGTGGAGCTTGTTTCAGCCCGTACAAGCTCTTCCTCTGCCTACACACCATATGCACTTTGCCATTGACTTCGAACTCCTTTAATTAATGCATGTAGATCTCTTCTTCCAGGTCACCATGGAGAAAGATAATTTTAACATCTAACTGCTCTATCTCTAGATCCATGCTAGCCGCCAATCCAAGCAACACCCATATGGATGTCATCTTCACCACTGGTGAGAATATCTCCTCTAAGTCTATACCTTTCCTCTGACCGAACCCTTTCACCACAAGTCTGGCCTTGAACCTCGTCTATGAATTCTTCTGCTCAATCTTCTTTCTGAACACCCACTTGTTGCTCAAAGCTTTCTTGCCCTTAGGCAATTTCACCATGTCATAAGTGTGGTTCTTATGCAAGGATTTCATCTCCTCTTGCATAGCTTTCAACCACTCCTCCTTATGCTCGTCGGCTAGGGCCTCAGAATAATCTTCTGGCTCTCCCCCATCAGTGAGCATAATGTACTCATCCGGTAAGTACCTTTTGGACCGCTGTATATCCCTAGATGACCTCCTCACCCGTGACTCAACAAGTGGATTAAGTGGGGGCTGCTCCCCTGATCCATCTTCTGAAAGAACTCCCTCGTCCTCTGCACCTTGCTGTGCTCTCCCGTCATTAGGCATCACGGGAGGAGCAACCGAATCCATGTCCTCTAGCTCACCTGAACTAGGCCAGTTCTTCTCTGACTTACCAATGTCTTCTATACACTGATTTTCAAAGAAAACCACATCTCTGCTCCTGACGAGCTTCCTCTCGGTCGGATCCCATAACCTGTAACCGAACTTTTCATCACTATACCCTAAGAACACACACCGTCTGATCTTCATATCGAGCTTGAACCTCTCGTCCTTTGGTACGTGAACGGATGCCCTGCATCCAAACACCCTGAGATGACTGTATGATGGATCCTGTCCAGTCCACACTTTCTCAGGTACTTCTCCATTCAACGGGGCTGATGGAGACTTGTTTATCAAATACACTGCCGTGTGCATTGCTTCTCCCCAAAACGTCTTGGGCAATTTCTCATGGGATAACATGCATCTGATTCTCTCAACAATGGTGCGATTTATTCGCTCAGCTACACCATTATGCTGGGGGGTCTTAGGAACCGTCTGTTCATGCTGTATACCTAGGGACTTGCAGTACTCATGAAAGTCACCAATGTATTCACCACCATTGTCAGTGCGGATGCACTTCAATGGTCTACCTGTCTCTCTCTCGACCATAGCATGAAACAATTTAAACATACCAAAAACTTTGTCCTTGGATTTCGAAGCATAAACCCAAACCCTCCAAGATGCATAATCTATAAAAGTAATAAAATACAATGCCCCACCCAAGGTTTTTATCCTCATAGCACCACAAACATCAGAATAAATCAAATCTAATGCATGCACTTTATTAACATGAGAAGTAGATTTAATAAATGAAACTCTCTGATGTTTCCCTGATAAACAATCAAGACAGGTTTTGAGAGATGTACATGTCAAGTCTAAAATGAGCCGCTTCCTCGCTAGTAGCTGAAGCCCTTTTTCACTCATGTGGCCTAGACGCCTGTGCCACATGTCAATAGCTGAATCTTCCGCTGCGTTCAACCCACCCTTGCACATACTGACACTTGCCTTGTAAAGGGTGCAACACTTATTTCCTCTGGCCACGATCAATGAACCCTTGATGAGCTTCCATCGTCCACCAGCAAACTGGCTTTCATAGCTATCATCATCAAACCTTCCCATTGACATCAAGTTAAGGCGAAGGTCTGGGATATGCCTCACATCCCTGAGAACCAATGTGCAGCCCACGATTTTTGATACACCAAAATTTCTCATCTTCACAGTCCCATAGTCACCTGACTTGTAGCTTGTGAAGAAGTCTCTGCGTGGAGTCGCATGAAAAGAAGCTCCCGAGTCTATCACCCAGTCGGTGTCTTGACTCATAACCGTGAGACATACATCATAATCTGCAGAAAGAATAACTACAACGTCGCTATCTGAAGCGACCACAGTGGAATCAGATTCATCTTCCTTCCCGTTTCCTTTCTTGTCGTTCTTCTTACCACAACATTCATGTTTGTAGTGGCCCTTCTTACCACAATTCCAGCAATCAATATCCTTTCTGTTACTCGACTTGCCTCTTGATTTATCTTGGGTCTTCCCACCCTTCTTGTTCTTTCCTCTCCCCCGTTCCTGTGTTACAAGGGCCTTTTGCTGAGTAGACCCCTGCTTACCTGTTCCATGGATATCTTTTCATCTGGCGCGGAGTTACTTAGAGACACAACCAATGTCTCGCAACTGTCAGGCAATGAACTAAGCAATAGTAAAGCTTGCAATTCATCATCCAGAACCATCTTCATAGAGGAGAGTTGGTTCACTATATTATTGACCTCATTCATGTGTTCGGCCACAGAACCACCATCTTTAAACTTGAGATTCACAAGTCACCTTATCAGAAAAATCTTATTACCGGCTGTCTTCCTCTCATACAGCCTCTGTAATTTCAGTCATAGGCTAGCGACTGAGGTTTCTGTAGACACATGATGGAACACAGAATCATCCAACCATTCTCTAATAAATCCCACCGCCTTTCGGTCCATCTTCTTCCAATTATCGTCATTCATATCCTTGGATTTTGCTGATATGCCTAAAATTGGAGAATATAGGTCCTTGCAATAAAGCAAGTCCTCCATCTTAGCATTCCATATGATCCAGTTAGAACCATTGAGGTTGATCATCCTTGATGAGCCACCTTCCATAATTCAAAAACCGATCCTACCCGTTCAATGAACTTAGTTCTGATACTACTTTGTTGGGGGGCCTTGCATAAAACCTTAGGATCTAGCCGCCTGAAACAAACCAGAATTATGGAATAATAATGTAATGAACTAAATCAAAACATAAACCACACCACACCAGGGATTTTTACGTGGAAAACCCTCAAAGAGGTAAAAACCACGGGACCTCGTCCAGATCAACAATCCACTATAAAGCAGAACATTACAACCGATCACAAGCACACACCGTTTGGATCAAACCTTCTTCACTCACACAGGAGTGGATAAATAATAAGAGAACAAAAGAAAAACAGAGAGATCTTACCGATCACGAGAACGTAGAAGCGCTGAGACGTGGACCGCGAAATAGATCACCTCTACGAGCAAGAATCTCCCTTCTACAAGCTTCCCCTCTCTCTCTCTCACCCTCTCTCTCTCTCTCTCTCACCTTTGATAACCCTAAGCCCTCCTAGAAAACATCTAGGAAACTTAGAATGCCCTAGAATACACCCCAATCCCGGATACACCCCTTTATATAAGAATAAATAGAGGTATATTCCAAATAGGAAACAAAATTCGCAAAATTTGCGTTTCCGCAATCGCATCCGTGGAACTCGTCGATGATATCGAAGGTCTCTCAATAACAGCTTTGATACTATCTGAAGGTCTCTCAATGATATCGAGACGGGACAAAAACAGTCCAGCGACCAGAGGTGAAAATTCCAACAATTATCGATGCCATCGAGCCACTCTCGATGGCAGTCTCGATATCATCTGAAAGTCTCTCGATGATATCAACAGGACAAAAAAACTGTCTAGCAACCAGCAGTGAAAAATCCTGCAATTATCGATGATATCAAAACCTGTTCGATTTCATCGATCCCAACAAGGAGGAGAAAAATCCCCATCAGGAGCGAACCATTGAAGTTATTGTAGCTTATATCCCTGTAAATGAATAATTAATTATGTTTTTATTATTTATCAATGGCTAAAAATTGTGATTATTTATCAAGTTGGAGCAAACCAGAGTAGTTATTTGGCTTATAGCCGTAAAAGTTAATAATTATTTATTTAATCCTAAGAATAATTGGAAACCCCACAATAACCTTCGTCATTTTTCTATCATCTGAGAAGTGAAGGTGCAGCTGGAAATAAGTTAACTTGTGGTGCAGCGAAACCTTTCCTGTCAACATGCCACTTGTGTAGAAAATCCGAACCATGCCACTGGTAGGTCCCATGATGAAGATCATCTAGCTTCAAAAATTATGCAGGTCCGATCATTAAATTGGCCATGCCTAGATGTTGAGTTAGACCCTCCGTTATCTACTCATTCCAACAGTGCGACCCACCTAGTGAAAGGTTTGGCCTGATTTTTGTGCTAGGTGTATCTACGGTGGAGCCTATAAGTTTGAATGGTTTGGATTCCCCACAGAAATGGCATCTTGGCGTGAAAGATGTGGCTTCACGACAAGATGTGCCCCACTGATTAACTTTGAATATGGCACAGGTGCTCAGATCTGAGCTTTCCATAAGGTGGGCCTCACTGATTAGATCTTCTAGCTCAAAGTGGGCCACGGTGTACCACGGTGTACAAAACAAACTTATAACTAAAGCATTTTTTCCAGCCATCCATTTGTTGCGTAACTACTCCAACGGTGAAAAGGCCTGATTTTCAGACTAGAAGATCTTCACAATGTGATCAGCGGACAAAAATGCATGCCCCGATCCTACACGCATGTCACTGTGGGACATGCGATTGCATATAGACGGATGAGATTTGTATTGTTCATGTGACGTACCCTAGAGATCAATAGTGATATTCCAAATGATGCTGATCAGATAATCCTAACCATCCAACTGGAGGCTATAAATTGACGGTTAGAAAGGAACTGGTCCGATTCTCATATTCGACGGTTGTAAAATTAGATATGATTTTCCCCTCAAGTGAGTTTTGGTGTATGAGCCATTCAGAAGGGGTCCATGGTTAGGACGGTCTGCAGATGATTTATTTATAAAAGACACGTTGCATTGGGTGCATCCTAGCCACCAATTGAAGGCATTGGTGGACTTTTAGTCATTACTGTTCATTACCATCCTCAAAAGTCCTTGAAATGGATGGCTAGGATTATCCTAACAGGTGCAGTACTTTTTGGTGCGGCAAATTCCCTGCCAGGCCCAACAGATCAACCATCGGACTTATCACCGTTTATGAAAGTGAAAATCTTTATAAGATACGTACAACTGGTTGCACCAGATACAAATTATCCGCCGTTAGGAAAGTGGTGGTGACTTATCCACCTACGATGTGGCACTCGTGTGCAGCTATCCAGACCATTCAAATTGTGGGGAAACTTTAAATGGGAGCATATATCTAGAATAGAGCTGATCAAGTTATTCTAACAGTGCAATTGATGCTTTATCAGATGAACGGTTACAAGTAAATTAATGTGACTTCCAAATTTAAAGGGAAAAATCAGACGGCTCCGGATCGACCATCCCAAAATCCGATGGTCCATGAATGTTTCAGAGATTTCGGTGAAATTAATCAGTGGTCCGGATCGCCTAACAGCAATAGCCGATATTTTGGTGCGAGAGAAATTGGATACTTACAGGAAGCGCAGGTGCCTAAAATTGCCGATAAATGATGGCAGGGAGCCCTCTATGTTATTGTGTGACAGATCCCTGCAATACATGGAAAACACTTGGTGAAGCATGGCACGTGTACAAGACCAAAGCCATTCATCAGGTGGGGGGCCAATTTGTAGATTCCCTAGTTAAACTAACGAAGCTTTTTTACATGTGTGGGCCACCCCAGGTGTAGATCCATTGAATTTCTGGGCCAATAATATAGTGGGCCTGATTGAGTGAGCTTAGGAGCCAGGAAGACGATGGTTAAGAATTTTAGCCTGGGTTTGCATATAATAGGCTGGCCTAACCGGAACAGTTCAGAATCCGGGCCTAAGCCAACCCAAGACCCACCCCTGAACATCCCTGGCTCAACCCTTTTGGGTATTAAGAGCAATGAGCTTAACCCTAACGGGTCCAATTACTAACCAGGCCCAATCTTTTAAACGAATCAGATGAGATAAATGCGTCTTGTCTGAGTTGATTTGGATTCAGTCCGACCCATCCAGTTCCACACCATGACTCACCCCTCAGTGGCGTGAGTCAGGCTTACTCACTCCATACTTGAATGAGTGGCGCGAGTTAGGCCTATTCACTCCATTTTCTGAATGAGTCATGGCTCGACTTGAGACCGGATGGCACAGTAGTCCGGTCCAATACTCTACTCCGCGACATTGTGATCACCCATACTCAGGCACCCAAAATGTGTACATGTGGCATGTAATAACTCAAAGAAAACGGCCTAAAACAAAGACCCAGTGAAGATAATTTCTTCTTTAAAGTTGGATTAATTGAATGATCATAACCTTTGATTAATTAATACTTTTCCTTAGAATTCAGACCATTGAATGACTTTCATTTCAGCTCTGCATCAAATATCCAACAAGCGGCCGCTCAAGAAGCTTAAAAAGCCTAGGTCAGAATCTGGGCCTGATTGAGTAATAGGCTAAGCCCACTGTCAGGCCTGCTAGAATAGTTCAGAATCTGGGCCTAAGTCAACCCAAGACCCACCCGTGAACATCCCTAGCTCAACCCTTTCAGATATTAAGAGCAATGTGATTAACCCTACCTAGTCTAATAACCAACCAGGCCCAATCTTTAAATGAATCAGATGAGATAAATGGGTCTCGTTTGATTTGGATTCGGTCCGACCCATCCAGTTCCACACCATGATGTTGAGAAAAAAAGTCTTAAATCTATTTTTTGGGTGTCGTTCGACTGGTCGTGGGTCAGCCACGACTGGTCGTAAGAGCTGGTTGACCGGTCGTAACCCGTTCGACTCAAAGTCCAGCGGCTATATTTTTCATATTCGGACCGCCTTCAACCAGTCTTAGGGTTTGTTTGGCCAGTCGTAGCTTCGACTAGTCGTAGCTCCCCTTCGACTAGTCGAAGGTTACGCAGATTCATTCCACGATTTTGCGGATTGCGGAAATCTGTGTCCTTTTGCAACTGAGATGCGGAAGGGAAGTTTCCTAAACTATAAATAGGTATTATGGGAATGGATGGGAAAATATTCTAAGGGTTTCCAAAGGGGTGTAGCAAGGGTTAGATTCGAGGTTGTTCGAATCGGTAAGTCCTCTCTCTTTGTAATTTCTATTTTCATAGTGGAGATCTGTCACTTTTTACCGTGGTTTTTTACCGCAAGGGTTTTCCACGTTAAATCTGTGTGTTCTCTTGTGTGCTTGGTGTCATTGGATTGCTATCCTAGATCTAGATCTGTGTGATTCCGCAGGCCAAAAATCCCAACAAGTGGTATCAAAGCCAAAGTTCGGTTGGGGCACAGATCTGAATCTGAGGGATTAATAATAATGGCAAGTGCTAGGTATGATATTGAGAAGTACTCAGGAAAAATGTAGCATCCCAGATTTTTGTCAACCTGGAGTTAGACGTCCTTAGGCAATGCGTCGATCCTAACACCTGATTAACTTCTCAAACACTCAATTCAAAAGTTTAAAATCCCTTTTCAAACCATTTTCTTCAAAATCTCTCATTTCACCTTTCATCACCTTGTTCTTTAAATGCTTTTAAGTACTTTCATATTAGGCATGAATCCTAAAGTTTAGGTGATGAAGAACAATACTTTAGAAATCTGCATAAAGACCTTGTGCCACCTCGTGCGTAAATCGCTCAGGATTAAATCTTTTAGAAATGAGACAAAGTAACTAATTACTAAACTAGATTAGCTACGAAATTCGCTTGAACCACTTTAAATACGATCTGCAAGACCCAAAACTTATAGAATCATCAACGTTACATTACCCTAAAATCTAGGATCAATCTCATTACCCAGCTGCTCTTTGGAGCACATTGAAACTCCGTATCAGATCTAGACCGCACATCGAAAGTCCGATTAACGCGAAGTTAAACGATTAGGACCACCTTGTTGGGCTTGACAACCATCTCGGAAATCAAATCCAAATAATGTCCCACGGCTATTCGCTTGAGCCCGGAGTGAAGAGTGTGAGAAAATGTAGATTTCTTTAGAAATCAAGTCTCATTTAAGTAATCTGAGACTTGTCACTTGCGGGCCTGATATAAGAAATCAGACTGTCAAAATCTGACCCAAATACACCCTCGGATCAGGGGAAATTTCATACACATGTCCATGTACTTGTAACCCTGATCGAGTTTCGGTGACCGTTGAACTGAAACTGGTCTGTCACGTGTGATCTGGTAACCCGACTAGAACGAAAACGTAACTCGACCTAGATCCATAGTCAGTGAGCTTAAGTCCGACCTTTGGCTCAAGGGGGGCTCCAGAAATGCTCCATTGAGCTGAAACAGATGCCCTTTGGACAAAACCTAACTATATCTTGGTCCTGAGTCTATTTTAGAGAGTTTTGGGCCTACATAAGGACCTTAAACCCTCACTCTCTCATCCCATATGAATTTGAGAAAACCTAGGAGAGAGAAGACAGAAAAGAGAGAGAAAGTGTGAGAGTTGTGGGAGAAGTTCTCTGCTATCTTACCCTGTCACTCTCCAAGCTTAGCCACTCTATTCTAATCGCTTTTCCGGCGATTCCGACTTTGTTTCTAAGTAAGAAACCCTAACCCTAATCTGTTTTAGGGTTTTGATAGTTGTAGGTTATGAAATAGCTAACCTATTTCGTTCTATAGGTTGCCAAACTGCCGTATACGAAAGCTTAGCAAACCTATCGAATTCGTTACGATTTTACGACAAAAGGTGTGGACTTTAGACGTATAGGTTATGGTTTTCAATGCTTTCAATGTCAGATAATGATAGATTCATGATTTGTATGTTATTGCACATGTACAAAGTGTTGTCCGTTTCATTTTTGGTTAGACGTTAACTATGTTGAATATACTGTATTCCTCGTATTTGTAGAAAGTACCGTATACGTATAAATTTTACAAGTATGCTTGCCATGATTAATCACTGTATGAACATCCTATATATATGTATAATACTCACTCGGCGAAAGGATTTGCCCTAATACATGTTTTTGTTAATATACGCTATGTATGTTAAAAGAGTGTATTCTAAGTGTTTGTGAAAATGACCGAATGAGTATAGAATTTGCATTCATACTCGCCGTGACTAATTGTCATGGATATATGATTGTTGTATTAGCGAGACCCCTTTGACGAAAGGATTTGCCCTAAATCACGCCACGGCCAATATACGCTATATATGTTAAGTTGTGTAGCCCAAGTGTTTGTGAAAATGTTCAAATGAATATGGAACTTGGATTCATGCTTGTCATGATTATCCGTCGTGGGTGCACGTGTGTTATCCATGGGGCAGTTCCCTAGTGAAAGGATTTGGCCTAATACCGATGTGATCAACATACGTCAAGTATGTTGATGTATGTAGTCTAAAGTGTTTGTTGAAATGTCTGAATGAGTAGTAGTTAGTAAATTGTAATGTATAAAGGTGTTGAGAAAGTATTCTCAACTACCTTAGTGATGTATATGATTTCCTTCATGTAAGTTGTTTAGTTTAATCACTTACTGTTTATGAAACGTATGTATTTGGATTTTCCGTTTGCATTGTATTTTATAACATGCTAGTTAATATATTTGAATTACTTGTTTATTTAATTATGCTCTGACTACTTCACATGTTTAAGTTGTATTCCATAAAAGCTGTGAAGGGTGATGGGGGAGTGGTGTAACGATTCCGCAACAATTTCCACAGCGAACTAAGCGGACAATATTGGATATTTGATTGTGTGATTTGAAATCTTGATCCATTACTGCTTTAACTGTTCCGTAATTGAATGTGATTGGGGCTATTATATACTCTAGGCAATCGGTAACGGGATTGAATTCGTGGCTGAGATTCATTCGCCACGTGAGATGTGTTCAACGAACCCGAGTCGTACTTCGGTTGGCGATAGTGGTTGGCCACGCGAAGTTCTTATGCACTTCATGTCATTCAACTTGTCGTACACTCGAGCTAGCCGAGCTCGTCAAGTAACCCGATCTATCTTATGTATGTTCACCATGTTTGGACGCCTCTGTTTGAACCTAAGGTACTAACCTTACCAGTATAATCCCGTTAACCATGGTACCTCGATCTGCTAAGACTCATGAGCCGGGCATAGTGGTATGGGACACCGTGGTCGAGCTGTCGGCCTACGCTGGGGCGATGTGCCTCCCCGTAGTGACCAGTGAGCAACCCAGACTCATGAGCCGAATACGGTGGTATGGGACACTGTATTTGAGCTGTCGGCCTACACTGTTTTGATGGGTGATGGGGGAGTAGTGTAACGATTCCGTGTAACAGCCCTGATAACCCTACACTGTATGGGACACTGGTGTAACGATTCTGTGGTCGAGCTGTCGGCCTACGCTGGGGCAATGTGCCTCCCTGTAGTGACCAGTGAGCAACCCAGACTCATGAGCCGAATACGGTGGTATGGGACACTGTATTTGAGTTGTCGGCCTACACTGTTTTGATGGGTGATATGGGAGTGGTGTAACGATTCGGTGCAACCACGCCCCGGCAAAGTGCCGTGCATCTCTGTAGTGACTTTGAGCATACTCTGAACCTGCAGAGAGGCGACGAGCCTTCCCGTAGTAAACAGAGTATAAATTAGGCCTGTATTGATAAGGTGATGAGGGAGTGGTGCAACGATTCCGTGTAACAGCCCTGGCAGCCCTTGCAGCGACCTAGAACCACACTATCGTATGAGATTATCTAGGATTGACGACCCTAGAATGGATCATTATTTGGGAATGATATAAGAAAGGTACCTTAGTTTACCAATACTGCTGTATGAAAAGGACTAATAACAACTCGGTAATCATGTTCATCATCACACTGCATGTGCCTGGAAGATGTGGAGCACCGAGGGATGAACGCATGCCGCGGACGTAAGATGATTTCGCATGAGGGAGTATGTTGGTGAGGGCATGCATCATGACTGCATTCATACTTGCATTAATAAGAGTATTTAGGAGTGTTTGATTGTACTGCTTTATCATTACTGCTTAACTGAATTGATAACATGTTACCATATGTTTTATTGTTCCACTGAGTTGATCACTCACTCCCACGTTACGGGACGGTGTTCCGGACACCCACCAGACTTGTCTGATTACAGATGGCGACACTACTTCTGAGGCGGAGCCGGACTTTTGTGATGACGAGGATGCTTCCTCGTATATGTTGTTTTCTGACAGCTTCATTTGAGCCGTGTCTTGATCGACGGGGTTACAGGGATGTCGACTAGATGACCTTACACAATTTGGTATATTTTAGAACTGTACTTGTAATTAATTAACCTAGTAACATTATCACACTCTGGAGACTCACCACAGTTTATATATTTTATATATCTATCACAGTCTTCCGCTTGCAATTTAACTGTCTCTGGAGTATGATATGTTGTTTTGGTATAATCTCATTCATGTTTCAATGCTCTCATCATAATCATCATTATCTGTGTTACATAAGTGATGCGTTGGAACTCAGGAGTTGAGCTTTGCTCGACCCCCGATTTTCTAGGCGTTACAGAAAAATAATTTTGAGTTATGGAAGATCAAGATGATGAGTTCCTTAATCAAGCAAGGCGAAGATGGTGCTCTTGAGGAGCGGAAGTCCACTATGACTGATAGTGATTGGAATACTCTTGATAAGAAGGCTTTATCATCGATCCGTTTATGTCTCACGGATGAGGTTCTCTACAACATCATAAGGGAGAAAACTGTGGCTAAGTTATGGGCGAAGTTAGAGGATGTTTATGCGAAGAAATCCTCTGAAAATCGTCTGCACTTGAAGCGACAGTGGTATAACTTCAAAATGGCAGAGGGTGGAGATCTGGAGGCTCACGTCAGCAATTTTAATAAATTGGTTTGCAAATTGCTAGATATGGAGGAAGTGATGAAAGATGAAGAACAGGCATGTATGTTGCTGAATTCTCTCCCGGTGTCTTTTGAGGCATTCAAGGACACTATGTGCAGCACGAACAAAACCCTGAGTGTCGATACCATTATCTCGGCCTTTCAAGGGAAGGCTATGAGATAACTAAACAGCGACATCGGGACATCTTCTGATGCACTGTTTACAGTGGGTAGTAATTCTGGACAAGGTACTGGTTCTTCAGGTTCTAGATCCAAATCCAAGGGCAAGGGCAAAGGAAAGGTAAGGAATTGTGGGAAGGAAGGACATGTGAAGAAGGATTGTGGAAATCCTAAATCAAAGAAAGAATATTCTGAGGCTTCATATAGGGAGGCCAATGTTGCCACGTTAGATGGATCGAGTGGATGTGATGGTGATGTTTTGCCTGTGTCTACTATCAGGCGGTCATACGATGATCGTAAGGACGAGTGGATGCTAGACACAGGGGCATATTTTCACATGACTCCTCATCGAAGTTGGTTCGCCAGCTATAGGGAGTGCGATGGTGGACAGGTATTTATGGGCAATGATATTGCCTGTAATGTTGTGGCTGTTGGTACGGTGCGCATTAGGATGTTTGATGGGGTGGAGCGTACCTTGACTGATGTCAGGCACGTCCCTGATTTAAAGCAGAATCTGATTTTCTCTTGGTGTGCTTGAGGCAAAAGGATACAAGTACATAGGTATTGATGGTGCTTTTAAAGTATTTAAGAGGGCACGGGTAATCATTAAAGCGCAATGACTCGGTAACTTGTACAGGTTGATCGGGAGCACTTCAAACGGTGGAGCTATAGTAGATGTACCGGATTCCACCTCTACACGTGTGTGGCATGTTGAGCATGGCCACATGAGCGGGCAGGGCAGGAAGGCTGAGACGTGAGGACAGGGATACAGAGCAGGTGGAGCAGCCACCTGTGAGAAGAATCATACGGCATGATCACAGGATATCAGCGAGGTACATGGACGACTCCAATATCGCAGGGGATTCATCTTCTTTTCAGATGGCTCTAGGTGAGTCTGGTGCTGAGAAGTGAAAGGTGACTATGAGTGATGTGATTGATTCGTTATACCAGACCGACATATGGGAGCTGGTGGAGCTTCTAGTAAGCCGGAAAGCGATTGGATGCAGGTGGATCTTCAGGAGAATACAACATAGATACAGGGCGATGTTGGTAGTAAAGGGTTATGCTCAGAGAGAAGGGATTGGCTTCTCAGAAATATTCACACCAACGGTATAGCAAGTGTCTATTAAATTCGTGATTAGCGCTGGTTGGCCAAAGTGATCTTGAGTTGGAAAGATGGATGTGGAGTTTATACTTCTGCAAGGAAAAGTAAAGAGCAGATTTATATGAAGCAACCAGAGTAGTTCGAAGTTAAAGGGATTGAGAAAAGACTTTGAAGGAGGTCGTGGTTCGACCTGTCACCTGGGCAGTGGTTTGATTCCTTCATGATCAGTCAGGAATTGATGACATGTAGATCATCAATTTTGACATGTCTAAAATCAATATACTGAAGACTCAGTTAAGTGAGACGTTCAGGATGAAGGATTGGGGGGCTACAAAGATGGTTCTCGGCATTGAGACTGAAGGAAGAATAGGCTTTGGTAATCACAGGAGGAATACCTTGTATGTAGGTATTGATCAAGGATGTGATGGGACAGGTAAAGTTGGAGAGCGTTCCCTACGCGTCTCTCCTCAAGTTTTCCTCATGACATGTCCCAAAACAGATGAAGAAAAGCAAGATATCTCATTAGCCTTATTTGAATGCGGTTGGCAGTGTATGTCATGGTCTGGATTAGACCGATTATTTCATAGGCTATCAATGTTGTGAGCAAGTACCCTGGCAAGCAATATTGGGTAGCGGTGAGATAGTAAGAAGACTACATTTTTTCCTTTTGAGAAGACAGGAGCAAAGATGGTTGGGCACGTGGATTCTGATCCGACAGACATGCTCTTCTAGATCATTCCTATAGAGAAGTTCAAGGTCTGTGAAACTTCTCTGGGCTTGGCAATGGCATAAAAGGAAAACAGAGTGTGTAAGAGAAGCTATTATGATGTAACGCAGAAATAGGAGAAGAGGTCAAGGAGCTACACGGTTGAAGATTGAAGACTTAGTGGAGATTGTTGAGAAAAAAGTCTTAAATCTGTTTTTTGGGTGTCGTTCGACTGGTCGTGGGTCAGCCACGACTGGTCGTAGGAGCTGGTCGACCGGTCGTAGCCCATTCGACTCAAAGTCCAGCGGCTATGTTTTTCATGTCCGGACCGCCTTCGACCAGTCGTAGCTTCGACTAGTCGTAGCTCCCTTTCGACTAGTCGAAGGTTACGGATTCGTTCTGCGATTTTGCGGATTGCGGAAATCTGTGTCCTTTTGCAACTGGGATGCGGAAGGGAAGTTTCCTAAACTATAAATAGGTATCCCTAGGGCTTTTCTAGGGTATAGGAATGGATGAGAAAGTATTCTAAGGGTTTTCAAAGGGGTGCAGCAAGGGTTAGATTAGAGGTTGTTCGAATCGGGTAAGTCCTCTCTCTTTGTAATTTTTATTTTCATAGTGGAGATCTGTCGCTTCGTGCCGTGGTTTTTTCCCGCAAGGGTTTTCCACGTTAAATCTGTGTGTTCTCTTGTGTGCTTGGTGTCATTGGATTGCTATCCTAGATCTAGATCTGTATGATTCTGCAGGCCAAAAATCCCAACACATGAGCCGCCCCTCACTAGTGCGAGTCAGGACTATTCACTCATACTTGGGAGAGTCGCGATTGGACTAGTGACTGGATGGCACAGTCGTCCCGTCCGGTGCTTCACTCTACGACATTGTGACCACCCATACTCAAGCACCTAGAATGTGTACATTTGGAATGTATTAACTCAAAGAAAACGGACCAGAAACAAATAACCAGTTGAAGTAGACCACATTACATGAAACCGTTAGATTATATTTATATGATCCGAATCGTACTCAACCCGATCCGACTCAATTTCTTTGACTGAGTCGGACTCGATTTGGGTCAGGCTAACCATGCATCGGATTGGTCCAAATCAGGTGATCCGGACTCAATCCCATATTGAATCAAGTTTAGGTCAGATTTCGGATCAGACCAAGTTGAACCCAATTCGATCCGAAACTGACTGATGCCCAGCTCTACTCTTACCCATCGAGTTCCATACCATGAGTCACCCTTCATTGGCGCCAGTCAGGTAAATTCACTCCATACTTGGGTGACTCACGACTCGAGACTAGATGGCACACTAGTCCGGTCCGATACTTTCTCTGCGACATTGCCATCACCCATACTCAGTCACCTGGAATGTGTATACGTGGCAGGTATTAACTCAAAGAAAACAGCCCAAAAACAAATACCCAGTTGAAGATGATTTCTCCTCCAAAATTGGATTAATTGAATAATCATAACCTTTGATTAATGAATACTTTTCCTTGAAATTCAGACCATTGAATGGCTTTCATTTCAGCACCACATCAGATATCCACCAAGAGGCCACTCAATAAGCTAAATAAGCCTATGTTTTAATCCAAAATGTATTTAAACTGGGTCCCAACATTTGGGCGGTTGATCTTAGTCACTCGTACCCCAGTTTTACAAAATCTTAATGCCTGAGTTTAAACTACAGCGTTCCGCCAAAGCATGAAACCGTTTCTCATACTAGTACACCAATAATGACAACGGGAAAAGAGATGAGGATCCGTACAGTTTTGTCAGCAATGTCAGCTTTGGCAGCTCTGCTGGAATTGCCCCTTTCACCTCCTGATAATACACTTTCCTGAAATCAAAAAGAGCAAGATATGAGTAGCGGCCCAAGGAAAACCTGAATTGGTAGCCCCTTACCCTTTATGTACACATGGCATATATCCTCAATGATACAAGCCATTCATCCGGTGGTTCCCTCTATGGATGAACCATCAAATCGATCAGGAAATCCTAAACAGGCAAAGCCCACCAGATGATCCACTTAAGTGTGTACGTACATTTCGATTATGTGGCAGATGCCTCCACCGTTGGATTGGCAATCACATTTGATCCCAGGGTTGCTGATTGTTGATGAACTAACGGCAGTCCCACTACATGGCTCTCCACTTATGTTCCATTCATCAGTAGCAGAAAGACCCCATTGTTGGAAAATGGCATTAAGATCTCTCGCTGTCCATACACATGAAAAGGAAAAAAAACAAAAAAGTTACAGTAAGCCCATGGGAGCCATCAAAGGGCGAGAAGAGGAAAATTTGGAAAAGTTGTTAGAAACAAGTCAACAACCATGTGTTCCAACTGTAGGGCCCACCTGTGATGTGCATGTCAAATAGAGAAAGTGAATCTGGTGTAACTCCTCGTGGGCACTACACGTCCGAAGAATCATCCACAACAAAAACTCAGGTGGGATATGGGAGGGGGGATGCATCGATCACCCCCTAAAACGTACCTATTCACTTGTTGTAGCCCATCTAAATTTAAGAATAGGTTGGTGTCCTTATTATCCCTTCATCTTAGTAGGATTCACATGATGACCCGGTTGGATGGCATATAAAAACACATCCTCCACCCCACATTCCATTTGGCAGGCATCCCCATCATCCCCCACTTTTCCCCTTTGTTGTGGCCCACTTGAGTCATGGATCAGGCTGAATTTTGTAAGCAAGCCTACAGTTGGGGGGCTGCATATAATGGACTGGTTGGATGGAACTCGCACATAGTAGTGGGTCTGACAATCTGAAACTTATGGTAACTAACATTCCACAACATGATATCATTTCCGGAACACAATTAAATTCTAATCAGGTTCACATGCTCTAATGTTGTGTTGTTTTTTCCCATCAATGGCGGGCCTTCATATCTACGGTGTGTATATTTTCCCTGCCACCAGAGCTGATCCATTTCCCTCCGTGTGATATTATCAACAGGTGAGATGACAAATAAGCACTACTGTGGGCCCGAGCAAGGTTTCAACGGTCTTAATCATTATTCCCAGTCTTACCTGTGGTGTGGTCTACTTGAGCTTTGGATATGCTTCAATTTTAGGCTCAACTCCTAAAATGATTTTTTTTTTTTTTTTTTTTTTTTTTTTTTAAAACACTAATGGACTGTGTGGATAAACCACGTACATGCATGGTGGGCCCAAATGAGTTTACTCAGAACTATAAGATCTTCCGTGGCTAACGTGGAGTGTGTGTAATGACATGGGTGCGTACTAACAAGGTAACCCGAAAAAGAAAAAACACTCGGTCCGCAGTCCGATTTCATGAGAAAGACCCCATAGTACCTCCTGCTCAACAGCACGTGCATGATTCTAAAAATGCTGAGCCATGGTTGGATGATCAAGACTGTCCATCAAGTTTCATGAACAGTGGACGGGAGATGTGCTAAAAATCTCTAAAATTGTAAGATCCAAGCCCTTCTATTGATTGTCTTCAAATGTACAAGTTAAGTAGACCCTCATTTTCAAGCCAAAATATTTGGAAGTTAAAAAAGCAATCAAAATAAATAATTCAAACCCTCCCCATTAACAAGTGAAATGTACGCATACAACTTTTAACATACACCGTTTTTAACGAGGTATGGGAAATCTTAGCTGTGAAAATGGTGGGTCATGCAAAGTAACTGAAGAAAAATCCACTCATCAGGTAGGTCACACTTGTTCATTGGGTCAGACAAATTGCTTTCCACTGATTTTGATGGTGTAGCCTGCATGATGAATGGGCTATCCTTCTTTTAGCCTCTAAAGATTTCACGATGTCTCCCACCATTTGCACGGCTCAGATGTGGCAAACAAGTGACACATTAGCAGAAAAGAAAGCATTGTATTATAAAGTTTGCATCCAATGGTTGTATGTGAAATGTCAAATTAAGATGTCCCAACTTATAAAAAATATGGGACATGAATTTCTGTTGTAGGAAGCGGGTGCACCAAAATGCTCCATGGGTCTACTTGGTTGCGTGTGTGGCATCCACTCCATCCATCATTTGTACAACTCATGTTTGAAAGTTAGCCTAAATAAGACCGATCCAAAACCCAAGTAGGCCACACCACAAGAAAAGGCGGGGATGAAGATGCCTGCCACTGAAACCTTTCAGGGCCGCCATAAGTCTTGTATCAGGCTGATTTTTAGTTTTTCCCTTAGTCCCGGTGGGAGTCACATTAGAAATGGATCTAATTGAATATAAACATCAAGCTGAGCCCCAGGAGGTTTCAATGATCCATTGCTTGAGTTTTGGGTTGGCTTGGCTAACACGGATAGGCTCATGTTGTGAACCAATAGGTTATAAGACCGGAGAAAATCGAGTTAGATGGTTTGGCAATGTTCAATAGAGACAAGTGTTGTAACGGTTGGGTCCAGCTTTATGACTTAGTGGTAGTTAAAGTGTGTTTCAATACTGAGATAATGTGATTGAGTGCATGTGGTGTGGGTGTGTGTAAGTGCCTTGGGTGTGGGTATATGTAAAAAAAAAAAAAAAAAAAAAAAAAAAAAAAAAAAAAAGGATTACTACAAATGTTAGGAGTGAGTTAATTTAAGTTGGAGTTTCTAAGAGAACAAAAGAAAGCCAACCCAAAAAAACATGAGTTCAAACAGTAAGAAAAGACTTAATGATCTATGATTTAGCTGAATATATAATCCTTAATAGAGTGAAATGCTGGAACTCCCTTGAAACAGTTTGAATTGTGTAGATTTTCTCGAAAGATGAGTTGCTCCCGTCGTGATCTTACTTTTGAAAGCAACCCGTTTGGGTTTCCCAGAGAAACAAAAGCGTTGAATCTTCGACCACAGAGGTGTTGGGAGAGCTAACCTAGTCATGACTACCATATCTATCATTTTAATTATTTTTTTAAACAAACAATTTCTATGAAAATGTAAACAACATTAAACTAATTTCGTAATTATTGATTAATGTTTATACCAAATTTGACTACAGTTGTGTCTGGTTCATCAGTGAAGGAAATTAGCGATTACATATTTCTTAGCGCCTACATATTCTAGAACGTACTTCTTTTTTAAAGCAGCCCATATTTCTTTAACAGAGTCATAAGAAGCATACACATCATATCATTCGTTAAAACAAGAGTTTAAAATATAATTTTTGTAATTATTTTTATCTACTATTTCAGTTTGATTTGCTAGATCTATAGTAAATGATTCAAACAATATGTATGAAACTTAAAGGGTGGTCAATGCGAATATAAGCTTCTGTTTCTACCATTTAAAGTGTTGTCCAACGAATAGTTTGATTTTGAAACATTAACTGTTACGGTAGCCATAGTATATTTAATTCAAAAAATTCGATTTCAAAATTGTTGAAATATTTGGTTGAATCAAATAGACTATTTAAAATTGAAAACCAAAAAGAAAATAAAATTATGATAGAAGACTTATAGAGTTGAGTCGAAGCATGACGTGAGTCACTCGGCTTGAAATCAAATTTGCTCCCCTTGGACATCGTCTCAAATGTAACGGATTTCCAGAGTAATCGACCTCCAAGATACAACGACTATAACCCGATCCCGATGGTGCAGGCTCAAACCACTTGTAGTTTAACCCGAAAGTGCTGAGTTAACTTAGTAAAGAAATCAGGAACCAAAATTCGTGAATAAGTTCTTATAAAGATTAGAAAGATTTTTATGATTTTGAAAACAGAATGGAAGTGCTTATATAGACTCCGAAGTGGTGCATTAAGCACCTTTTCAATAGGGTTGGTCTGTTGGATTTAAACCTCATAGTATCTCTAGTTCAAAACGAAAAGGCACAAATGCGAGTACACACTCATACAAATAAAGTCCCGCGAGTACCCACACACACGCATGCACACACCCACAGCCCGACCCAACCCATCACACATGCGTATGATCTTGGACTCGGTTCGGCTCGGCATGCACGCTCGTGTGGTCAATGACATAGATTATAAATATTGGCATAGTCCCCTATATGACCAAATTCACATGACCCCTGAATAGGGACCAAGTCACGAGGCAAAAAGCCTATCTCATATAAAAGAAAACTTTCTTAGGCAAATATGATGTGGACTAAACTCACAGTCAAAAGCAAGAGAAATTTTAAATTTAGTGGAAACCAAAATATTTGAATTTGTTTTTAATATATATAAATTTTGAAACAAAATACGACAGATTTATCCATTCTAGGTATAAAAAAAAAAAAAAAAAAATTATAATATAAACCGTCTAGATAATTGGAACATGACCAAGATTCAAAGGCTATAGTCCCGCCTAATCATATCCCAATAGTGTGGGTTGTGGTGGAGGTATGGTGTAGCAGGCCTCTTTCCAACTCCAGGAGTTTCCTAGGCCCGCCACGCATGTAAAATGCAGTTGAGGTTGATGTGCATGCACCAGCATGTTCCAATGTAGATTTTAAGATCCAAGCCATAAATGACGTGGGCCCCAACATGTTATTTCCCTGGTGAAGAAATTAGGCTGTTTCCTAAAAACTAGCTTAAGTTTTTTAGCCATATATTTTTTTAGTAAAGTGTAGTCAACTTGAACAACTGAATAGCATGAGATTCGCGCCAGACCGTCCAAATAGTAATCCAATTCCTTGGATGGCTAGGATAGCATGCCATCTGCCACTTTGGCTCATGTGGTTGCGTGTAGGTGAGATTCCTTGCACATGCGCGTGGATCATTGATCCTCTCGTCCCGTTCTTAAAACATCGAGATCAGCTATGGTCATGTAGGTGGGCCACAGTCCAATTGAACAGCTCCAGTGCACCAGGTCAGCATCACAGACTCGGAAGATATGCAGTCCACAGCTTTATTTTGGACTCGGGTAGGCCACACGATTTGTTTGATTAAGATGATGGAAAGTAAATTTTAAAAGCCGAATCACGCTCAGACACGTGATAATCGACCATTTTTAAGTTTTGGTATCTCATTCACCGTACAAAGTGTCCATATTTTCCCATCTGGACCATTCAATTCTTGGGTCCCACTTCGATTTAAAATTGGTCGAAATTAGAGCTGACATAACCAACTTTATCATTTTGTTTTTCTAGTTCAATTTAGACCGTTGATGTTTTATTTTCATTCATTCATTTGATTTCCACCAATTGGATCATTGGGACAGTTCAAGTAATTATTGCAATCCAATCCTATAATGCATTAATCAAACGCAGCCTAAGCATCTTTCCCCATACCATGGATGTGATCACTCAGCAATTTTGTGGACACCCAAACATGCCAAAGGCCTATGCGTTTGTATATCCATATAGACTGGATTTGATATGCATATCAAATGGGCCCACCATGATGTATGTGTTTTATTCGTACTGTCCATCTATTTTTCCATGTCAAGTAGACTATACCACAAGAAAATAGTGGTGATTGAACGCCCACCGGGAAAAAAACATCGGGGGCTCACTATTCTGTTTATTTAGCATTTGATGACTAGGTCACACAGACTTAGACAAAGGGGAAGACACAAATATCAGCTTGATTAGAACCTTATTTTCCTCCAAAAAGTTTTCAGCGGTAGATAGCCAATTTCCATAGTTTCCTACCATGTAGCCCACATTAGCCTTACATCTGCCTCGTTTTTAGGCTCATGTCATAACATGATCTATAAAAATGGATGGATGGAGTGGATTTCTCACAAACATTATGGTGGGGCCCACCTAGCTTCCAGCATGAAATTCCCGTTGAATCCTTTGGCAGGAATCGCATCTGATTTTAGTGGAAGCGGATTTTGTGGTTTGTCAGATACCACCTCGGTGATGTGTTGGCGTCACCAAGTTATGGGGTCACAACTCACCAAGAGCTGGAATTGGTATGAAATGATGGACTGACATGTGAAGTTGCCAGGAGCGTTTATTTCGTGGACCACACCTAAGGAATTTTATACCTAGATCCAACCAATGAAGTAAATCCAGATCTTATGTGGACCATATCACAGGAAAGAGTGGTGATTGAATACCGTATCATTAAGTACATCTTGAGAAGTAATATTTATTTTCCATCAAACCTGTTAGTAAGGTCACATAGACCTGGATGAAGGGATTACACAAATATCAGCTTGATCCAAAACATTTGTGGCCCACAGTAAGTTTCTAATGATTAATCACCTCTATTTCATGTGGTTTGGTCCACCTAAGATTTGGATCTGCTTCATTTTTTAGGGTCATGTTATAAAATGAGTTGTCAAAATGGATGAACGGTGTGAATGTAGAGAAAATAAATTATGGTCGTAGGCCCACAGTCAGGGATCCATCAAACAGGAGATGGGCAAATGTGTCAAATTAACATACTTCACAAGTTTCTGAACAAACAAATTGTTCTAGATTCAATACTTAATTTTTAGACTTTAGCCCATTTTGCCAATAGTTCCCCAATAAATTTTGAGAGTTCAAATTCAGGTTTCATACTTTAGATTTAACAAAAAAAAAAAAAAAAAAAAATAAATAAATAAATAAAATCCCCTAAGCACCATTTACATATTAAATATATATATATATATATATATATAAGTGAAAAATAAAATTTTAGATTCCACCGTTATGCATGTGGTGTATGAAACTAAGATACAAAACATCCATCGGGTGGCCCCACAGCATGGATGGGCTCAACCCAAGAAATTACACCACCCTCTTTTGATCTACAAACAAATTGTCACAGGCAAAAAAAATGATGAAAAATAATAGGCAACTGAGTAGAAGTGCAATCCCCAGGTACTTCCAGTTGTCCAATTGAGACTACTTTTGGTCCATGGCCCAGAAGATGGATGGTCATGATTGCATTTTGCTCCATATGATGCCTTGACCCATGGGAAAAAAAAAATACAAAAAATAAAAATAAAAATAAAAAATAAATCAATTTCAACTTGATTGCCTTCGTGTCATCTAAGCCTTATTCCAATTAATTGGAGTCGGCTACACAAGGTACCCTGCTCAGGACAGGATTAATAAGAAATGCCAGCTGCTAACCCAACAGAAACCCCGTCCTTTTTCTGGGTTGGGAACCAGCATTAAGAGCCAAGGCTCCCAGTGGCTGAGTTCTCGGATAATTCACATTTCTACTTCATTATAAAAGAAAATATATCAAAACAAAGTGACACTTGGTTTCAATCAAGAACAAGAGAAAATAGAGTTCGTGTTAAGATGAGACTCTAAATTTTCATGATAGAGATTAAAATTCTAAGGATGCATACCTTCATCTGGGTCTGTTGTAAAATTAGTTTGAGCTTGAACTTTGCATCTCTCCACCAAACACAAGAGGTGTATGCACCAGAAGCAAGAGGCAAGCAGTACATGAGCTTGAGATTTTGGCATGGACCTTTTCATCACTCCAGGCACAGGTGTACCGTAGCTATAGAACTTGAAATCCCAGGATCCTACGAGAGATGTGTTTTTCCTTTTATTACAAGAGACATCCCCTGTAATATCTTTTTTTAAAGGGATTTTGATTGTGTTAGCATTGTTGTATGGTCAAATTCTTGAAAGAGGTTCCACCTTCCAAATATTCCGACAGTGGCCTTCTAGCAAACTTTGGAAAAACTTTCGGACCAAAATGCTCTTATCCTTGGTTCGGAGTTGTATGGTTTTTGAGTGAATAAGAAATTACGTTGCATTTAATGTTGGGAAAGTGATGTGGACGGAAGCTTTTTTGGGCATGAGAAAGGCCCAACACGTGGGGCCCACATTGATGTATGTGTATAATCCATGCCGCCTATCCTTTTTGCTGGGTCATTTTAGGGCTAGGGCCCAAATATCATCCTGATCCAAAACTCGTGTGGGCCACATAATAGAAAATAATGGTGATAATGTCACCCACTATTGAAATTTTCCAGGCTCACCGTTATGTTTGTTAGAAGTGAACTGTTGAGGGTCAAACATTTCATATTGGACCCCATTTATTTCTTGGTTTTACAAACATAATATTACTTAATGGTATATTTTACATGTGTTTGTGTTGTAAGGTGAATTTAAGAGCTTGGATTGAAAAGAATGTTAAAAGCATGGATTTAGTACTCAAAAGTCACCAAAGCAAAGAATGGACCTGTGGAGACCAAGATTGAAGATTTCAAGACCCCAGGATCCAAGAAAACCAGGTGGAGAAGGAAGGAGGTCGAAAGAATAAGCACAGGAATCACAAAGACTATGTCATTGAGAACCGTTCGATGACATCGAACACTGGTCGATGACATCGAATTTATGAGGAAAAATTAAGTTGGTTGCTGGATATATTGAGTGCTTTTACCAATTAATCGAAGTCATATTCGATGACTCGAAGGAAGGTGCTTTATAACATTGAAGACTGCTTGATGACATCGAATTTAGTAAAGAAATTAAAGTAACTCGCTAGACTGTTTTGGACCCATTTTCGATGACTCAAAGACATGTTCGATGGATCGAAGCTTTGCTCGATGACATCAAAAGACGGCTCGATGACACAGAGACTTCTACAGTGCGAAAGAAGAAAATGCGCGACTTTTGGATTCAAACCCCTTCGATGACATCGAATGCGTTATGCAGTCCACGTAAATTTGATCCGGTTTTGGGATTTTGCCAAGGATTCACTTATAGCAATAGGAAGCTACCTTGCAATGATTTAAGAACACAACTGGAATCAGAGTCTTATTCTATCCAATTGGTAAGAAGAGATTTGTCAGATCTCTGAACTTCTCATGGATCTAATCATCAATAAATAAGAGTGGTGAAGATTTGGAAGTGATTCCGTCACCTAACCATGCCTAGGAGACTATGGCAAACAACGGCAATTTACCAATCTCACAGCCAATCATGAGAGAATTGTAAAAGTTAGAAATGGTTCCATCACCCAACCATGCCCATGAGACGATGGTGAACAACAAGGTTCCCAAGTTCACAATCTCAATACATAAAAAGAGAATATCTTAAGCTATTGCAGATTCCTTATAATTTGAGTCACGATACAAGAAATCATTAAAAACTAAAAATATTCCTTATAATCAAACTAGAATCCATTAGAGTTAAATAAATATTTCTTATAATTAAACTAGAATCCATGAGAGTTCAATAAACATAAATCAAAGTAAAGCTAACATCCTAATCATGCTACAAGCTTTACCTCTTAGCCCTAGCTAAGAGGTTTAGCAAACCATATTTTTGATTAACTAAAACTTATCAAAAACTAATAAAAAGTAGGAGAAAAGAAGAAGAAAACCCCAAACTCTCTCTCTTTCCACATGCATGGCCTCCACGGCTGCCCGCTTGATGCTCACGACTCAAGATTAGATCCCTGTCTCTCTCTCTCTCTCTCTTCTCTTCCTTTATAAGGCTGATGGAGTCAGTGGAAAAAAAAAAACTCTCCTTATGGAAAAGGGAGGTCGGCTGGTGTGATGCCCCGTCACTATGGTCACATGTGGGCGGGCCCCAAGATGGCTAGCAGGCTACTGTGCACACAGTGAAGGTGAAGCTTTATCCCACATCGGAAGTGCCGTCTGAAGTTGTGGTAGTTATATGTAGAGTTGTCACCCTATACTGTATGAGGCCTTTTGGAGAAAATCCCGAGAATAAAACCGTGCGGGCTGTGCCCAGAGCAGACAATATCATATAGTGTGGGCGTGGGCTGTTACAGCTGGGCTGTGCGTATCATCCTTTACACAGCTGCGAACTCCCCTGCGTAAATCTTATTACGCAGTCACGAAGACAACACCAAAAATGCCCATTTTTCTTGCTTTCTTCCCTAAAAGAATAACGTCCCCTGAGAAATTTTGGGGTGGCCTGCATGATGAACAGATCAGCTCTACCATCTGATCAATGACCATGATCATGCAATCGGCCAAAAATTTTCGGTTTCAGACGTTGAAACAGAGCCTGCGTAACAGGCCTTACGCTGTGACGTTGGTGGGACCCATGATCCACGTCTGTTGGGAAATCCACACCGTCCATTGTCTTCTACTCGAAATTTCGGTTGGGAAATGATATTTTTGGCCATCCTTTAATGCAGCCCACGAAATCTGTAAAGCCACCGTCCGTCTTCCGTTTAAGTGGCTGGGATCCCATCCTTTTTATTTATTTAAATTTTGGTAATATGTGTCGTGGGATTCTAATGGACGGTCCAGATTCATCATCTGGACCACAATGGTGGCCCACAATGTTCACCCGAAAATCTCGGTGCGAATGCTGGAAACGAAAGTTTCCTTGTTATTTTTTATTTTAAATTTTATCGGTCAAAGGTGTTTCACCGACATAGCATTTACAGTGCACGGCTAGTGCACATGTGCACTATGCACATGCCATACAAGGTGGGGTCCACTGTGTTGTGTATCAAAAATCCGCTCCGTCCATTCATTTCTTCGCATAATTTAAGGTGTTGAGACCGAAATTGAAGCATTTCCAGATACTAGACGGGCTCGAAATCAGGATTCTAGGGGCTGATCTATCTATTGGGATACTTCCATAAGGATCCAATGGTTGAAATTTGACGTGTACGGTTAATTTATGGTCCTCAGGCCATATATGAAGTTTCGAAACAAACGGATGGTGGAAACCCTATGATCTTGCCTTCTGGCTCACTTTTCAAGCCACTTGAGCTTTAGTTTCTTGATTTTCTCAGATCTCTGGCATGTAAATCCGTCGATCTTGGTCCCCTAGAAGTTCGTCCATTGCCTTAGTGATTTTAGAGCATCAATTCTATGCATTTAGCATCTTTTTCAGTCCACTCTTATAAATCCACCTTGCAACATAAACATAATTAAAATAGGCCGTTAAAAAGTATCATGTTCGTAAAATCACGGGTCCTTACTCTTACTCGGGTGGTAGACTCTCCGGAGTTTCAACACTGAGTCAAGGGTTCGAGTACCCATAGGTGGTGAAATTCCACTATGGCGTGCGTGTGTGGGGTGTGTGTGCGTGTGGAAAAAAAAAGATGAAAAATATGTTTGTAAAATCAAGTAATTACTGGGGTCTAATATGCAATATTTGACCCTCAACACCCACCCTAGTTAATGATTATTTTAAATTATTTAGTGAATAACTTTTTATTTATAATGATTTGGATATGAGTTATTTTTATAAAAATTGCTTAAAAACATTCCTATTATCACGTACAATCATGTACAATTATTAGATTTCTCAAATCAGAAAAATTACGAAAATACCATTAACTTAGATCCTTAAATTCTAGATCACATAGTTCTTATGATACGTTTGATGTTAAATTTTATACCATAATTATATATCATAAATTAACTATACATGTCGAATTTCAGCCCTTATATCATTGTAAAAGTGGCACGATTGACAAATCAACCCTTTAACTGCTAATTTTGGTGTCAATCGAGGGAGGAAAGCTCGTGGGTACTCATAGTAGGATATTTCTCTTCATATGAATGACTTAGATTGCCTATCATATGGACCGAGCATGAAATGTAAGAACTCCACCTTCGTAGGCCTTTTATTAGGCGCGAAGCTAGCCGTTTTAAGCTTTTCAATTCTTTCTAAATCTGGAGCTTCTGATTAACCTACTTTATACCGTCAATCGCAACTCAAATTTGGACCACACTTTAGCCTCATGTGACTATAAGATCATAAAAAAATTAAGTACCGATATATGATCCTACAACGTTGAATGTTGACCGCCTTAAAGCCAATTTCTTCCTTTTGGCACAGCAGGTGAAATTTCATATTTAAGTCTTTTTCACCATCGATCAACCATCAAATTTTGTTCAATCGGTTGCCTATTTTAACTACAAAATTTTCACAAAATTGGGCCCTGATCATTAAGCGTGGACCTTTAATTGAGATCAAGTCCATTTTGGCATCCGCTAGGAGAATTTTTAAGATAAATGAACCTAAATTTCGGATTACCAGAAAAATTATGTAGCATGTCCCTATTCAATGACTCTATTTTTTTATATATATAAAAGGTGGGAACACAAATGTCCACCACCCAACTTTGCTGATGAGAAGGGGAAGTTACAAGTATTTCGGGAGGGCATTACAAAAAGGATCATGCCTCACATATCTTTTAGCCCAACAAAGGAACATGTATAGAGGAGAAAACACAAGAGAAAACAGATCGGATATATGCATGAGACTGGCGACACCTCAAACATAACAGCAACACCAGCAGAAACAGTAGGAACCTGAGCCCAGAAGGCTTCCCACTGCAAAAAAGGCCCAGTCAATGCATAGTTGCGACACCCGAAAGCAACACATGCCTCCACACTACCACCCCGAATCCGAGCAGACAGAGAGCCTGAACAGAGGGAGAAAACTAGAGGACCACAGCTCCTCAGTAGCAACTACCAGACCGAGCTTCACATGGCATACTGAAAGTGCTGAAAAAATCTTCCTAGGCTGATCTTAAGCGCCCCCAGGCCCACTTTATCTAGGAAAAGGCTTCCTCCGACGTGTCTTGGGAGCAGAGAAATCTAGTGAATCAAGGAGGAGGCTTGAGTGTCACTGCCCATTCGGGCCATACCATCTACAGGTCCATTTCTCTCTCTAAAGATGTGGACAAATTTTAGCTACAAAAGAGTACCAAACCTTTGAGTTTTAGTCCCCGAAAAAAATAGAGAGAGAAGGGAATGTCTAGGGTTTGGTCCTGCAGGGAAGGCGATCGACGCCGACGAAGCAGGGCTTCATCTAGAGGAGTTCCCTGCCCATTCGTGGAGGTGTGTGGAATAGAGAGAGGGAGATCCCCGGCCCGTTGCCCTCTGCCTTCCCAGAACCGAGTAAGCACCAAGGGAGTTTACAATCTGTTCGTGGGAAATCTCCCATTCTTATGCTTAAATGAGGATATCTTCAAGATTTTCCAGAGGTATGGAAGAGTGGTGGATGTCTACGCGCCTCTGTTTCTAGGGACGATAAAGCCTAGGGGCTTTGCGTTTATCAGATTTCAATATGAGGATGACACCAAAGCTGCTATTGGTGTTCTCCATGGGAAGAGGATTGATGGGAGAATAGTTACTGTGCAGGCGGCCAAGGGTGCTGATCGGCCCTAACCCCCCTCCAGACCAACCACATCGATTGAGGAGTCCACCATCCCGACCCTCTGATGCAGGGTAGATCCCTCACACCCTAGAAGGGCAGTGCCCCCCCCCCCCCCGTGGTGCCACCTCCCCCTGAAGAAGATTGCATTCAGGTCAGTTAGATTTCGCTTGCGAAGATGATGATGCTTCTCAAGATAGCCCTCATAGGGAGGACGACACAACCTGATATTTCCATTCTCCAAATCATGGAGAGTATCAGGAGCTCTGTTTTTCAAGCTGCTGCGGTGGATGTGACCAGGCTACCTGGAGACACCTTCCTACTAGGCTTCAAGGAAGATGGGGAAGTGGCCCAATTCCTAGAGGCCCACGAGCTCCACCAATCCATGGGGTTTAGAGAGGTGGTCTGATGGTCACCAGATTCCTCGCCGATCTACAAAGGACATTGGCCACGGTTCTTCGACATTCCACCGCATGCCTGGGAGGAGCGGGTGTTACGTGAGCTTGGCAAAAAATACGGGATTGTGACCCAGATCGACCACAACTCCAGATATGGCCTCTTTCAAACGTTTGCGTGGGTCAGGGTCATCCTTCATTAGGGAATGCTATTTAGTTGGACACAAAAGTTTTTGGTCGATGAAATTCCTTTCTGTGTGGGAGTGGAACTCGAACCACTCTCTAACATTCACAGACCGAAGAGAAGGAAGCAACCAGCCCCACGTCCTATAGAAACCACCAGAGAGTGGGTGGAGAGAAGTTTTGCACTGGCCTCAGGTGCGGAATCAGAGCGCAAACTATCTGCTTGTAGAAATGCTGGCAGGTGCTAAATCAGAGCGCAGACTATCTGCCTGTAGAAATTGCTATGAAAGGGAGGCTGGCTCGGAGTCGGCTCTTAGACCCCCGGATTGTTCAAATGTCCAAGTGGTGGTCTCAGGCACTAATAGGGAATGCAGATTTTCTGGTTGCGGCAATGCCCAAGAGACAGAAGCGGACAAAAATTCGGAGCTCAGACCAACTGTTTGGTTTAATGGCCAAGCGATGGAAACCGGCACTTCGACAGTTCATCCACTTTCCCTCGCTCCTGACCTATCCTTCAAGGAACAATCCGGCACAGCAGATCTATACGAGCCAGCGCCTGAACCTCCCAATTAGAACAATCCTATTGTTATAGATAATCAGCCCGAGGCCATTTTAGTTGGTTCTACTTCAGCCATGGTTAATGTTGCAGTAGAAGACCAAAGGATTTTTTTCAGGTCAGTCAGTCCACCCTTAGGTGGAGGACCAAAATGTGGCCGAGAGCCCCCACCTTTTTGCTGATGTTCAGCCTCTCTTACCCTTGCGTGGCCGAAGAAAGGGGCGACAGACTAGGGCCAGATCTGCAGGAAGTTCACGCAGTGGAGAGGAAGACGAAAGGAGTCTGTGGGAATTCCCTGGCTTCATCTTTCAGGATGAAGTGCAAGTGACCTGTAGGTCCCCACAGTCAGTAGATCAGGCGGATGCAGGAATTAACATCATGGTGGATCTATCCCCGTTTGTAGACTGTTCCAGGCTTGCTGGAAGTGTTTGCTGCTTATCCAAGGCACAAGGCTATACAGTGAGGACTCAGAGGCCAATCTCCAGCATGGTATCAGAGGGGAACCTTAGCAACTCACTTTGGATTTATCGCATCAGATGGATGTGGCTCTTTTAACCAGCGTTACAGGCCCTCCCTCCCCAGCCAAACAGGTATCTGCATCTGACGCTCCTTGCTTCCCATTGCTACTAAGGCCAATAGAGGCAGATCGAAGGGCAGATACAGGGCTAGTCTTCTGCCCCCCAGAACTCCAGGTCCAGCTATTTGGAGAGATAGATTATGGCAGCTGAAGCGGCGAGCTGTCCATACCGGGTGTATCACTGATGGATAGTTGCCTTGTATGGAACGCCCGTGGCGTAGGGAATACCGCCACCATCAGAACTCTGAAGAGGTTTATCGCTGAGTATAAGCCGAGAATTGTTGTGATCCTGGAGCCCATGCTCAGGGATGAGAGAAGAATAGCGACTGGTCTGAAGCTGGGCTTCCACTCTTCCCTGTCCAATGGAGAGGCAGGCGAGAAAATATGGGTCTTTTTCCATTCATCCATAAATGCGGTGGCTCAATTTTGTTCTGACCAATTGTTGTCCATTAGATGCTCCCTGTCAAATGTGCAGGAGTCTGTTCTTTTTTCCTTTGTGTATGCTAAATGTACTAGAATAGCTAGATGCAGGTTATGGGACGACCTCTCAGTTTTCAGCAGAGTTGTAGCGGGGCCTTGGGCAGTGTGTGGAGACTTCAATGCGGTTACCACACCTGAAGAAAGACGTGGGAGTAGGTCCCGTTTCAGCACAGGAGATGAGGAATTTGACACAGCCATCAACAATACGGGGTTGACGGACGCGGGCTTCTCGGGCAATAGGTTCACGTGGAGCAATAACCAAGGAGGAACTGTTAGGGTCTGGGCCAGGCTTGACAGAACCCTGTGCAACGCTGAGTGGATTGGTTGTTTCCCCCACTTCCAGGTGACTCACCTACCGCGTGTCAGCTAGGACCATGCCCCGCTGCTACTTAAATTCCCGGGCCTTATTCCTTGGCAGGCCAAGCCTTTCCGCTTCCAGCGGATGTGGCTACTACACGAGGACTTTCTGGACACTGTCAAGAATGCATGGGTAGGTGAGCAAGGGGGGTCTCCTATGATATCTTTCATGCTCAAACTCAGGAAAGTGAAATAGGCATTGAAGATCTGGAACGGGGAAAAGTTTAGAAATGTTTTTGCTAAGCGAAAAGAGGTGGAGTAGTTGTTAGAGCTGTTGGAAGGTAACCAGCAAACGGATTCCACTCTTTCGGCTGAGGAAGAGTTGGCAGAAGTTAAGCATTCCCTCGCAAGGTGGGAGTTAGCGGAGGAGATTTTCTGGAAGCAAAAGGCCGGGAATAACTAGCTTCTCGAGGGAGACTGTAACACCAAATTCTTCCACCTGTCAGCCATGGAATGGGCGAGGAGAGCGGACATAAAACAAATCAAGCTGGACGCGACAATTTTGCTTTCTACCCCAGAGGCCATCCAAACTGAGGCAGTTTCTTTCTTCAGAAACTTGTTGTCGGCTGAGCAGCAGGTTGACATTGGCCGGGGCAGTTCTCATCAAGTGGGCGGGCTGCTGTCCCACATTCCCACTGCTTTTTCTGCTGCAAAAAATGAGGAGTTGTTGAGGCTTCCGACCTTGGAGGAAGTGCGTTTAGCTGTCTTCTCGCTACCTTTTGACGGAGCCCCCGGCGCAGATAGTTTCGGTGGGTCTTTCTTCAAAGGTTGTTAGAAGATTGTAAGCGCTAACCTCCTGGCGGCTACGGTATCCTTGTTTCAAGGGGGATAAATTCCAAGAGCGTTCACCTCCTCCTTAATTTGCTTGATCCCTAAGTCCGCCTCCCCCTTGACCTTTGACCATTTCAGGCCTATTAGCCTTTGCAACTGCATCTATAAGATTTTCTCCAAGGTCATTGCCACCAGATTAGTTGTCATCCTTCCTCACCTCATCTCCTCGGAACAAGGCGCTTTCATTCAAGGCCGAAACATCATAGAAAACATTGCGTTGGCTCAAGAGATTTTCAGAGAGTTAAATCGAAAGGTGCGGGGAGGAAACATAGCCATCAAACTCGACATGGAGAAATCGTATGACCAGGTTAGCTGGTTTTTCCTCAAGCAAGTCCTGTTACGATTTGGTTTTAACAGGATTTGGGTCTCCTTGGTGGAAAAATGTTGAGAAAATTGCTGGTTCTTAGTGTTGGTCAACGGTGAGGCTAAAGGCTATTTTAAATCTTCTCGTGGGCTGTGTCAGGGCGACCCGCTGTCCCCCAGCCTTTTCATTCTTGCAGCAAAAGTCTTCAGTAGGGGCATTCGCGCTTTATTGAGCTAGGGAATTTGCTAGCCGTTTAAACTCAACAGAGCTTGCCCCCCCATTTCGCACCTATTATATACGGATGGCACCTTGATTTTCGCTAACGAATTCGCAACCTCACTAGCAGAGATTAATGATTTCCTTTCCTCCTACCAGAGAGTTTCGAGTCAAAAGATCAACTACGCGAAGAGTGTTTTCTTCTGCTCCTCCAAACTCCCCTTAGGGTGTTTCAGAAGGATAGGTTCCCTCCTCAATATCCCAAAAGCGCCCTCGTAGCAACATATTTGGGTGTTCCCATAGCAGTCGGTAGACGCTCCAGGGAGGCCTTTAAATTCCTCCTCGATAAGATCACCGCTAGGGTCGATGGCTGGAGCACTAGAATCTTATCCCAGGCAGGCTAGGCCACTCTCATTAAACACATTCTGGCCAGCATCCCAGTCCATACAATGGCTGTCAGTTAAGGTGCTTATCGGATGTGGAGAAGAGTTTTGCAAATTTCTTCTGGGGTTGGAAGAATGGAAAGAAAAAGTTGCATTGGGCCAGTTGGAAAAAGATCTCTGCCCAGCTTACGGAAGATGGCCTGGGCATAAGAAGGTTGAAAGGCATGATGCAAGCCCTTAGAATGAAAATGGCATGGGCAATCTCTCAAGGTAACAGCAAGAGCATATGGGCAACCTATATGAGAACCAGGTACGGCAGCCCAACCGAAGCTGGCATCGACGACATCATCTCCAGGAGAAACAGATCAGCGTCTTCCCCCCTATGGAACAGCCTCCTTCCCTTGTTTCCTCTCATCGCTGCCAACTCTTAATGCTTTATAGGGAGGGGTGTCGGTAATCTCTGGGACTCAAATTGGACTGGGATTGGCCCCCTGCTGAACGTCGTCACCAAGCCGATTCCACCGAACTTGAGATCCATGCGGCCCCCCCCCTCGGTGATTCCGGAGTTCCTTCCGCAAGAGGTTTTTCAGTTTATTTGCCATAGTGGCCTTTGCACGTCGGACTTGGAGGACGCCCATGGCCATGTCTGGCCGTTCACCACGTTCGGTGAGTTTTCAGTTTAGTCTACGCGGTCTATCCTCAGGCAGGGGAGATCGAATAGGGCCTGGTCAAATAGGGTTTGGCACGCTCAAGTCCCACCAAAAATTTTAGTTTTCATCTGGAGGCTTCTAGGGGAGGCGATTCCTATGGATGACCGCATCCAAGCGAAGGGCATTCCGATAGTTTCACGCTGTGAGTGCTATCCTCACACTGGTCACTTGGAATCTTTGGGTCATCTTTTCATCTCGGGGCAGTTGGCGTCGGTAGGGTGGCGACATTTCAGCGGGATTTTCGGTATTTCTCTTGTTGAGCATGTTTTTCCTCAATACAGGCTCGTTCAATGGTGGGGGGATGTCTCCGCCTGGTGCCCACCTGACCCATATCCACGGCCTAACTCCTATTTTCCTGTTGTGGGAGGTCTGGAAGGCGCGTAACTGATCCATGTTCGACGACAAGAAGCTGAGTATCGGGGCTATAATCTCTAGAACCAATTGGTGGTTAGGCAGGATGTTTAGAGGGGGCAACGATGCCCACTCCATTCCCTATTCCTGGCTAACCAGTCTCCAGTTGAGGAATCTCCATTTATCTTTGGCAACTCCTAAGGCCAAGAGAGCTGAAGTAGTGGTTTGGAGGAGGCCGGATCAGGGGTGGGTTAAGCTTAACATTGATGGGTCTTCCATTCAAAACCCAGGTCCGTTAGGCGGGGGAGGGCTTTGTAGGAACAAGGAAGCTGAGATGGTTTTTGCGTTCTTGCATGGTTACAGCTCTGGCACCAATAACATGGCGGAACTTCAGGCGGTGTATGAGGGCCTTTCTCTTTGTGCGAATCTCGGCCTTTCAAATGTTATGGTTGAGTCAGACTCAAAATTGATCGTGGACATGCTCAATCAGGTTACTCGACCAGGCTGGAAGTGGCAACATTGGTTGGCTCGAATCACCTCCGTTACTTCTACGGTCGTTGTCCGCTTCATTCACACTCTTAGAGAGGGGAACGGGCCGGCGGATGGGTTAGCCCATCTTGGCAGTTCGACCCAAACCAATACGGTTTTCCATGCTCAGAGGGACCTCCCACGTGAGATCCGTGGTCTCCTATTGTTAGATAAAGCTGGCCTGGGAGCCATTAGGTTGGTAGATAATGTAGTCTTCTTTACAATAGGAAGATCATTAGGTTAATTTTGGTGCCTGGGATCTTCCTGAAGTACAATCCATGTATATCTAATCTTTTGAAATGAAGATCACTTTTTGATTTTTTTTATTTTTTTTTAACTTTTTTATTCGGGCAACCCAATAGTCCCATTTCCAGCTTGGACTGGTAATCCAGTTAAAAAATTCCATCACAAGCTTAAACCAAAATGGAAGCAAAAGGAAAGCCCATCATGAATAGCGCGAAGTTATGCATAAATGTTAGAAGTTGTTCCATAGCCTTCCATGAACGCAAAAATGAAATCACCATTTTCACCTCTACAGACTCCTCCACCTGAAGGGCCTGTATTACCTCTTGTCGAGCCGTCAACATTAATTTTGGTCCAACCCATCTGTGGTTTCTGCCATTTGACGAATGTGGGAGGATTCCAGGAACAGGTTGTTGCAGTCAACCCCAGCTTGGACACGATCGATGGACTTGGCGGAGGGCAAAGAAGTTCTTAAGAGTGGTTAGATAGAGAGGAGAGCCACCTTTTAACCTTGGCCAGAATATTAGCCACCTGAACAAACTTACCGTCGAATTTGGCGAAATTTCTAGATTTCCAGATTTCCCACATAATTAAACAAGGAGTGAGCCTGAGGAGGAGGAAGGAACGGTCACTCAAGAGGGAGGAGTTCCACCAGGAGTTCAGCATAGATTCAATCGATTGATTAGTGCTATATGGAATGTCAAAAATGCTGCCAAATGTGTCAAAAATGACCCCGTCACCATGAACGAATTAGCTTTAAAGAAAGATTGCCATAAGAGATAAATTGAAGAAACCCAATTCAAGTGGGATGTAACACCCCCTTTCATGCCCACCCCTTTACAAAAGGGTGTATGCATCCCTTCTTCACTCAAAAACTCACCTTCCAACGTTCATGGTAGAGAGAGAGAGAGAGAGAGAGCTTGCACATTTATCCATTCTCTTACTCTCCACACGTGTGGTTTCTCCCTCTTACTCGATCTACGCCGTGATTCATGTATTAGGTTTCCTACATTAAAATCTATCTAGTGTTTGCATCTAAAGCTAATTTAAGGGATTCCTTTAAGCTTACAACAATTTAAATTAAGTTTATACATAGTTTTCTTATTTCCACCAAAACAAAAGAAAGACAGTAAGAAATTTATGCTGCGGATCAAAACTTGCACCTAATAATTTCACCACCATTGTTGCAGAGTAACATGCACTTCACTACCCATCCATTTTGTCAGCTTAGCCATGTCGTGCCATTGAGACATCTATGGGGCTACCACGATGTATGGCTTTTATCCACACGGTCCATCCAATTTGCCAAATCATTTTAGGGTAGAAGCCCAAAAATTAAGCAGTTCTAAGTCTCAAGTAGACTGCATAATACTAGGGATGTGGGGGTGTAAAAAAAAAATACATAATACTAAAGATTAAAACTTCTGGAACGCCATATTTATGTTTTCCCTTCATCCAAGTCTATATAACCTTGTGAATAGATTAGACGGCAACTAACCATCACAGACTGCCCTAATAAAGTTTCAACTGGGGTGTCATTATCACAATTTCATCTAGTGGTGTGGTCCACTTGACCTTCGGATTTGCGTCTTTTTTAGCTCGTATTCTAAGATAATATGGAAAAATGGATAGATTTTGGCGATAAACCCCATGCATCACGGTGGCTCCTCGAAGCCTCCGCCTATTCCTAGATAGGGACAGGCCAAGCCCAATCGTGTGCTCCCACACCCCACGGATTTTCTTGTGACTTCTAGCGGGGAGATATCTTTATGCCCGGGGCTCTATGGGTACAGAGATATGACCCTGGGAAATATATTCGGTTCGTATGTTTTGAAAGATCGAAATTGATGATTTTAAAAATCAGGCAGATCTAAAACTCAGTTAGACCACATCCACTGTTGAAATCTTCCAGGAGTTGGCCATGATGTTTATATGCTATCTCAGTCATTTATATAATTATTACCAGTCAGAAAAACTGTAGGAAAAGAAATCATCTTGATACAAAACTTTTGTCACCACCGTGTGTTCGATCCCCACTGTTTTGTGTGGTATGGCCCACATGAGTTTTGGATCTACCTGATTTTTAAAATCTTATCCTATTGTAGCCTTTCAAAACAGGTGGGCAGAGTGGATTTTTCATGGACATCTCTGTGAACCTCACACAGCCCAGGGCACCTAGATATCTCTAGGGCTCGCTCAACCCGGGTCAGACATAATCTGCTCCCGAGCACATGACCTGCCTTCGTACACGCGCGTGCGTAGCAAAGCTCATTATATCGCCTGTAGCAAAATAGCTACATGCACTTTTTACCTCGCGGGCGTTCGTATACAGCCCAATGCAGTAAAATAGGATACATCGCGACTTTATCAGTTGAATCAGGGTCCTTTTCAAATGTTACAAACGGTTTATATGATGGGCGATAATGCAGATTCATGTTAACAAAAGGGCATGCCAGTACTAAAATATTAAAACTGTTTGATTATTTAAAAGTTAAGTGATGGTCCACTTTTGAAAAGAAAGACCCAAATGATCAAAGGACTAATCCATGAGCTTTTGATATTTGTGAATCACTCATCCAAGGTGAGATCTATAATATTAACGGTTTTGATTATTGAAAGAGGACCCACGATCCAAATGCTAAAGTCACTGTGTATTCTACTGTGACATGTTGTGATGTACTTTAGCAATCCTCAACGTAGATATGCATATCTAAGACCGTTGTTATGGACCAAATTCATTTACAACAATGGGATACCTAGGGCTACCAATATACATATATGTAAATCCAATATGTCCATCGGGTGAGAACCATTATTGGAACTGCACATGCTCGGATAGAAAACTGATAATTGCCACACCAATGGAATCAATGTAAAATCGCGCCTAAGACTTACAATTTTATTAGGTGTGACTTGTCTTAGAATTCCATCAGCATTACTTCCATATCTTAACTGTATGCACATGATTTAAAATTAATCGACAGTTTTGATGAAAGATACGCAATATGGTGGCCTCGAACACAAACCTATGGTTGAAATTGCATCCACATTATTCTCTGTGATGTAGCCCAATTGACATGTGGTTCTAGTTGATGTTTTTCTCTAGGGACTATAATTGAGGATAGAATCTGATGACAGAGTGCATGTTGCATATACAACGTAGTGGGCCTAAGGAGCTTGGGTGTTGTACAAGCTGTGTAAAACGAGTGTCCCAGTCTGACAGGTGATTCTGGTCTTATCGTTATGGCTGTCAACCGGAGAGAAGATCCTCACACCAGGCCCATGCGATGGACAAAGTACACCCAGAATCCCCAGATGGACAAAGTACACCCAGAATCCCCAGCGTCCACACACTAGACTTGCCTGATGAGGGGCTTAGATCTTGTACACCTGTTAGTTTTCCACAGTTTAGTTAGTCGAAAATTTGTGGCAATTGCTTTGTCTCGGTTGACACAAATTAAGATAATTTTTTTTTCTTACGGAGGAGGTATCCTATGCTAGTACTGTACAGTCACACTTGATTGAATCAATCACTTGAGTGTTGTACAAGCTGTGTAAAACGAGATAGACCATCCTATCTAAGTCATCAGAGCCTGGTTAGCCTGGTTGTACAATCACACTTCATTACATGAATCACATGGGTGTTGTACAAGTTGTGTAAAACGAGATAGACTGCCCTATCGAAGTATCAAAGGCTAGCTATACCGCTCCACTTCATTACATAGGTGTTGTACAAGCTGTGTAAAACGAGTGTCGCAGTCTGACAGGTGATTCTGGTCTCTCCGTCA
The DNA here is from genome assembly GCA_030180095.1 of Magnolia changhungtana. NCBI lineage: Eukaryota > Viridiplantae > Streptophyta > Magnoliopsida > Magnoliales > Magnoliaceae > Magnolia > Magnolia changhungtana. The sequence continues at coordinate 36,803 of JASAUF010000073.1, read as the reverse complement.
TGGCTGTCGACCGGAGAGAAGATCCTCGCGCCAGGGCCCATGCGATGGGCAAGTACACCTAGAATCCCTAGCATCCACACAATAGACTTACCTGATGAGTGGCTTAGATCTTGTACACCTGTTAGTTTTCCACACGTGTTAGTAAAAAAAAATGTGACTATTGCTTTGTCTCGGTTGACTCAAAATGACTAGGCCTGATAATTTTTTTCTTACGGAGGAGCAACCCTATGCTAGGCTGTCGTATCTAAGTCATCAAATACCCAATTTCCATTAAAGTGGCCTGGCTTTGTTTTTTTATCCTTATGATAGACTGTCCTACCTAAGTCATCAAAGCCTGATTGTACAGTCAGGCTTCATTACATGAATCACATGGGTGTGACCTCACCTTTTGTAAATAAAAAACTATAAAATAAAAAAAAAATAAAAAAAAAAAGTCATCGAATACTCCCTTTCTATACCAGCGAAGAAAGTGGCATTTGCTTTGTCTTTTTATCCTCATGATAGATTGTCCCGTCTAAGTCATGAAAGTCTAATTGTACGATCACACTTCATTACCTGAATCACATGGGCGTGACCCCACCTTTTGTAAATAAAAATTAAAAAAAAAAAAAGGTCATCTAATACTCACTTTCCATGCAAGCAAAGAAAGTGGCATTTGCTTTGTCTTTTTATCCTTATGATAGGTTGTCCTATCTAAGTCATCAAAGCTTGATTGTACAGTCACACTTCATTACATGAATCACGTGGGCATGACCCCACCTTCTGTAAATAAAAAAATAAAATTAAAAAAAAAGTCATCTAATACTCACTTTCCATGCAAGCAAAGAAAGTGACATTTGCTTTGTCTTTGTATCCTTAGGATAGACTATCCTATCTAAGTCATCAAAGCTTGGTTGTATAGTCACACTTCGTTACATGAATTTGTTGGGGGCCTTGCATAAAACCTTAGGATCTAGTCCTCCAGAACAAACCAGAATTATGGATAATAAAACAATGAAATAAATCAAAGCATCAATCACACACCACACAAGAGATTTTTACGTGGAAAACCCTCAAAGAGGTAAAAACCACCGGATCTTGTCCAGATCAACAATCAACTATGAAGTAGAACGTTTACAACCTTCTTCACTCACGCAGGAGTGGATGAACAATGAAAGAATAAAGAAAACCAGAGAGATCTCACCGATTACGAGGACGTAGGAGCGCGAGAGATATAGGCTGCATAGTAGATCACCTCCACGAGCATAACCTCCCTTCTACAAGCTTCCTCTCTCTCTTTCTCCCCCTCTCTCTCACCTTTGATAGCCCTCTTGTGTTTTTCTCATCAACACAACATGCTGTAGAAAAACTCTAGGGACAGTTTTTTATAGTTTTAGGAAACTCCTTTGCGCATCCCAGTTGCAAAAAGATTTGCGCATCCCAGTTGCGAAAGGACTTGCGCACGATGGGTCAAAAAAAACTCATCAAATCTCCCCCCTTTTGACCCAGGAGGGATTTACCTTCTTTAAGCCAGCCAGGTTTCTACAAACATCAAACTTGCCCTTGAGCAAGGCCTTGGTCATCATATCTGACCCATTATCGTCCATGTGGACCTTCTCAAGCTGTAACACCTTCTGTTCCAAAGTATCCCTGATCCAGTGATACCGAATCTCTATGTGTTTTGACTTGGAATGCTGACTTGGATTCTTGCTCAAGTGTATAGCACTCTGACTATCGCAATAGAGCACGTGCTCCTCCTACTTTAGGCTAAGTTCTTGTAGGAACCTCTTCATCCAAAGTATCTCTTTACATGCCTCTGTGACTGCAATGTATTCAGCCTCTGTCGTCGACAATGCTACGAACTTCTGTAGCTTGCTCTGCCAAGAAACCGCTCCCCCTACAAACGTGAACATGAACCCCGATGTAGACTTCTTGGAGTCTATGTCACCTACCATATCTGCATCTGTGTAGCCCTCTAACACAGGTTTACCGTCACCATAGCATAGGCTCAACCTAGATGAGCCTCTTAGATATCGCAGTATCCATTTCACTGCTGCCCAATGCTCTTTACCAGGATTGGCAAGATACCGGCTAACAACACCAACCGCATATGCTATGTCTGGGCGTGTACACACCATAACATACATCAAACTTCCTACAGCTGACGCGTAGGGTATCTTCTGCATCTCATCCACCTCTGCCTTCGTCTTGGGACACTACCTGTCGCTCAATCTGAAGTGACCATCCAATGGAGTACTGACCGCCTTCGCTGCATTCATATTGAACCGCTCTAGGACTTTCTCAATATACAACTCTTGTGACAGCCAAAGCTTCCTGTTGCTTCTGTCATGGGTTATCTCCATTCCTATGATCTGTCTAGCCGGGCCCAAGTCTTTCATCGCAAAGGACTTGCCCAACTCCTGTTTCAGCCTGTCGATCTTCTTGATGTCTTTTCCCATGATGAGCATGTCATCAATGTATAATAGCAGAACTAAGAAATCACCATCTGAGAACTTACGTGTGAACACACAGTGGTCCGACTCCGTTCTGTCATACCCATGTTTCAACATAAATGAGTCGAACTTCTTGTACCATTGCCGTGGAGCTTGTTTCAGCCCATACAAGCTCTTCCTTAGCCTACACACCATATGCTCCTTGCCTTTGACTTCGAACCCCTCTGGTTGGTGCATGTAGATCTCTTCTTCCAGGTCACCATGGAGAAAGGCAGTTTTAACATCTAACTGCTCTATCTCCAAATCCATGCTAGCCGCAAACCCAAGCAACACCCGTATGGATGTCATCTTCACCACTGGTGAGAATATCTCTTCGAAGTCTATACCTTTCCTCTGACCAAACCCTTTCACCACAAGTCTGGCCTTGAACCTCGTCTGTGAATTCTTCTGCTCAATCTTCTTTCTGAACACCCACTTGTTGCTCAAAGCTTTCTTGCCCTTAGGCAATTTCACCATGTCATAGGTGTGGTTCTTATGCAAGGATTTCATCTCCACTTGCATAGCTTTCAACCACTCCCCCTTATGCTCGTCGGCTAGGGCCTCAGAATAATCTTCTGGCTCTTCCCCATCAGTCAGCATAATGTACTCATGTGGTGAGTACCTCTTGGACGGCTGTCTGTCCCTAGATGTCCTCCTCACCTGTGGCTCAACAGGTCGATTAAGTGGGGGCTACTCCCCTGGTCCATCTTCTGAAGGAACTCTCTCGTCCTCTGCACCTTGCTATACTCCCCCGTCATCAGGCACCACGGGAGGAATAATTAGATCCATGTCCTCTAGCTCACCTGAACTAGGCTGATTTTTCTCTAGCTTACCAATGTCTTCTATACACTGATCTTCAAAGAAAACTACATCTCTGCTCCTGACGAGCTTCCTCTCGGTCGGATCCCACAGTTTATAGCTGAACTTTTCATCACCGTACCCTAAGAACACACACTGCCTGATTTTCATATCGAGCTTGGACCTCTCATCCTTTGGTACGTGAACGGATGCCCTGCATCCAAATACCCTGAGATGACTGTACGATGGATCATGTCCAGTCCACACCTTCTCAGGTACTTCTCCATTCAACGGGGCTGATGGAGACCTGTTTATTAAATACACCGCTGTGTGCATTGCTTCTCCCCAGAAGGTCTTGGGCAATTTCGCATGGGATAACATGCATCTGATTCTCTCAACAATAGTGCGATTCATTCGCTCAGCTACACCACTATGCTGGGGGGTTTTGGGAACCGTCTGTTAATGCCGTATACCCAGGGACTTGCAGTACTCGTGAAAGTCGCCAATGTATTCACCACCATTGTCAGTGCGGATGCACTTTAATGATTTACCTGTCTCTCTCGACCATAGTATGAAACATATTAAACACACCAAAGATCTCGTCCTAGGATTTCAAAGCATAAACCCAAACCCTCCTAGATGCATCGTCTATAAAAGTAACAAAATACAATGCCCTACCCAAGGTTTTTATCCTCATAGGACCACAAACATCAAAATAAACCAAATCTAATGCATGCACTTTATTAACATGAAAAGCAGTTTTAACAAATGAAACTCTATGTTGTTTCCCTGATAAACAATCAAGACAGGTTTTGAGAGGTATACCTGTCACGTCTGGAAGGAGCCGCTTCCTTGCTAGTAGCTGAAGCCCTTTTTCACTCATGTGGCCTAGACGCCTGTGCCACATGTCAATAGCTGAATCTTCTGCTGCGTTCAATCCACCCTTGCACATACTGACACTTGCCTTGTAAAGGGTGCAATACTTCTTTCCTCTAGCTATGATCAACGAACCCTTGATGAGCTTCCATCGCCCATCAGCAAACCGGCTTTCATAGCCATCATCATCCAACCTTCCCGTCGACATCAAGTTGAGGCAAAGGTCTGGAATATGCCTCACATCCCTGAGAACCAATGTACAGCCCATATCGGTCTTCACACAAATATCACCGACTCCCACGATTTTTGATACACAAGAATTTCCCATCTTCACAGTCCCATAGTCACCTAACTTGTAACTTGTGAAGAAGTCTCTGCGTGGAGTCGCATGAAAAGAAGCTCTCGAGTCTATCACTCAGTCGGTGTCACTACAAGAAACACCACTTTTAGCGACGAAAAGTTTCGTCGCTAAAAGTCAAATTTTCGCAGCTACAAACTTTTAGCGACGAAACTTTTCGTCGCTAAATTCGTTGCTAAAAGACCGGTGTAAAAGGGTTTTAACAGCGAAAAAAGAAAATCGCTGCTAAATGTAAGCTTTTTAGCGACGAAAATTTTCGTCGCCAAAAATATTTTCAAAGACTTTTAGCAGCGAAAATTTTCGCTGCCAAAACAATTTCCAAGACTTTTGGCAGCGAAAATTTTCGCTGCAAAAAAAATTCCCATGACTTTTTAGCAGCGAAAATTTTCGCCGCAAAAAAAATACCGTTTTAGCAGCAAAATTTCAAAAACTTTTAGCAGCGAAAATCTTCGCTGCCAAAAAAACAATTTCCAAGACTTTTGGCTTCAAAAATTTTCACTGCAAAAAAAATTCCCATGACTTTTTAGCAGCGAAAACTTTCGCCGCAAAAAAAATACCCAAAACTTTTTAGCAACAAAATTTCGAAAACTTTTAGAAGCGAAAATCTTCGCTACCAAAAAAAATAATTTCCAAGACTTTTGGCTTCGAAAATTTTCGCTGCAAAAAAATTTCCCATGACTTTTTAGCATTGAAAACTTTCGCCGCAAAAAAATTACCCAAAATTTCCAAGACTAATTTTCGTTGCCAAAAAAGTTCCCATGACTTTTTAGCAATGAAAAGTTTCGCTGCAAAAAAAATACCCAAGACTTTTTAGCAGCGAAAATTTTAGCTGCTAAAAATAAGTTACAAAACTTTGAAACTTTTAGCTACGAAAATTTTCGTTGCTAAAAGTCTCTTTTTTGTTTTTCAATATACAGACTCAAAATTCCGATTTCTGATATAAACCTGTTAACAATATATTTCATCATATTCATCCGATATACACCTGTTATACAATATATTTCATCATATTCACATTCACATCCATCTAAACCCAAACCCAAACATAAACTACATTCATCCAAACACAAACAATCTTATCCGCATCACATTCATTCACGCATAAATACATATAAGCTTAACATCATAAACAAAAATACCCTAAACCTAAAACCTATAACCTAAACGTAAAACCTAAAACCTAAAACCTAAACCTTAACCTTAACCTATAACCTATAAGTTTAGGTTTAGGAAATGGGGTTCGGATTCGAGATCGGGTTTAAGTGTGGTTAGGGAGTTGAGATTAGGATTAGGTGTAGGTTTAGGGATTTGAGAATACGTTAAGGTTTAGGTTTAGGAAATTGGGCTCGAGTTATAAGTTTAGGTTTAGGTTAGGTTATAGGTTAAGGTTTAGGAAATTGAGTTTAGGTTATAAGTTAAGGTTATAGGTTATGGTTTAGGTTATAAGTTAAGGTTATATAGGTTTAGGTTAAGGTTATATAGGTTTAGGTTTAGGTTATAGGTTTTGAGATTTGAGAATAGGTTTAGGTTAAGGTTATAAGTTTAGGTTTAGGAAATCGAGTTCGGGTTCGGGGATTGAGTTTAGGTTTTTTCAAGTTAAGGTTTAGGTTTAGGTTAGGGAGTTGAGATTAGGATTAGGTGTAGGTTTAGGTTTAGGGATTTGAGAATACGTTAAGGTTTAGGTTAAGGTTATAGGTTTAGGTTATAGGTTAAGTTTTAGGTTTAGGTTAAGGTTATAGGTTTAGGTTTAGTTTATAGGTTTTGAGATTTGAGAATAGGTTTAGGTTAAGATTATAAGTTTAGGTTTAGGAAATCGGGTTTAGGTTTGGGTTTTCAAGTTTAGGTTTAGGTTTAGGTCGGAGGTTTAGGTTAAGGAGTTGAGATTAGGATTAGGTGTATGTTTAGGTTTAGGGATTTGAGAATACGTTAAGGTTTAGGTTTAGGAAATCGGGTTCGGGTTATAGGTTTAGGTTTAGGTTAGGTTTAGGTTAGGTTTAGGTTAGGTTTAAGAAATTGAGTTTAGGTTATAGCTTTAGGTTATAAGTTAAGGTAATAGGTTAAGGTTTAGGTTATAGGTTAAGTTTTAGGTTTAGGTTAAGGTTATAGGTTTAGGTTTAGGTTATAGGTTTTGGGATTTGATAATAGGTTTAGGTTAAGGTTATAAGTTTAGGTTTAGGAAATCGGGTTCGAGTTCGAAATCGGGTTTGTGTTTGGGTTTTCAAGTTTAGGTTAGGGAGTTGAGATTAGGTTTAGGTGTAGATTTAGGTTTAGGGATTTGAGAATAGGTTAAGGTTTAGGTTTAGGAAATCGGGTTAGGTGTAGGTTTAGGTTTAGAGATTTGAGAATACGTTAAGGTTTAGGTTTAGGTTAAGGTTTAGGTTATAGGTTAATTTTATAGGTTTAGGTTAAGGTTATAGGTTTAGGTTTAGTTTATAGGTTTTGAGATTTGAGAATAAGTTTAGATTAAGGTTATAAGTTTAGGTTTAGAAATCGGGCTCGGGTTCGGGATCGGGTTTAGGTTTGGGTTTTCAAGTTTAGGTTTAGGTTTAGGTTAGGGAGTTGAGATTAGGATTAGGTGTATGTTTAGGTTTAAGCATTTGAGAATACGTTAAGGTTTAGGTTTATGAAATCGAGTTCGGGTCATAGGTTTAGGTTAGGTTATAGGTTAAGGTTTAGGAAATTGAGTTTAGGTTATAGGTTTAGGTTATAAGTTAAGGTTATAGGTTAAGGTTTAGGTTATAGGTTAAGTTTTAGGTTTATGTTTAGGTTTAGGTTATAGGTTTTGGGATTTGAGAATAGGTTTAGGTTAAGGTTATAAGTTTAGGAAATCGGGTTCGGGTTCAAAATCGGGTTTGGGTTTAGAAAATCGGGTTCGGGTTAGAGATCGGGTTTGGGTTTGGGTTTTCAAGTTTAGGTTTAGGTTTAGGTTAGGGAGTTGAGATTAGGATTAGGTGTAGGTTTAGGTTTAGGTAATTGAGTTTAGGTTATAGGTTTAGGTTTAGGTTATAAGTTAAGGCTATAGGTTAAGGTTTAGGTTATAGGTTATAAGTTATGGTTATAGGTTAAGGTTTAGGTTATAAGTTAAGTTTTAGGTTTAGGTTAAGGTTATATAGGTTTAGGTTTAGGTTATAGGTTTTGGGATTTGAGAATAAGTTTAGGTTAAGGTTATAAGTTTAGGTTTAGAAAATTTGGTTTGGGTTCAGGATCGAGTTTAGGTTTAGGTTTTCAAGTTAAGGTTTAGGTTTAGGTTAGGGAATTGAGATTAGGATTAGGTGTAGGTTTAGGTTTAGGGATTCGAGAATACGTACGTTAAGGTTTAGGTTTAGGAAATCGGGTTCGGGTTATAGGTTTAGGTTTAGGTTAGGTTATAGGTTAAGGTTTAGGAAATTGAGTTTAGGTTATAGGTTTAGGTTATAAGTTAAGGTTATAGGTTAAGGTTTAGGTTATAGGTTAAGTTTTAGGTTTAGGTTAAGGTTATATAAGTTTAGGTTTTAGGTTATAGGTTTTGGGATTTGAGGATATGTTTAGGTTAAGGTTATAAGTTTAGGTTTAGGAAATCGGGTTTGGGTTCGGGTTCAGGATCGAGTTTAGGTTTGGGTTTTCAAGTTTAGGTTTAGGTTTAGGTTAGGGAGTTGAGATTAGATTAGGATTAGGTTTAGTATGTTGAGATTAGGTTTATTTAGGTTTAGGCATTTGAGAATACGTTAACGTTTAGGTTTATGAAATCGAGTTCGGGTTATAGGTTTAGGTTAGGTTATAGGTTAATGTTTAGAAATTGAGTTTAGGTTATAGGTTTAGGTTATAAGTTAAGGTTATAAGTTAAGGTTTAGGTTATAGGTTAAGTTTTAGGTTTAGGTTTAGGTTATAAGTTAAGTTTAAGTTATAGGTTTAGGATTTGAAAATTTAGGTTTAGGTTTAGGTTATAAGTTTAGGAAATCGGGTTTGGGTTTAGAGTTAAGTTATGGGTTTAGAAATCGGGTTCGAGATCGGGTTTAGGTTTGGGTTTAGGAAATCGGGTTCGAGATCGGGTTTGGGTTTGGGTTTTCAAGTTTAGGTTTAGGTTTAGGTTAGGGAGTTGAGATTAGGATTAGGTGTAGGTTTAGGTTTAGGGATTTGAGAATACGTTAAGGTTTAGGTTTAGGAAATCGGGTTCGGGTAATAGGTTTAAGTTTAGGTTAGGTTATAGGTTAAGGTTTAGGAAATTGAGTTTAGGTTATAGGTTTAGGTTATAAGTTAAGGTTATAGGTTAAGGTTTAGGTTATAGGTTTTGGGATTTGAGAATATGTTTAGGTTATAGGTTAAGGGTGTGGTCCCTGCAAATACAGATATAAACACGGCCTGTCCAAATGGCCAGGCCCCTCCAATGCTGTCCATAGGAAATGGATAACTTCATCATGGTCATAACAGCGGTTCTCACTTTCCAGGGACCCCCGCTCATCCGGATAGCTCCGACACACATCCGGGTCTGCTCCATTAATTTCGAGTAAATACAAATATAAACATAGCATGTCCAAATGACCAGGCCACTCCAATGCTGTCCATAGAAAATGGACAGCTTCATCATGGTCATAACAACGGTTCCCACCTTCCAGGGACTCCCGCTCAACATCCGGATAGCTCCGACGCACATCCGGATACATAAATGGGTACAGTTTTAAAGAACATTATTAGCAATGTTTCAAATGCATACCTCCCTTAGAAAGTCCTTCAGTTGATTTTCATGAAAGTCTTGATCTGTAAGAACCTTAACGGCAACATCCTGCATTCCATGATTAAATAAATAAGAAGATGCATCACCTTTATTTTCAAGTCAAACAAAAATGGGACAGAAAACCATGTAAGAAACACGAAGAAAAATGTGGATTTCTTTGAATATGATAGAGAGATTGGTCCAGAAACTGAACCACAAATTACTCTCATCAGGTTAGTTATCAGAATAACATTTTCAGAGAAGTTCCCTACACTAAACAGTTGCCTATGTAATTCAATTGTCTTCAGTAAAATCAAATTACTGTCTTAAAATAAATGTATGCCACACATGCGAAATGTCATTTTCAAACCAAACTACACTCGCTATTTTCAAATCTCACGCGGCCACTTCATTCCCCCACTATCTCCCTCGATTTCCCCACTCTCACCTCTCCTCTCTCTCTCTCTCTCTCTCTCTCTCTCTCTCTCTCTCTCTCTCTTGAAGCAAAAAGAAGAAAAAAAAAATCTCTTTTATGTTTTTTCAATCCATCTTCCATTTTCTTCTTAACAAGAAAATCCATATTTACTAATATTCCCATTTTTCTATTTTTCAAAGAATGAGTTCGGACTCAAAAGTGTCGGCTCCAACATGTACTTTCAAATTTCAAACCCTAACCAAGGACTCCAAAATTATCAAGTACTCATAAACATTCATTGCAAGCATTTTCTCATCCATGACGACCATACTTTGTTAAGATCAATCTTCTTATTTGTGCTCCCCTAGGTGTGGATTTTGATAAGGATTGCGTTCATATGCTACTTCATAGATAATATTCCGAGATAAAAGGTGTTAATTATATAAAAAATTATAATTCAAAAACAGACAATAAAGAGCACAAATTCTTATTATAAAGGTGATATTTAGAGTTAAGCTTACCGTCATTGTCATGTTGAAACCGTTCCTTGAATACGGTGACGTCCCTTATTGATCTAAAACAGTCAAAGAAGAATTACAATTAAAAGGAAGAAATGATATTGTGTTGCCTAGTAATCATATGAGGAAGCAGCTCTCAAATTGCAATTGCATTTCATTTCTAGTCCATGGTGTTGTGAATTCTGTATAATGGCAAAGAGATGAGAAAATTCATAGCAATGTTTGACTTTTACCTCGAGTAATGGCCGCACCCATTCCTTGGTTTTGTAAGAGCTATGCAAAAATACAATAGCCGGCCTGTTTTTCTGTTTGCTTTCCTTCATGCTCAAGATCAGCACTAGCATGCGTCCAATAATCAAAACTTCAAGGATGACAAGGAAAAATGTGAATGTGTCATCGAGAGTCTAGATAGTAACAAGATTAGAATAACAAGATCACCAGACAAAGTTCAAATAACAAATGGTAAATAAAAGTCAGCATCAAATGCTAACTAAATGAGATGGGATCATGAAATACACAATCAAGACTGCTGAAATTTTCCCATGCAATTTGGATCTTACCATTTTCATTGAACCCATCTATTTAATAGCCACCAATCTGAGGGTAAGGCTCATCTGCTCAGAGTATTTCAGGCCAGTTTCCACATCCAGCATGATTTGGATGATCAAGATAGGTAGGTATTTATGCCACAGTAAGCAAGGATGAGTTGTTCTGATCCAGGAAAGTGATTACAATTTAATTAGAACACAAGGAAAGGGAACAAACTTTAAAGTTCTGTTACACTTAGTCACACATCACTCCTTAGAATTCATATCCACTCAAACGTTCCAATGAATCAAGTATTCATTCCAATCATAATTCAAATCAGGAAATGGCCTTAGATATGATTGATTGGAAAATCACGACATAGTATCCTAAACACATACAGTACAAATCAATGAGGTAGTTCCAAGCATCCCAAGCTCAATAGCCCAAACCAACTAGCATACAGTACTAAAGGCATACTAATATTCACGACTAAATAGTATCACTAGGAAAAAAAAAAAAAGGGCAGAGAGAGAGAGAGAAGAAGAAGAAGAAGAAGAAGAAGTCAGTGGAGACATTGTACACATTAACAAACTTTTTTACATCGGGATAAAGAATTTCAGAGAACTTCCCAAGGATCTTTTGAGAATAAATGCCGCTATGAAACTAATAGCCTCAACGAGGAATTATTATCTCTACTTGTTAGTAAACCATAAAAGGGAATTTCATTCGTTCTTAGAAGTCAGTAAATATCCTCAATCATATAGCTACTGGAGTAATTATTCATAATGTGGTCCACCAATCATAAGACATTCTTAAGATTCTCACATATATATTACCTTAATCAAGATTACATCTATATCATTGGTGCGATTCTCTGGCTGTCAACACAAAAAGCAGCCATGTCAAGAACATGAGATATTTGTGCATGAGTTGTTGTGGCATGGGATCTTGTATGTTTCTGGCTCCACAAAGGAGTGTTTAAAATATTTGTTTTGAAGGTTCAACTAAAATTCAAGTCTAATCCCACTCCAGACCCATTATTTTCTCCAAATCTCCTAGATCCTTTCGATTTTATTCATTAGTGAATTAACCAATAACACATGTGACTAACCCAAATTTGGATATTCCACTTCATTGACCATCCATCCAACAAACAAGTGTAGAAAATATCGGAGACAAAAAAAAAAAAAAAGAGTAAGCAAAACAAAACATGAAGAAGAAAAAAAATGCATCAACAATGTCTCGGACCGCAACTTCGATAATCTGCTAAATTCATTGAAGCCCTATAATATGCTGGGAGGAATACTAAGGCAATGCACACAAGGCAAGACCATCAAAACAATTTGCAGTTTTTTAAATTGCCACTTGTTTTCTTGTGGTGAAGTCCATCATGCCGACTCTTCAATGGTGCCCGTGAGGAGCCAGTTTGAATATGAGCACAACGGAATAGGGCTGCCCCATGTGTGACCGTTTGGTGCCTCCCACAATAAGATGGATGGAGGTAGCAATATGCCATAAAGCACCAGTCCTATGTTGGAAAATGTTTGAAGATTTCTAGCCATCCTGAAATTAGCCCAAACAATAAGGCCATTTGCACTGATACAAAATTATATATAGTGGAAAGCAATTTCAGCCATAGCGAGAACTGGGTGACCACACGAGAAGAAAACAAGACATTCAAAATATGAGAACCTGAGGAATTTGAGCCGTGATTCCGAAACATGTTTTATTGGTTTCTGTTGGCAAGGCAAAGAGCAACTTCATGAAAACATTAAGATTATATACAAGTTTAAAAGAACACTGGAGATGAATGCTTCTTGCATCTGCTGCCAAATCAGGACCTATCTGAGAGAAGCAACAAGCTCAAGAGCTGGAAGGCTTGAAAATGTGCCTTTTAGAGAATAAGATCAGAATATGTCTAAATGTTAAAATCTAAATACTAATCCCTTGTTTGCAAGTTACTCGCATAAATCTTGCTACAATTATTTCCTCTTATGCCTAGCTTTTCAAAGGCGCATATGAAATGTGAGGAACCTACTATTGTACATAGCATAAAAATACAGATTGAGAAAGAGGGAGGAAAAAAATGACAGTTACATACAGGGATTCCATCATCTTTGGAGCTGATCTGCACCGTATTGCTATTGGTGATGAAGCTGTTGTCCTCCCATTCGGTAGCCCATTGTCGATGGGCACTGCTACTCCCCACTTTCCCTCAGACTCCGAGGGCTCCATCACTCTAACCGCACCATCTGTCATCCCAATAGCCAACTGATTTGGCTCATGTGGGTGCGCCGCAATTACAAGTGGGTAAACAGGTTGGCTGCTATGAAGACAAAATTTCACCCAAGATCAAAATCGGTGAAAGAAATACTGGTTACATCTATTGGCAAGGGAATAAAACAACACTAAATGCTAGAAAGGATGCATTCCAATAAATAGCATGGTTGATCATGACAAAGCACAAAAATAGTGTAGCAGATATGAATGATTTCTTTTCTTTTCTTTTCTTTTCTTTTCCCAAACCATTAGATTGAAAATCAAATAAGGTCTCTTGTTTCTCTTGGCAATCATTGCTTGTACAATAAAATGGCAATGTCATGTGACATTGCACGGTAGCATTTCAAAGCATCTCCAAGTAGATATTTCGTTCAATCTGTTTCTGGGGTGACTCCATTTTGAACTTGATGAGAATTTAGGAAAGTGGAATGAACTCAGTGAAATAAGGCTCAAGGCCCCAATTAGCTCATTCAAATAACTCTCCTTCCAGTCTTCAACATACCACAATGTCTAACAAAGCGCAAAACACTTGACAAGCCATAAACCCAACTTAGAATTCTATCTTGCATGTAGGATTTCGCATGTAGACGGCTTTACCCAACCCTCCAGGCCCAAAACTCCTTGATGACCCTGGCCACAGATAGTTAAACCTCCTGATTAAGCAAAAAATACGGTGGAACTTGCTACCCACACCCAACACCATCTCTAGTGCAACCTAGCAACAAGATGATCTAGAGAGCCTCCTCGGAGTAGTCCTGGCCTTGCCATAAGCACACCTGTCCCAGATACAGGCATTCTGCTCGATCCACCTAAGCTCCCATTGGGTATATTTCCCAAGGCCATCCACACAGCTCCACCCACCTTGAGTGTTGAAAGGTACAAAAAGGCCATGAAGTACATGCATAAATAATTACCCAACCAATGCTACAGCTCCAATCACTTGTCCCCACATGCCATGCATGGCCATGCAGCATGCCCCCAACAAAAGGGCCATGAAGTACGTGCATAAATAATTACCAAAGTGGAATATGATAATAATCAACAACATAGACAATACAAGTTCTATAAAATCAATGAAAGGCGCAGTTCTTAATCCTGACAAATAAGCAGTTTCCAATTAATTTTAAACCATTGCACGCTAATTTGGAATCATGGTGTCCTTGAAAATCATCAGCAATCCACTGAAATAATTTAAGCTAAGAAATCTTGATATTTAAATTTAGCTTAAGCAATCCTTGATGTTGAATTTCAAATCACCGGTTTGTACATTTCTACTAGACAAGTATGCTGATGGGACAATGCGGCATCTTAACCTCAAGCTATCAACATCAACACACCTATGTTACCATCACAAAAGGCAGCATAAACTAGTTGGCTATTGCAGGAGTATACTGCATAGGATATCGGTGCAGACAGGAGAGAGAAAGAAAGAAAGAAAGAAAGAAAACAAAAACAAAAACAAAAACATTTTCGTTTTCTCTTAATAAAACCAAAACGCAATCGATTATTTTAGCTTGTTTTTTAGCATGGGCTAAAAAATGAGATGCGATATCAAATTTTTATTTTATCCACTTGGAAATAAATACATCAAATTTTTTTAGCATGGGCACTAGTATGTCCACATATATAAAGGACACAAACCAGGACATCAAATTTTTTATTTTATCCAATTGGAAATAAATACATGATAACATCTGTTGACAGCAAAAAGAAAACATTACAAGAGAAACAGTCTGCATTTGCCGATTCATCAATTTTTAAATTGCGACTATTCTTGATTCAAAACATCCTGAATAATTCAAGCCATTTATTCTATAATTTAAGAGAGGAACCTAAAACGTCCAAAAAGATCATTTTCTAAGATATTTTCAAAATACATGTGACTGCAATTTGGATTTAAGCCAAAAAAAAAAAAAAAAAAAACAATTGCAAAAGTTAAAGAATCATGGGAAGATCAACAAATTATAGAAATCCAAAAAGAAATTATTGTTGTAGCATTGGAAATAGATCAATTCTTTGAGAGAGAGAGAGAGAGAGAGAGAGAGAGAGAGAGAGAGAGCAAGCAAAGCATATAATTATAACACTATAAAATGTGATTGTGAAAACAAGTCATGAAAGTATCGAAGCCGATAACTATCGATATTATAAGTAAAACTCTTTTTTTTTTTTTTTTTTTATTTTTTTATTTACCCTTAAGAAAAAATGAATCCAACATGTTGCTACTTTCACTTAGACACTGCATAGCTTTCTCCAGCTAGAAACAAGTCTCGGGATTTGAACTCATGAAACTTCTCATACCATCCCATCAAGAATTCAAGCATGTCATTTGCTAGCAAACACAAAAGATGGGCACATGGTCAAATCAAGATACAAGATTTCTCTATAACAAAATAGTTTTAAACCATGAATGGAGAACTACCAAACTACCAATACATGTTGAAATTTTCATAAAGAACATGAAGATCTAGAGATAACTTTGATACCTTTCAGTGTTGAAATTCTTAGTGCAAAGCAATCAAGAACTTTGAGAATTTGATCGCACACCGTGAAAAATCTTGGTCGACGATTGACGATATATAGCGAAGGAAGTTCACTAATGTGTTCCAAAGTGTTAGTGTATGCACGAATGGTCTTGTGGACCATCATAAATCCTATACCATATTAGTTTGTATCATTTCCATATTTGTACATTTTTTCTTTATTATAAATTAACCAATTCAATGTCTATATGAAACGAAAAGCCGACCAACTAAAATTCACAAACTACAAAGTAAAATAATAATGTGGTCCAATAAAATTATATGTCTCTCGAATATAAGGAAAGTTTATTTCACGAAGTGGTCCAATAGATCATATGCAACTAGGATGCTTTGGTCCTTAAAAAGAGTCACTTTTACTGCGAGAGAATGGAGGGTTCAGGTAGTGTGCTTTACAAGACAACGGAAAGGTTTATATGGTAAAGAGATTTTAAAGATAGAGATGAAGAAATAATCAAGTTATAAATAAATAAATAATGAAATAGATGAAAAAACAGAGAAAATATGCCTTGACAAAGCGGATCAAAAGGTCATATACTACATGGAAAGTGATAGAAAAATTAATTATTATAAAAAATAAAACATACGAGAAAATAGATAATCAAGCTTAAAGAAACCACATAATCATGCGGCAAATGCCACGATGCGAGATAAAATGTCGGAACAAACCCCTAAAAATCACAATGGTAGATAATCAATGCTAATCTCTTCAAGAAAGAGCAAACCTTAGCTCGATTTTTCAAGAAAATCCTAGATGGGTTTGCAATTTTCCTCAAAACCAAGATAAAATCGCAGAAAAAGAGCTAATCCCCTCTTGAAATGAGCCAATTTAAAGAATTGGCAAGAAATCGAGCATTAACACCAACCCTCGTTGAAATCCCTCGAAAATACTAAAAATAAAAACCCCCAAATGTGTTTTCAATTCCCTCAAAACCCAGGTAAAATCAGCAGAAAAAAAGCTAATCCCCTCCCCAAACGGCTTTTATTTTTATGAAAACACCATTACAACAATCGCCGATATTTTCCTCAACGTTCGGAATGGAGATCTTCAGCTAGCTCGGGGGAGTCCGCTTATACGGAAGGGCCGAAAAAAAATACCTTTTCCACGACTGTGCATGCGAGCCATGGTTGCTTGCGTTTAGATGGAGTGCGGCTCCCTCTCTCTCTCTCTCTCTCTCTCTCTCTCTCTCTCGTTTACCTTCTTCCTTCTTCTTAGATGAAAGATGTAGGTCTTCCCATGAAATTCCACGAAACGCCCGGGAGAACAAAAACCCCAAATCGATTTCAATTTCCTAAGAACCCAAACAAAATCACCAGACAACCCAATATAACCCCTTCCCAAACCACCACTAACAACGCCTAACTGGGAGGGAGTGCGAGAGAAAGATAGACAGAGAGAGGAGTGAATTTTGGGGGTAGAGAGGGCGTGCGACTTTGGGGATTTTCAGATTTTGGGGGGTAGAAAAGGCGCACCAATTTGGGGATTTTCAGATTTTGGGGAGATGGAGGGACGCGGTTAGCTAGGACGCGGATTTCCTGAAAGCATCGTCGTCGATCACGTGGAAAGACTGGACGTCATGCTTTGTATGAGTATACTTTCGTAGGAAGTTCCTACGCGAGGATGCCGGGTGGGGCCCACTACCACCATGACCAGGCTCATGAGTCTTAGCGGATCGATACCATGCAATGTATAATAGAAATTCATTCCGTCCATCGGTTTTGAGAGCTCATTTTAAGACGTGGGACCAAAAATCAGGTGGATACAAAAATCAAGTGGGTCACACCAGAGGGAAAATTGGGGAAAGAAATTTCCACCGTTGAAACTTTCTTGGACTCCATCTTCATGTTTATATGCTATCCAAACTGTTTATAATGTCATTCTGAATGGGATTAAGTGAAAACATAAAAATATAACTTGATATAGAATTTTTATTGCCAAAAGAATGATTCAACGGTTCTTATTGAATACCCAATGTTTCCTCTCGTGTGGCCCACATGAGTGTTATATACAAGTATTTTTTGCTCTCACGTCCTAAAATAATCTCTCAAAACGTATGGACAGGGTGGATTTCACACAAACATCTCAATAGGCCCCATCTAAAACTCATTATGTGTGTCCCACTTGGATGAGGGGTTAGTCTCTAGGCTCAGTGAAATTTCATATGGGCCTCTACTCAGCAAACACTTAAACATTTACACTCACAAAAGTCTAATACCATAATCATATAGCAAATAATCCCGACAAATGCATTTCCAAAATTTACACACATCTGGTATTTCTAGAATACACAATTTTCTACATACGTAGTATTCCAAGTTTTAGCCGCATCTAAAACTCACGTGGGCCCCACCAAGTGCTTTTATATTTTTTAGGATGTCTTCACATAGTTTTAAATGGTATGGCCCACTTGAGTTTCGTTTACGATGATTTTTGAGATACCTCATAACCTAAAGGGGACATCAAATCCACATTATGTTGATGTTTGACACACATTATGATGAGGCCCATAAAACTTACTAACATCAATTTTTCAAAGAAAAAGATGTAATAGATAATGGACACGGATTGGGTGGATCCCTAGCTGTGGGGTGTTTTCCCACCACGCCCCATAGTCAAGGGAATCGGATTGCCTCTTGAGTTACTATGCGCTCTATAATGTCTTGAGTAAATTGATTAGGCCATGTGAAAATAAGTGGTTTATCCACACCATCCATACATTTTTTCAACTCATTTAAGCAATTGAGCCCAAAGTTGAAGCATATCCAACTCTCAAGTGGATCATAATATAGGAAACAACGGAATAATGATTTCCACAATGCAGTTACTTGATAAATAAATAATTATTACCATTTTTTCATATCATTTTATGACATGATAGAGAAAATGAAATGGATTTAAAACTCAAGTGAACCACATGTGAGGAAATAGTGGGATTTATCCGGCCACAATTGAAATATTTGTATGGACAGAGGTTTAGCATCCGACTAAGTTTTTGTGTTCCCAGTTGGAGTGACCTTATAAACAGTTTGGATGGCATATAAAAATCCTTCTTGTTTTTGCTGTCAGATTCTAAAATAAGGGAACAAAACGGATGGGCAGAGTGAATTTCTCACAAATATCACGGTGGGGTCTACATAGGTTTACAGCAGAGAACCTCCTGCGAAAGGTTTGGGCGAGAAATCGGCGTGGATGGATTCGGATCCACGGGGATATTTTGGGACGCGGATTAGGTACCGGCCATATCCAGGACGACTAAATAGGGAAAGTCCATCACGGGCTCTATGGGCCAAGATGATATTTGTATTTTATCCAAGCCGTCTATTCATTTTATCGAGATCAATTTAAGGCATGGGCCTAAAAGAGGTAGATCGAAGGATTAAGTGGACCAAGCCACAAATTGCGGTGACAATGGTGTAGTCCACAATGCATGATTACGATAAATAAATAATTATTACCTTTTAGGTTTCGGGTCACTGGGTGACTTGGTCAAACCGAGTAGGATCTGGGTCACTCAAACCGAGTAGACTAGGTCCAATCCGAACTCAAACCGAGTAGACTTGGTCCAATCCGAACTTAAACTAAGTCGAATTCGAGTCACTCAAACCGAGTAGACTTGGTCCAATCCAAACTCAAACTGAATAGAATTCGGGTCACTTGGTGACTTGGTCAAACCGAGTAGAATTTGGGTCACTCAAACCGAGTAGACTAGGTCCAATCCAAACTCAAACTGAGTAGAATTTGAGTCACTTGGTGACATGGTCAAACCGAGTAGAATTTAGGTCACTCAAACCGAGTAGACTTGGTTCAATCCGATCTCAAACCAAGTAGACTTGGTCCAATCCAAACTCAAACCAAGTTAAATTTGATCACTCAGTGACTCAACTCGAGGCGACCCGAAATCCAACTTACTACTGACTCGATCCCAAACCTAATTCGTACATATTTTAAAAAATAAAGAAATAAAATACACACTACTAATTTGACGTTTCAGATCTGAGACACCGTGTAACTCGGTTCAACTCAACTCAATGCCCCGCTCTAGAGACAATGGACCAAGGTAGGACCCTGAGCTGAATCTCTTAGGCCTGAGCCCGACCATAGCCTTAGCCAGGTTGAAAATGCCCTGTCCCTTAGCCTATAAGCCCGATTGGCCTGACTAAGCTTATTGTAGGGAATGGTCTTAAAATTGAAGTACATACAAATCTTGGGTGAACCACACAGCAGGGATTAAATTCTCACTAAGAAAAGCTTTGGAGCCACAAAAGTTTGGGATCAAGATGCTATTTGTGTTTTCCTTTTATCCAAGTCCACGGATGGAAAATAAACATTACAGTGGACTCTTAAAAGCTTTCAACCATGGGCGTTCAACTACCACTATTTCATGTGGTATTGTCCACCTGAGATTTGTATCTGCTTCATTTTGGGACTATGCGCTAAAATAAGCTGGTTAAATGGATGGACCGTGTGGATATACGATACATACTTTGAGGTGGGTCAACTGAATTTACTCGGTACGATAAAAGATCTGATTTCATTGTCAATAGGTTGGATGGTAAATTGGATTGAGTACTGAGTTACTCGGTACACTCTTATCGCAACGAGTAAACTCAGTCAAGCCCACCTTGAACATATGTGGTCTATCCATGCCGTCCATTTGTTTTTCCATCTAATTTAAGGGGTTAAGCCCAAAATTGATGCATATACAAAAATGAAGTGGATCATACCACAGGACAAGTAGGATAATGATTACCACTTGTGAAGCCTTTCTACGCATGACAGTAATGTTTATTTGTCATCCAACTAGTTTCTAAGATTATACAAACATATGTATGGGAAACAAAAATTTAAGCTTGATCCAAAACTTACATGGCCCTAGGAAATTTTTAATGGTACAAGTTCAAGTCCATTGTTTCCTATGGTGTGGTCCATTTGAAAATTATGCATGCTTCATTTTTGGGCTCAATTCCTAAAATTACCTGCAAAATAACTCCCTGGACAAACTGCTTATGTTGGATGGCAAATAAATATTTAAGTGGACCTGTGATGTTTTTAATGGTAGGAATTTAGTTGAGATTGTTTCTTGTTGTGTGGCCCACTTGAGATTTGGGTCAACTTCATTTTTTGATCACTACTAAAATGAGCTTTTAATACGGATGGACGGTGTGGATGTAAGGAAAGTACATCACTTTGTGGGCCCCACAGTTAGCCATCCGAAACCGCCACGCCAAATGTACCTGTTCCTCACTCACGCAAAAGGAAAAAAAAAAATGGAGGAGAGGAAAAAAAAAAAAAAAAAATCAAGTAAGGGTTAGGGCTTCCCTTGCAGCGGAGAGAGGGAAGGAGACGAGAAAGAGAGAGAGAGAGAGAGAGAGAGAGAGAGAGAGAGAGGGGGGGGGGAAGGAGACGGCGAGAGAGGGAGAAGGAGATGCTTGAGAGGGAGAGAGATCGATTTTAGACAATGCGGCCGATTCAACAAACAAGCGTCCACGAATCAAGGTTAGGATTCTTCAACCAATCTGACTTTGGAATTGCCTCCACTCGATTTTGGGGTTTTCAATCGATTTTGGGGTTTTCAATCCCTCTCTCGTAATCCCTCCACTCTTCTCCCAAAGCTGCTTTTGTTGACCCCAAAACCACTTTTCCCCAACCCGCAAACTACCATCTCTCCCCTTTTAATACCCTAGCCTAGCTTGCTCCTCCAAATCGAAGAAAAGAAGTGGTTTTCTTCGATTATTTGATCTCTTCCTCAATCCATCATCAAAATCTTTGTACCTAGTTTCGAGACATTCAATCCGGTTTCGTCATTGGATTTGAGGTGGACAACAGTTTTCCATTAAAAGTCCTTGTTCTTGAATTCATACTCGAATTTGTTGAGAAAATCTCCGTATTTGATATTTGTGATTTTTAATCTAGTTTTTGGCTTCCTTTTACATCTGGAGATGGTTTTACTATTAGATTAGAATTGGAAATTGGGTTTTACGTATTGAGTTCGGTTCTTGAATTTCTCACCAAGGGTATTGCTTAGTTTTCTTGAGTGGATTCCTTGAGCAGAGGCTCAATTTTTCTAGTCCATGTGGGCCACCTCTCTATGATGGTGTTTTTTTTTTTTTTTTTTACATTTTAGTCCTGCCATTTGTGATTTACTGATTTGTGAGTTTGTGACTTAATGATTTTTTTTTTTTTTTTTTTCAGCTTGGTACTGAACCACTAAAACATTTTTGTGATACAATTTGCATTTTTTTCCAACTTTGCTACATTCATGTGTTACTACATTAATAATTATAGTAATAAAATTCATTATGTATATTCTTAGGCCCTGTTTGGCCGGGGGGATCTCATGGGATTAGGAGGGATGGGATGGATTTTAAGATAATGATGGTGGTCTCAGTGGATTGGTTTAAGATCCATGGGATTGCTATATCCCGAGACAAGTTCACTATTGGGCAGGTTATGTGTGGCGAGGAATGAAAAATATCATATCATGATCTTCAATGAGTGTATTGGTGATTGGTTTAAAACTCATATTTTTAAAAACCTTAAAATGTATTGACAATTCTAACCGTCCAATTATCGCACGTAGTGGGACGTCAGAGAGGGGTTGTTGTCAGAGAGAGGTGGAAGTGAACTGATCATATACAAAGCACATGTACTACATTGTACTACATTTTGTTTTGTACTGGGGCTTTTTTAACATCTTGTTGTAAGTCGGAGAAGAAAATAATTATTTTAAAATATCTTCCGGTAAGAAAAATCCCATACTGAAAATAGTTGTGGAGTCACCCATGGTAAATTAGTTCTTGGGCTATAAACAATAGAGGCTACGGCCAGTATAAAGCTCAGCCCATTCCTAAATCGGGCCTAAAATTCAGGCATGGACCCATAAAGTTAATTAGGCCTATGGTTGGTTGGTCCATTGTACATGTAAATATACCTATAAATGAACAGGGGATCTGGATAAAAAAATATTATTATATTTTAAGTCGTACCGTCATTTTCTAACCCATACATAAGCCCTGAAGCCCATGGGCCAAAATCTTTAACCTAGGGCTAAACCGTACAGGATCTAACCTGAGAGCACAAGGCTTCCCTGGTTGAAAGCCATAGTAGTGGAGCTATGGTTACTTGAATGTGCGATAAAATTTTACATATAACATTGTCATCATCATCATTTAACTCTTAATTCAACTTTTTCTATATAAAAACAAACGTACCTCACACAGAAAGAGTGACGATTATCTATAGGCGATGTCCCTCCAAGTTAGGGTGACCGAGGTCCAAGCTAAATGAAGTGTGTGACAGTCATCTCTGATTACACCAAGAGGAGAGTACTTGAAACTAAAATAAACAATCCTTAAAGTTCATATATATACCCTTCCAATGCGAACCAGCCCTTTGCGGTTATCCGGGATCACCCGTGTTCCCTCTGTGATCCTCATACCTGCACGGAACTCCAACATGATTTCCACACATATTAAGTGCTAAGATGAGAATAAATCCAAAATAAATGTAGAATAATGTTGGGGAAAAAAGGATTTAGCAAAAAACATTCAGACTACAAATTCAAGGTTCTGTATGCTGCTTCCAACATACAATATGGCAGATTTAACTCACTGCATTGCCGAGCACCTTTTTCCATACCATTAACTGATGCGTTCTAGAATGGTGGCTCCATACCTGTAGGATCTATAAAATTGGGACAACAATAGATTTGACATTGCTTACAAGGGAAAAACAAAGTATAAACATGCCCCGTGCATTGGTGCATATGACTGTGTTCTTTATATTATATCGCCTTCAATCTTATTGTTGAAGCTTCAACTACATGGTGATGGTAAAGAGATGAATAAAAGGAAGACAAAGAAACCATTTTATTTTAGAGGTGGAGACAGAGAAACCATGCCTTCATGCATGTGGCATCGTTCTCTACATTGTTTTTGTCTCCCTCAAATTAATTAAGTAAATTTTATTTTATTTTTTTATAATCTTCTTCTTGTAGAAATGATGAATTTGGAAGTGGATCTTTTTGGTTAGGTGTTTAGAAGAACGCTAAATGTGAAAGCTATTTTCATTGTTGGAAGTGACGAATCTGGATGTGATTTTTCTTTCACTTTTGCTGTTTGGAGTAAATTAAAAAGATGTTTTTTTTTGTGTTATTTTTTAATCCTAGGGTAAGAAATGATGAATGTGGATGTGGGTCTCTCGATTTGTATTTTGAAGGGGATGATAATGAGAATGGTGCTAGCTTTGTAATGAAAAGATAAATCTTGATTTCGGGTTTGATGTTCAAAGGAGTGAGAAGAGTAGGACTTTGAACATTTGGGTTTTTAAGGTGTTATGTATGACGTTGGATCATGTTGAGATGTCTTCTTAGTACGAAATGAGGGTCTAGACATTTTTTTCTTCTTCCAATTTTGAGTAGCATTTCTGTTAGGTTTAGGGTGTATAATTGCTACTGGATTTTGTTGGTTGGGTTGATTTTTGTAGAGTTTTTTCTGGTGAGAAATGGTGTTTGCACATTTATTGTTTCCAATGTTTTTTTTTTTTTTTTTCATTTTTATGCAAGAATGTGGAATTAGAAAGATTGAAAGTTTAGGCTTTTAGGTCTGGTTTGCTTCTTGGATTTGTATGTGGTGTTGGATTTTGTAGATATTTTTCCCTTGTTTTTGGTAAGAAGTAATGCTTTTGGATATGGCTTTCTTTGGTCAGTTTTTGTTGATTCATTAGATTTTTGGAAGAAAAAATTGAAGTTCCTTTTATGAGGGCTGGTGCTAAAAGCAATACGATTGAGAACATTCGAGATCACGTTTAATTTTAGGTTTTGTAGTTGTTGGGGCCTGAAACTCCCGGAAAATTTTGTACTTTCAGTTGAGGTTTTGTTACTTATTTGCTACTTAGGTTTGAAATGTTTAGATGGCCTTTTTGTTTGTTCCGGATTTTCCATAAGTAAGAAAAGGATTTTTTTTCCCCCTCTTTTAAGACCCAGTTTAGTAGTCCTCACAAATGGATGGCTTGGATGTCCCTATCACCATATAATTCATATCCAAATCCAATTTAATGTCGAAGTTTTAACAATTGTCAAACATGCTTTAAAAAAGGATATGGATTAAATGGGAGTTAGATTGGGTGGCATGCTATTGTCAAAAATGATGAATTTGGTCTCATGACTTTGTATTAGCTATCGAAGCCAGTGTTAAAAAAAATTTTGTATCTTTAAATTTTTGTAGAAATGATATGTAATACATACATGATACATACATATAAAGACACATGATATAACTAATAGCTAGATGATTTTGTTTAATGCATACTTGTGATTGGGAGTTTGGGAAAGTAAATGAGTTGGCCAAAATCATGAGATTGAAATGTATGGCTAATTGTTACACTTAAGACATAAACATTGCTAGATGATTTTGTTTAATGCATACTTCCTAGGGGTATTATACAATGCTTGGCCTAACAGTTTGTTTAGTACTGTTTGGGTTTTCAGTTTGTACTAGTGGGGCTCAGCCATTCAACAATGGGCCTCATAGTAGTTTACCAATGCACTAAGAATTCCCCAGATCCTTGCTTTTTGTTGCACTCAATCCATTGCTACATTTTCTTTCTTAACCGTCATGGCCATGGGCTGAAGGGTTGGGATTTGAGGCCCCACATGTACAATTCAAAACTGACAGCCTGAAGGGTACTCTCCAAACTTTCGCCCCGAGCAAAATGCACGATATCCCCCGCTCTCTCTATTTCTCTCTCTCCGACAGCATAACATAGTTAGCGTGTGCAATGTACTTGTTTAACCTATGCCCTTGTTATTTATGCTGAAATCTTCATCTTCCTCTTCTTCTTCCTTTCCTTTCCTTTTTTTTTTAAAAAAAAAAAAAGAGAAAGATATATTTCAGGTGTTTTATTTTTTCTTTTTAATCTATGTATCTTACTGGTGTTACCCTTCCCTTTCCATAGCTTGGGGGCTTGGGAATATTTATTCGTCAAACGAATGTTGTATGGATGTTGTTCGTTGCATGCATTGGAGCTATTAATTACATATCAGTCTTAGATAGAAAAGATGATGTGCAATTAGATGGTCATGTGACATCGATCAGGAAAAATGATGGATTATTTGAAGCAAAGAGTAGGCTTCGGTATACAGACACTCTACTAATTTAAAAAATTGTTGTGCTTCGGTATTAAGCCCTTGTGTAGGTTTTCATGACTTTTCCTTATCATTTTTGGTCTTAAGTTCTAAAATGAGCTCACAAAATGGATGGACGGAGTAGATTTATCAAAAACATCATGGGTGATAGAACATGACCATTTTCATAGATATGATACCTTTATTACTTAATGATCTTATGAAAGAAAAAACATGGCTATTAATTTCAAAGTTTGGCTTGAAAGAAAAAACATGGCTATTAATTTCTTTCAAGAATATGTTAGTTGTCGATTTTCATAGTTATAAGAGAATTCATATCATTTTACTATTGACCTACTAACATTTTCATAGAAAACAACTATGCTGAACAAACAAGATAACATAACTTGAATTTATTTCCAGGGTTCTCTTGACAATAGGATTCATCATTCATCTATAATTTTCCTACCTTTCCAAACAAAGATAAAGGAAGAAAAAATGTAATTTTTATCTCATGTTTTTAAGGCACACACCTCTTTTTTTCCACATTTGAAAATGAAATAATACAAAGAGATAGAAAACGGCACTGTATGCATCATTAACTAGGCATGTAGTTTTCATTTTCATAGACTAAATACACACTAAATTGGAGTTGTTTTGTACTCTAGCAAACAATGATGATTGGCTCAAACCTAAGGCCTCAGTCTTGCAACATGTCTTGTCTCCCATTGAGCTATGGGCTTGAATCTGAAGTGTACATTTTGGCATGGATGAACTTGAATTGAACCGTCCATATCATAAGAACACCATGGATAGATTGGAATCTCAAATCCAGATTGTTTTGGTTATTGTAGAGTTTGATTAATGGACATTTTTTTTTGCTAAATTTTGATCATTGTACTGCATTTCAACCATCTATTATACTTCCAATGATCTGAAGTTAGAAGATCAAATTAGTGTAGATTTTAGTTTATGATCTATCAAATTAGTGTAGAGTTAATGTGATCCATTTCAATTTAGCTTCACCAATCTCACATACGTATGTCTTAGCATGTGTGTATTTTTTTATAAACATGTTTATACGGCCATTTGGACAGGCCGTATTTATGTATTTGCTCGAGATTAATGGAGCAGACCCGGATGTGCGTCGGAGCTATCCGGATGAGCGGGGGTCCCTGGAAGGTGGGAACCGCTGTTATGACCATGATGAAGCTGTCCATTTCCTATGGACAACATTGGAAGGGCCTGGCCATTTGGACAGGCCGTGATTATGTCTGTATTTGCTCGAGATTAATGGAGCAGACCCGGATGTGCGTCGGAGCTATCCGGATGAGCGGGGGTCCCTGGAAGGTGGGAACCGCTGTTATGACCATGATGAAGCTGTCCATTTCCTATGGACAACATTGGAAGGGCCTGGCCATTTGGACAGGCCATATTTATGTATTTGCTCGAGATTAATGGAGCAGACCTGGATGTGCGTCAGAGCTATCCGGAAGAGCGGGAGTCCCTGGAAGGTGGGAACCGCTGTTATGACCATGATGAAGCTGTCCATTTCCTATGGACAACATTGGAAGGGCTGGCAGCATTTGTACGAGCCGTATTTATGTATTTGCTCGAGATTAATGGAGCGGACCGGATGTGCGTCGAGGCTATCCGGATGAGCGAGGTCCCTGGAAGGTGGGAACCGTTGTTATGACCATGATGAAGGCATCCATTTCCTATGGACAACGTGGAAAGAGGGGCTGGTCATTTGGACGGCCGTGTTTATATCTGTATTTGTAGGTACCACACCCCTAACCCTAAACCAAAACCTTTAACCTAAACCTTAACCTAAACCTTAAGCTAAACATAAATCTAAACCTAAACCTATACCTATAACCTAAACCTAAACCTATACCTATAACCTAAACCTATACTTATAACCTTAACCCAAACTTATAACCTTAACCTAAACCTATTCTCAAATCTCTAAACTTATACTTATAACCTAAACCTAAACAAAATCCTTAACCCATAACCTATACTTATAACATAAACCTAAACTTACAACTTTAACCTAAACCTATACTTATAACCTAAACCTTTTCTCAAATCCCAAAACCTATACCTATAACCTAAACCTAAACCTTAACTTAAACTCAAATCCCTAAACCTAAACCTAACTTATAACCTAAACCTATTCTCTAATCCCAAAACCCATAACCTAAACCTAAACGTTATTCTAAACTTATAACCATAACCTATAACCTAAACCCGAACCCAAACCAGGAACTAGAACCCGAATCCCTAAACTTTAACTCAAACCTAAACTTATAACTTTAATTCAAACCTAAACCTATAACCTAAACTTATAACCTTAACCTAAACCTAAAACCAAAACCAAAACCTATAACCTAAACATATAAACTATAACCTAAACCTAAAACTGAGGGCTGTTTGGACGGGTGGATTGGAAGGGATTGAATGGTATTAAGGTGGATGGCATGGATTTCAAGGCAATGATGGTGTTGTCAGTGCATTGTCTTAAGATCCATGGGATTGTTATATCCCGGGATTGCTATATGGAGTCTGTTTGGCACGCCGCCAATCTCGGGATTAAACCTTCCCATCCCTTCCAATCCCTCGACCTAAACATGTCCCAGGCAAATTTGAATGGATTAGGGTGGAGCTGGATGGGATTTAAAGGTAGTGATGGTGTTGTCAGTGGATTGTCTTAAGATCCATGAGATTGCTATATCTCGAGATAAGATCACCCAGTCTGTTTGACACGCCCGGCCAATCTCGGGATTTAACTTACAATCCCTTCCAATACCATCCAATCCCTTCCAATCGGTCCGACCAAATGGGCCCTAAATGTATTCTCTAAACCCTAAACCTAAACCTACACCTAATCCCAATCTCAACTCCTTAACCTAAACCTAAACCTAAACATGAAAACCCAAGCCTAAACCCGATCCCGATTCCAAAACCGATTTCTAAACCTAAAACCTAAATGTATTCTCAAATCCCCAAACCTAAACCTACACCTAATCCTAATCTCAACTCCCTAACCTAAACCTAAACCTAAACTTCCTAAACTCCAAACCTAAACCCGATCCCTAAACCCGAACCCGATTTCCTAAACCTAGACCTTAACCTATTCTCAATTCACTAAAGCTATAACTATAACCTAACTTAAACCTAAACCTATCACCGACACTTATAACTTAAACCTAAACCTAAAATCTTAACCTAAACTTAACCTATAATCCATAACACAAACCTAAACCTAAACCTAAAGCTAAACCTAAACCTAAATGTATTCTCAAATCCCTAAACCTAAACCTACACCTAATCCCAAACTCAACTCCCTAACGTAAACCTAAACCTAAACTTGAAAACCCAGCTAAACCCGATCTCGAACCCGAACTCGATTTCTAAAGCTAAACCTTAACACCTGTTCTCAATTCAGAAGCTATAACCTATAACCTATAACCTAAACCTAAACCTATAACCTTAACCTATAACCTTAACATAAACCAAAAACCTAAACCTTAACCTAAACCAAAACCTATAACCTTAACCTTAACCAAAACACCGTAACCTAAACCTTAATCTAAACTTATAACCTTAACCTAAACCTAAAACCAAAACTTAAACCTATAACCTAAACCTATAAACTAAAACCTAAACCTAAACCTAATCTAAACCTATAACCTAAACCAAAAGCTATAACCTTAACCTAAACAAAACCTATAACCTAACACCTAAACTTATAACCTTAACCTAAACCTAAAACCAAAACCTAAACCTATAAGCTATAACCTAAACCTATAGCTAAAACCTATACCTAAACCTTAACCTATAACCTATAACCTATAACCTATAACCTAAACCTATAACCTTAACCTATAGCCTTAACATAAACCCAAAAACTAAACCTTAACCAAAACTTATAACCTTAACCTAAACAAAAACCTTAACTTATAACCTTAACCTAAACCTAAAACCAAAACCTAAACCTATAACCTAAACCTATAAACTATAACCTAAACCTAAACCCTAAACTTAAACCTAAACCTATAACCTAAACCAAAACCTATAACCTTAACCTAAACAAAACCTATAACCTAAACCTTAACCTATAACCTATAACCTAAACTTATAACCTTGACCAAAACCTATAACCTAAACCTATAAGCTAAAACCTAAACCTAAACCTAAAACCTAAATGTATTCTCAAATCCCTAAACCTAATCCTAAACTTCTCCCAACCCGATCCCGAACCCGAACTTGAGCGATTTCCTAAACCTACACCTAAAACCAAAACCAAAACCAAAACCTAAACCTACACCTACACCAAATCCCAATCTCAATTCCCTAACCTAAACCTAAACCTAAACATGAAAACCCAAGCCTAAACCCAATCCCCAACACGAACCCGATTTCCTAAACCTAAACCTTAACCTTAACCTATTCTCAAATCCTAAACTTAAACCTACACCAAATCCCAATCTCAACTCCCTAAACCTAAACCTAAACATGAAAACCCAAGCCTAAACCCGATCTAGAACCCGAACCCGATTTCTTAAACATAAACCTTAACCTATTTTCAAATCCCTAACCTAAACCTACACCAAATCCTAATCTCAACTCCCTAACCTAAATCTAAACACGAACTTGAAAACCCAAACCTAAACTCGATCCCGAACCCGAACCTAATTTCCTAAACTTAAACCTTAACCTATTCTCCATTCCCAAAGCTATAACCTATAACCTAAACCTAAAACCAAAACCAAAACCTATAACCTAAACCTATAAGTTAAAACCTAAACCTAAACCTAAATGTATTCTCAAATCCCTAAACCTAAACCTACACCAAATCCTAATCACAACTCCCTAACCTAAACCTAAACCTAATCTGGAAAACCCAAACCTAAACCCGATTCCGAACCCGAACCTAGTTTCCTAAACCTAAACCTTAACGTATTCTCAATTTCCAAAGCTATAACCTATAACCTATAACCTAAACCTAAACCTAACCTAACCTATAACCTTAACCTAAACTCAAAACCTAAACCTTAACCTAAACCAAAGCCTATAACCTTAACCTAAACCAAAACCTGTAACCTAAACCTTAACCTAAACTTATAACCTTAACCTAAACCTAAAACCAGAACTTGAACCTATAACTTATAACCTAAACCTATAAACTAAAACCTAAACCTAAACCAAAACCTATAACCTAAACTTAAACAAAAACCTATAAACTAAAACCTAAACCTAAACCTATAACCTAAACCAAAACCTATAACCTCAACCTAAACAAAAACCTATAACCTAAACCTTAACCTATAACCTATAACCTAAACTTATAACCTTAACCTAAACCTAAAACCAAAACCAAAACCTATAACCTAAACCTAAAACCAAAACCAAAACCTATAACCTAAACCTAAACCTATACCTAAACATTAACCTATTCTCAAATTCCTAAACCTAAACCTACACCTAATCCCAATCTCGACTCTCTAACCTAAACCTAAACGTAAACATGAAAACCCAAGCCTAAACCGGTTCCGAACCAGACCCATTCCTAAACCTAAACCTTAACCAATTCTCAATTCCTAAACCTATATCTTATAACCTAAACCTAAATGTTAACCTTAACCTAAACCAAACCTATTACCTATAACCTATAACTAAACGTGAACCTAAACCTTAACCTATAACCTAAAACCTAAACCTAAACCTAAACCTAAACCTAAAACCTAAATGCATTCTCAAATCCTAAACCTAAACCTACACCTAATCCTAATCTCAACTCCTAACCTTAACCTAAGCTTAAACTTGAAAACCCAAACCTAAACCCGATCTCGAACCCGAACCCGATTCCCTAAACCTAAACTTAAACCAATTCTCAATTCCTAAACTTATACCTTATAACCTATACCTAAACTGAACCTAAAACTAAACCCAATTCCCTAAACCTAAATCCAAACCAATTCTCAATTACCTAAACCTATACCTTATAACCTAAATCTAAACCTAAACTTTGAACCTAAAAACTAAACCTAAACCTTAACCTAAACCTATAATCTTAACCTAAACCGAAACCTATGACCTAAAACCTTAACCTATTACCTATAACCTAAACTTATAACCTATTACCTACCATTCACCTAAACCTAAATCCTAAACCTTAACCTATAACCTAAGACCTAAACCCAAACCTAAAACCTAAATGTATTCTCAAATCCTTAAACCTAAACCTACACCTAATCCTAATCTCAACTCCCTAACCTAAACCTAAAAGCTTAACCTTGAAAACCCAAACCTAGACTGATCCCGAACCCAAACCCGATTCCTAAACCTAAACCCAAACCAATTCTCAATTCCCTAAACCTATACCTTATAACATAAACCTAAACTGAACCTAAACCTTAACCTAAACCTATAACCTTAACCTAAACCAAAACCTATGACCTAAATTTTAACCTATTACCTATAACCTAAACTTATAACCTATTACCTACCATTCACCTAAACCTAAATCCTAAACCTTAACCTATAACCTAAGATCTAAACCTAAAACCTAAATGTGTTCTCAAATCCCTAAACCTAAACCTACACCTAATCCTAATCTCAACTCCCTGACCTAAACCTAAGGTTAAACTTGAAAACCCAAACCTAAACCCGATCCCGAACCCGAACCCGAACCCGATTCCCTAAACCTAAACCCAAACCAATTCTCAATTCCCTAAACCTTGGTGCTTTGGCCCTTGTTGCATTCTTGCAAAGAAGTTTTCAAGCTTTACTTTTTCTTCTTTACAACCGTTAAAAACTTAGCATACAACATTCTAATTCGACCTCCATCTTTTATAAGCCTTGACTTTTTGTTGCTTGTCGAGAAGTATCTTGTCGTAGCTCAATCTCCATTTCCAAGAATTTCATAGAAAGCTCTTCATATCTTTTCATGTGACTGGCCTCACTTCTCTTTAGATTCTCAATCGATCAAGTGCATCTTGCAATTTCAATAGTTCATCTTGCAGCTAGTTTCACATTGTTCTCTAATAAAAGTAACTTGCATTGCAATGGTGATTCTCAATCTGTTTCGGGTTTTTTCTCTTATTTTTTCTGATTTTTCGGTGCTTGTTTTGTAATTGTTGTGAATTTAATCTTTTAAGGCATGCACATTTTTTCCCCCCAAAATCGGCTTGGGTTTTGTGGTTCTCTATTTTCT
This sequence comes from Magnolia changhungtana, assembly GCA_030180095.1. Taxonomy (NCBI): domain Eukaryota; kingdom Viridiplantae; phylum Streptophyta; class Magnoliopsida; order Magnoliales; family Magnoliaceae; genus Magnolia; species Magnolia changhungtana. The sequence goes on along the minus strand of JASAUF010000073.1, from coordinate 3,986 downwards.
TTTGTTTTGGCTTTTCTTTTGGCATTGAATTTTTTTTCTTTTAATTTATCTAATTTCTTTTACTGTTTTTCGGGGTTGTAATTGGCAATGATGCTTGTAAGAATGCAACCATTATTCGAATCTGGTATTCTTTTTCACTAATTACTGGTTTGGTTTTGTGTTGGGAATTTGAATCAAAAGAGAGAAATATTCAGTTTTTCTGTTCTTTGATTTTCCAAAGAAGTTGTTTATATATAAAGTGCATTTGGTTGCACCAAATATTGTGAAATTTCTTGATGTTTTGCACCAAACTAGACTGATTAATCATGAAATATTATGAAATTTCATGATATTTGGTGCACCCAAACACACCGTTACTGATTTTTTGTTCTTCCATGTATTAGAAACCTTCTTAAAATGATACTAAATGGGATGTTTTGTTTTTAGGTTGATAGTGTATAGAAGCATGGGATTCTACTGGATTTTACTATTCAAGATCTGTTGGAGATGCGGGTGGAGCATGAGCGACGGATGACGAAGATATTTCAGGCTTCGCTACACGCTTACTCACCGATGCCCCACCACCTTTACCTTCATCTTTGTGATTTTTGTTTATTTGTTTATGTTAAATTTATATGTATTTATGCGTAAACGAATGTGATGCAGATAAGATTGTTTGTGTTTGGATGAATGTAGTTTATGTAGTTTGGGTTTAGATGGATGTGAATGTGAATATGATGAAATGTGTATATCAGGATGAATATGATAGAATATATTGTTAACAGTGTATATCGAATTTTATACGGATTTTGAGCTAGATTATATTTTTTTTAAAAGAAACTTTTGGCGACAAAAATTTTCGTAGCTAAAAGATATGGTAGTTTATTTTTAGCAGCGAAAATTTTTGCTGCTAAAAGTCTTGTACAGTAAGACTTTTAGCAGCGAAAATTTTCGCTGCTAAAAACAGAAAGATTTTTAATTTTTTAGCGACAACCAATTTCGCCGCTAAAAGTGAATGTAGTTTGGGTTCAAATGCATGTGAATGTGAATGTGTATATCAGGATGAATATGATGGAATATATTATTAACAGGTGTATATCAGGAATTTTGTACGGATTTTGAGCTAGATTATTTTTTAAAAAAGAAACTTTTGAGTTAGATTAAGATTTTTAATTTTTTAACGACGAAGCGTTTCGCCACTAAAAGTGAATGTAGTTTGGGTTTGGATGGATGTAAATGTAAATGTGATGAAATGTGTATATCAGGATGAATATGATGTAATATATTATTAACAGGTGTATATCAGGAATTTTGTATGGATTTTGAGCTAGATTATTTTTTTAAAAAGAAACCTTTGAGCTAGATTATTTTTAGCAGCGAAAATTTTATTCTTTGAAAGTCATGTATAGTCTGAAGACTTTTAGCGGCTAAACGTTTCGTTGCTAAAAACAGATAGATTTTTATATTTTTTCGCGACGAACAGTTTCGCCGCTAAAAGTTTATGTAGTTTGATGTGAATGTGCGTATGATGAAATGTGTATATCAGGATGAATATGATGGAATATATTGTTAAGAGTTGTGTATCAGGAATTTTGTACGGATTTTGCGTAAAATATTTTTTTTTTAAAAGAAACTTTTGGCGACGCACATTTTCGTCGCTAAAAGATATGTTGGATTATTTTTAGCAGCGAAAATTTTCGTTGCTAAAAATTGAAGGATTTTTTGCTAACAGTTGAAAATTTTTAGCAGCAAAAACTTTCGCTGCTAAAAGTCTTGTATAATAATTTTTAGCGACGAACATTTTCACCGCTAAAAGTTTAGATTAATTAAAATGTGTATATCAGGATGAATATGATGTAATATATTGTTAACAGGTGTATATCAGGAAATTTGTACGTATTTTGAGCTGGAATAAGGTTTTTTTTAAAAAAAACCTTTTGTGACGAAAAGTTTCGTCGCTAAAGATATATTAGTTCGGTTTTAGCAGTGAAAATTTTATTGCTAAAAAGTCTTATACAAGACAAGACTTTTAGCAGCGAAATGGTTCTCGCTAAAAGTCTTGTACAGTACAAGACTTTTAGCAGCGAAAATTTTCGTCGCTAAAAGTCTAATGCAGTAGTTTTAGCTACGAAAATTTTCGTCGTTAAAAGTGTCGTCGCTAAAAGCTCACTTTTAGCGACAAAAATTTATTTCGTCGCTATAAGTGACTTTTGGCGACGAAAATTCGTTTCGTCGCTAAAAGTTTCGTCGCTAAAAACCCTCTTTTTTGTAGTGTGTCCTAACTCGTAGCCGTGAGACATACATCGTGATCTACTTAAAGAATAACTACCATGTTGCCATCTGAAGCGACCGCAGTGGAATCTGATTCATCTTCCTTCTCTTTTCCTTTCTTGTCGTTCTTCTTACCACGACATTCATACTTGTAGTTGCCCTTCTTGCCACAATTCCAGCATTCAACATCTTTTCTATTACTCGACTTGCCTCTTGATTTATCTCGGGCCTTCCCGCCCTTCCTGTTCTTTCCTCTCCCCCGTTCCTGTGTCACAAGGGCCTCTTGCTGAGTAGACCCTTGAGACTTCCTCCTTGTCTCCTCATTGAAGAGATAACTGGTTACTTATTCCATGGATATCTTTCCGTCTGGCGCGGAGTTACTTAGAGACACCACTAATGTCTCCCAACTGTCAGGCAATGAACTAAGCAATAGTAAAGTCTGCAATTCATCATCCAGGACCATCTTCATAGAGGTGAGTTGGTTCACTATATTGCTGACCTCGTTCATGTGCTCGGCCACAGAACCACCATCCTTGAACTTGAGATTCACAAGTCGCCTTATCAGAAAATTTTTATTACCGGCTGTCTTCCTCTCATACAACCCTTGTAATCTCAGTCATAGGCTTGCGGTTGAGGTTTCTGTGGACACGTGGTGGAACACAGAATCATCCAACCATTGTCTAATAAACCCCACCGTCTTTCGGTCCGTCTTCTTCCAATCATCATCAGTCATATCCTTGGATTTTGCTGATATGCCTAAGATAGGAGAATATAGGTCCTTGCAATAAAGCAAGTCCTCCATCTTAGCCTTCTATATGGTCCAGTTAGAATCATTGAGGCTAATCATCCTTGAGCCACCTTCCATAATTCAAAACTGATCCTACCCGTTCAATGAACTTAGTTCTGATACCACTTTGTTGGGGGCCTTGCACAAAACCTTAGGATCTAGCCCTCCAGAACAAACCAGAATTATGGATAATAAAACAATGAAATAAATCAAAGCATCAATCACACACCACACAAGAGACTTTTACGTGAAAAACCCTCAAAGAGGTAAAAACCACGGGACCTCGTCCAGATCAACAATCCACTATGAAGTAGAACATTTACAACCTTCTTCACTCACGCAGGAGTGGATGAACAATGAAAGAATAAAGAAAATCAGAAAGATCTCACCGATTACAAGGACGTAGGAGCGCAGAGATATAGACTGCACCGTAGATCACCTCCACGAGCATAACCTCCCTTCTGACAGGTGATTCTGGTCTCATCGTCATGGCTGTCGGCCGGAGAGAAGATCCTCGCACCAGGCCCATGTGATGGGTAAGTACACCGAGAATCCCCAACGTCCACACAATAGACCTACTTGATGAATGGCTTAGATCTCATACACGTGTCAGTCTTCCACACTTGAGAATCTGATTGGCCAAAAAATTTACACTGTGTACTGCACACAAAGAAAGTGGCATTTGCTTTATCTCGGTTGACTCAAATTGACTAGGCCTGATATTTTTTTTTTCTCATGGGCGAGGTATCCTATGCTAACTGTCGTATCTAAGTTATTAAACACTTGGGTCCTTGCTCTTACCGGGGTTGTAGACTCCCCGGAGTTTCAACACCGGGTCAAGGGTTTGAGTACCCACGGTGGTGAAATCCCACGGCGTGCGTGTGGCGTGAGTGTCTGAGCGTGTGTGTGCGTGTAAAAAAAAAAAAAAGTCATTAAACACTTACTTTCC